>CM039591.1:31058915-31132335 GCA_022457205.1 Saccharum spontaneum | reverse complement strand
TCGACGACCTCGATCAGACCTTCAAGGCACTCAATAAGTTTCAATGGAAGCTGAATCCTAAGAAGTGCATATTTGGTGTGCCATCTGGCATACTACTTGGCAACATAGTTAGCCATGAGGGCATACGGCCTAACCCGAAAAAAGTCGAAGCAGTCATGAAGATGAAACCACCAAAGTGCATCAAGGACATCCAGAAGCTAACCAAGTGCACAGCTGCCCTGAGTCGATTCATATCGTGGCTCAGTGAAAAGGGCCTGCCAATCTTCAAACTCCTCAAGGAAAAGGAGAAGTTTGAGTGGTTGGAGGAAGCTAACACTGCTTTTGCAGAGCTCAAGCAGTTTCTTACATCTCCTTCGATCCTGACGGCATCCAAGGAAGGCGAGACTTTGTTGCTTTACATTGCGGCCACCAGTCAGGTAGTCAGTATTGCCATTATCATCGAACGCGAGGAGGTCAGACACGTGTACAAGGTCCAGCGACCAGTATACTTCATCAGCGAGGTACTCAACGAATCTAAGACCCGTTACCCCTAGGTCCAGAAGCTGCTATATGCTACCTTGATCACCTCTCGCAAACTGCGCCATTATTTCGATACTTATTCCATCGATGTGGTCACTGAGTTTCTGCTGGGAAATATCTTGCGCAATAAAGATGCCAACGGGCACATCATCAGATGGGCATTGGAGCTTAGCCCATATTCGCTGGAATTTTGAAGCTGTATGACTATGAAGTCACAGGCGCTGGTCGACTTCATTGTCGAATGGACAAATATGAATACACACCTGTCTCTGACAGTTCCCCAGAGTACTAGAAGATGTATTTTGATGGCTCCCTCAATATCGACGGTGCCAAGGCGGGGGTGTACTTCATCTCGCCATCTGGGGACAGGCTGAGCTATGTCCTCCACATCTATTTCAATGACTCCAATAATGCCATCGGTACAAGGCGGCCCTGCACGGCCTTTGATTATCGTTGAGCTTGGCATAAAAAGGCTCATGGTATTTGGTGATTCTGCTCTTGTCATAAACCAGGTGAACAAGGATTGGCACTATACCAGTGAGCGGATGGATGCTTACTATGCACAGATCAGAAAGCTAGAGAACAAATTCTATGGTCTCGAGTTCCATCACGTGGTCCAAGCTAACAATGAGGCAGCTGATAAGCTATCAAAGCTAGGATCAACCTGGGCAGCGATTCCCCATGGAGTTTTTGTTCATGACCTGTCAAGCCATCCATCGAGGAATAAGAGAAGTTCGTGGCCAAACAGTCATCTATAGACTAGATGGTCACTATGATTCCGACCACCGCCACAGACTGGAGAGAACCGTTCATCAGGTATCTTACCTCTGCAGAGGTTCCTTAGGATAAAACTGAGATGGAACGCCTAATATGGTGTAGCAAGCATTATGTGCTGGTCGAAGGGAACCTTATGTGTAAAAATACGAAGGAGGAATTATTGCAAAAATGCTTGTCTCAGGAACACAGATTGAAGATTTTGGAAGAGATCCATGCTGGCAGTTGTGGCAACCATGCCGCTTCACGCAAACTGGTTGGTAAGGCTTTCTGAGCAGGTTTTTATTAGTCTTCAGATGTCGCCAATGCCGAGAAGCCGGTCCCATCATTATGAGGGGTGCTAGTTCTTCACCAAGCAGACTCACGTTCTAGCCCATGAACTCTAGACCATTCCAGCATCCTGGCCTTTTGCATGCTGGGGACTGGATATGATTAGGCCTTTCAAGCCGGCTTCGGGAGGTTACCGTTGGGTTTACGTCATTATCGACAAATTCTCTAAGTGGTTGAATATAAGCCCTTAGTTTCAGGGACTACAAAGAAGGTAGCTGAGCTGCTCGACAAAATTATCCACCGCTTTGGCCTGCCTAACAACATCATTACCGACCTAGGGTCCACATTCACCGGCAACGATTTCTAGAACTTCTGTGATGACAGAGGCATAGCAGTCAAGTACGTTTCGGTGGCGCACCCAAGGGCTAATGGGCAGGTTGAGTGAGCAAATGGTATGATCCTTAATGCTCTGAAGAAAAGGTTATATAGTGCAAATGATAAGCATCCTGGGAGATGGTTGAAGGAGCTATCAGCCATGGTCTGGGGACTGAGGACCCAGCCTAGTCGCAATACCGACGTCTCCCTGTACTACATGGTCTTTGGCTCTAAGGCTGTGCTGCTAGCTGACATTGCTTTCTAGTCACCACGGGTCAAGAACCATGATGAAGAGAGGTCGTCCAAGGCCTAAGAGCTCGAGGTTAATTGCTCCAAGGAACACCTCCTTAACACCTGCCTATGCACAGCTAAATATCTAGAAGGCTTACGCAGGTACTATAACCACAATGTTAAGGATAGATTCTTCGTGGTCGGCAATTTGGTTCTACGAAGGAAGCAGAAGACAAAAGGATTGCACAAATTAGCGTCACATTGGGAGGGCCCTTATATGGTCAAGCAGGTCACTCAGCCTACTTCATATAGGTTGTGTCATCTCGATGGAGTCGACATCCCGAATTCATGGCATATCGATCATCTTAGGCACTTCTACGCCTAATCCACTACTAAGAAAGATATGTACTCTTTTTGTACCTCAAGTATTCAATAAATGTTTCATCCTATTTTTGTGACCATCTCTTATCTGCTCCGCATTATTTCCTAAATTTTTGTTTAGTGGTTTGCTGACCAGTTTTTTCTCCTACTTGAGTTTCCTAGAGCCGACGTTGTCTCTAACTTCTCTCCACGCGTGCATGAGATCCGTTCACTACGTTTTGGGTGGTCAGTGCCTAGGTTCCGTGCCTCATGCTCCAAACTGTTGATTAGACATGGGCTAGAGTAATTCTAGGGTGAAAGAACTACTCGCGCTTACCATAAAACACGATAAAAATAGAGTTTTTCCAACTAACATCACAACTATGTATTATACAGAGATATAATAACAGGTCCACATGGGCACTGAGTGCTCCATGTATTTACAAAAGCACCGACTGCTTTGTTATAACTTAAATTGCAATACATAAGTTTTTCTCTAGCTCTAATATATTGACTGGTCTGCCTAGTCTCACCATACAGGTCTACGTCACTAATCATCTTTGCAGCCGTCTCCTAGGAGGTGGCTCTGAGCTGCTCTGCCTTCCCCGGGTCGGGTGTTGCTCGACACACCGGCTTCAAGCCTTCTCAGGTCCACCCTAGGATAATGTGACTGCACCATGGCCAGGATGTGGTCAGCTACGTACTCGCCAGCATCATGGATGTATTACTTGAAGCAGGCCCAGGAGCTCTAGCATTTCTCAACAATGGCCTCTGGTCGCACTGGCTGATCGGTTGGCCCCTTTTTCGGTTCCATACCGATCAGATCCAGCATGGGCTTGATACCTTCTTCCATTGCCTTGCACCTCGATGCCAAGTTGTCCTTTTCCTTCATCAGTTCATTCAGGTGTGCCTTTGCGTTTTGGCGTATCACTGCATTTGGAGTGTAAGACCATGTTGAGCATGATGAATAATACTAATAGGACTCAACACTTGAGTGGTCAACAACTTACTTGTGAAGTCCTTGTCTAGCTTGGTCACCCGCTCATTTAGCTCGCTGGTCAGGCAAGCGACCTCTTCCTTGCGCTTCTTGTCGAGCTGGGTGTTTTCTCCATTAGCTCCTTGTTTCTCTCAGTTAGCCAAGCTAGCTTGTTGATAAGGAGTGTCTTCTTTGCCTCCATGCCTGCTAAGCAGAGCGTGGGCTATCAGCCAGTCATAATCGGAGTAATGTGCAAAGATTTTGTCATGCACCTCTCTTTTCCTGGTCAAGCAGGTGGCGCTGCTCATCTACGCTGGTCTGCAGCGCGTCCTATTCGCTCTGGACTAGCTATAGCGCCTCTTGCAGGTGTACTATGTCCTGCTTCAGGGCCTTGTTCTCTTCCACTGTCTAGACGATTATGTCGAAGCACCGTTTTCGGTACTCTGATGTTTTTTCAATGCTCTGCAACACAATGAAGCATTCGTAACAGCAATCTCTGAGCAAAAGCTCAATGGGCGAGATCAGGATTCCAGTGCTCTTACCTTTATCTGGCACATCAGGTCTTCTACTATCCGCTGCAGTTTGTGGATAGCCGGGTTCGAGTGGTCTTCCTCATAGAACACCCACTCGTCGCCTCGCTTTCTCACGATGTGGACACATTGAGGTGCCACCTTTTCTTCTTCTAGGCGAATGATTTCTTCAATCTCTGCCTCCTCCTCAGTTGCAGCAGCCTCAAATGCTGGAGCCTCCATGGCGGGGTTCCCGGTGCTGCTCTCTTTGACCACCACAACGCCCATTGTACCACCTGAGGTGGCATGGGGCTCTCCGGCAGTGGGCGTGGGCTCCTCACCCTATTGCTCTGGGCTGTGCTGGTCTGCAGTCCCACTGAGCCCCGCACGCTCCTCAGCAGCGCAGCTGCTTTCCCTACCAGATGGCGGTTGGTTGCCCACAGGGTGCTCCACATCTTCCGTGGACTCCGGCCTGCACCAGCCTAATAAGCTACTGTATTCGGATATTACAAAGGGGGTTATGAAATTACTTATAGTTCTAAGCATTTGAATGTGGCCCTGAATGGCCAACTGCTTTGGCTTCCGCTCCCTACAGTGTGGGTTCCAGCCATTTGGCTACTGCTCGCCCGCTCCCTCCAGCTCGAACACCCTTGGGGGCTGCTGAGCCAGCACGCCCCGTGCTCTGTAGGCCGCCCTTGGGGGTGTCGCTGCTCAGGGTGGTGTGGGCGCCCTTGGAGGTGTCGCTGCTCGAGGTGGTGTGGGCACCCTTGGAGGCGTCATGGCTCGGGCGGTGTGGGCGCCCTTGGCGGTGTCGACGTGTGGGGCACCCCTTGTGCCCTCGCCAGTGTGCCAGTGGAATTTCGTTCTTATCTTCTTCGTCATCGCTCAAGCCGGCCATGACTCTATGTCGTTTCCGGCTACTATCCTCGTCATCGATAATCAATGGACCCCCGTGCCTAGAGGGTCTGTGGACTTCTTCTAGGAAGGCCCCTTTGGTGCAGGGCGCTTTCTAGCTTCCTTCCTCATCATCCTTGGTTCCCGCGTGTCTACGCTGGCTGGCCAGTCATCAGCGGGCATGTCAGAGATACACTGATGCTTAGTCTTGGCCAATGAATCTTGCAAACATCAGATCAGAAGTTTCGGTACCGTCCCAATAACTATCAACATCAAAATTGACACTAGGGGCGATTTTAGACATACCTGAGGTGGGGCGTTGTCAACTTGTACGCCTTCTCATGCTTGAAAGATGGCGGTATCATATCAGGTCGAATAGCTGTGCAAACCATCAGTTCACCTCTTCGCGTGAGAGGTTCCATGTAGACTCCCTAGTGGGGTCACCTGACCCCAAGTACTGATACAATGGGTGCACCTGCTCCTTGCACGGTTGCACTCGCCTGCAGATGAAGTTTAGGGCTATTGTTGGCCTATCAAGCTGGCTCCTATTGAACATCCCAAGCAGCTCTTCCACCTGTACCATTTCGGCACTGGTTAGCCTTGCCGACCAGCTCTCCTGTTGCTCGGGGATCTGCGCGACGTCACAGGCAACGAATGGCTCTTGCTGTACATAGAACCACTTCTTGTACCAATCTCTCATTGATGAGCTAAGGGGTACATTGAGGTACTCAGCCTTCATTCCATCATGAAGGTTCAGGTAAGCTTCCCCAGCTACCTTGGATCCTCCCACACCTCCTTTCTTCTTCAAGCAAAAAAAGTGCCTCCACAGATTGAAGTGGGGCTAGATGCCGAGAAACGACTCGCAGAGGGTGATGAAAACTGACACCGACAGAACAAAATTCGGGTAGAGGTTGCAGATGCTAACCCTATAATAGTCACACAACTTGTGAAGGAAGGGATGACACGGATTCCCAAATCCACACTAGTAAAAATCCTAAAAAACAACTATTTCACTAGGACGGGGGTCTGGATAGCTCTCACCGTTTGACGTCCTCCATCCACCGATTGCGGCCTCGGCCATCACTTCGGTGGTGACGAGCTTCGCCAGGGTGGCCTCCGTGCTCATCAAGTTGCTCCATTCCGCCGCCATCAGCTACGCTCTTGCTCCATGGCTCCCACGTGCCAACCTGCTTTTCTTCCTCGATTTTGTATTGTGGTTGCGGTGTGCGGGGTGGTGCTAGAGCAGCTGGATCTGGTGGTGATTAGATCTAGGGTTTGGCTTGCGGATGTGGCGGCAATGAAACTGGCGAAGAAGGCGGAGTGAACTATGTGGAAGATGAACTGACGTGAAATGGATGTAGTGGGAGAAGTGAGGCACCGCCATGCGGGTACTTATAAGAGTGTAATGACTCTTTGACTTCTAGGGTATTTGGGTAACTGCGCCCAATGTGCCGCTTCTGCTCCCTTAATTATTATCTACATGGGCCTTGATTGTGGTACAGACCTCAGAGTGGGACTGTTTTGCTACATACGATCCAATTCTAGCATGCTAGTTCATGTTATGGTCCCACAGTTGAGCTTGGGACTGAATCTGTAGCTGCGCTACGGAATGGGCCTGCAACTGAGATGTGGGTCGCCTCACAGCGGAGCTAGGGGCTGTCCTATGGTAATGCCATAGGATGTTTTTAGAGTCCACAACTGAGTTGGGGGACGTCTCTCAGCAGAGCTGAGAGTTGCCACATGGCTGAGCCATGAGTTTTTATCCACAGTAGAGCTGTGGATTGGGTCCACAGCAAAGTTGGGGACTGGCCCCACAGTAGAGCTGGGGAATGTGCCGTGACAGAACCATACTGCATAGTTCTCAGCTGAGTTGGGAACGTGTTCTTTGGACCCTAGCACCATATGATTCAGTCACTTGCTGTCAGGCTCAGGGACTAGGTGGGCACACTTCACCTCATGGTGAATGTGCTTATTTAGCTTTGTACTATTTTTCTATTAGACCCTGGCACCACGTGATCCAGTCACCTGCTATTAGGCTCGGGGACTAAGTGGGCACACTTCACCTTGTGGTGAATGTGCTTACCTTTTTGCAAACATGGTTTGTTGCATAGTGCCAGAGGCGCGACCCCTACCTTCACACGACTCAATCTTGGGGATCACATCTCTTGACATTATGGCAGAGCCAATGGTGCCACACATCATTAACTTTCCCTAATGAAACTTAAGTGGGCACACTTCATCAGGGATGAACTGTTTTTCTTTTTTCTTAGAGTACCATGCATTTTTCCGACCAGTGCGGTGGTCGGCTATCAGCTAAACTAGTCAAAAGGATGGAAATATTCCTCAGCAGACTTTCCTTCTGGTCGGGGGCTTCAGGGCTTCAAGCCTTAATGGTCGGAGAAGGACAAGATGGCGTGTCGCTTCAAAATACATAGTGCTCGGGGACTAGCTGTGGGGGTATAGACCAATATACCCTCATGGCTCTACATGGGCCGCGCCAGATGAGGTGGCTTAACTCATCAGAAAGGGTCGTGTGGATCTCTAAACTACTCGACGACCATGTGGAGCAAGCAAAGACTACTTGACGATCAAGTAAACCTAGTTGATTAGGATAGACATCATGTCCTCAGTGGATACAGGAGTTGTAATCGACTAGGATTAGTTTCCTTAGATTTGTAACCTTGCCCCCCGTACAATATAAGGTGGGCAAGGACACCCCTTCAAAACATCTCATCATGCCACAAAGATGCAGGATGTAGGGTATTACGCAATTTGCGGCCTGAACCTAGATAAAACTTGTGTTCCTCTTGCGTCACCATCTAGTTCATTGTCTTGCGCACCTCCACCGATAATCTACTACCGTGGGCATACCCCTCGGTAGACTACCGACCATATCTCGTTGACATTTAAACCAACCACGTTTGCCCTATGGTGCATTCTGATTATTCTAAGCCATTTTCTCAGTAATCAGGAATTTTCAGCAGTGGCATTGACAAGAGCAACAATGGCCTCTACCATAGTTGGGGGAACTAGTTGATGAGGACATCCTCCACTATTACCCGCTGGCAAAGACGCAACAAAAAAAGGGCCAAATGGCCTAGTTGTAGTCAAGCGGCGACCGTGTGAGCCTCTGAATAATCCACCTTGCTTAGCTTGGGAGGAGGAAGCCACCTTAAAAGAGAGAGCCACCCTTCCCCTATCGGACTAGTCTTTTAGGGACATTGGGCCTTTCCCGAGTGGGTGTGCATAAGAACTGTTGGGGTCCGGGCAACCTTAATTTATTGGGCCTCGACCAACCCCACCTGAGTCGGATGCATCATTTGGTATCAAAGCTGGGCCCTTGTTTAAGGGGGTGGGAATGATGAGGACATCCTCCACTATTACCCGCTGGCAAAGATGCAACAAAAAAAAGGGCCAAGTGGCCTAGTTGTAGTCGGGCAGAGACCATGTGAGCCTCTGAATAATCCCACCTTGCTTAGCTTGGGAGGAGGAAGCCACCTTAAAAGAGAGAGCCACCCTTCCCCTATCGGACTAGTCTTTTAGGGACATTGGATCTTTCCTGAGTGGGTGTGCATAAGAACTATTGGGGTCCGGGCAACCTTAATTTATTGGGCCTCGGCCAACCCCACCTGGGCCGGATGCATCACTAGTGGTGGATTAGGAGCATCACCCCCACCCTGGGAGGTTCTAGCACCATCAGTAGCACGAGTACGAGCAGGCATCTGTTTATAACAAGCCAAACTTTATTCACAAACTTTTATTGAACTTGAAAAGCTACTACAAGCACACCACACAGGTTCACTTATTTATCACACAAGTCCGCACTTAGGCAGGACTACCCAGTTCAACTAAGGCCGACATAACAAAGCAAACTACTAACTTAACATAAGCCCTCGACCACCTCAGACCTTGTGGTCGGTGTCCATCCTAGAAACATGACCTCCTTCATCATCACTTTCATCAATAAGTTCTAGCTCCTTAGGATCTTCTTCTTCGGACTCCTCAGATTCACCACCATCTGCTAGAATGACACCAGGGTCTAACTCAGCTGCACCAGGAGGAGGATGCAGTTGATATAGCTGATGCACTTCCTCATGGAGAATCTAATTATCTCCTTCTAGATCATTGACATAAAACTCTAACTCCTCAACATAATCCCTGGCAACTTCTTCTCAGCGCCAAGCTTCATTTCTTTCCTTAAACATGTTATCAATCATCTACTCATAGTTCTGATGAGCAGCCTCACTTTGCCTCAACTATCCCTTCAACTTCCCAATGTTGATAGCATCTAGAGCTCGGTCTCTTGTGGCTCTTGCCAACTTTGCATTGACCCTCTCAATTTCTGCATGTGGATTAGAGCGGCTACTACTGGCATCATCGTTCCTTGGGGCAAGTTGGTGACACGAAACACCTTTAGGTCCTATCATCTTGTGAGGAGTTAACTCTGTACGGACCGTCCTGTAGAGGTTAAGATTAGAATTGGTAAGGATAGCTAGGGAGAATCTAAAGGTTAGCATGCATAGGATTGATGCTACTTAACCCAAACCACATTAATAGGGAAGGTAATTAATAGGTTCATTAAGCATGATGCATGAATCGAACTTACGAAACTAAGCATAAAAGATTTCTAGTAATCAACTACACAAGAGTAACGAATAGTAAACTTTATACATATGGCAATTTTAGCATGCTATTCCACCAATAGTCTTTAAACATGACTAAAGAACTACAAGATGAATAAAGATAGGTCATAAGCAATTTGGACCAAAATAACAAGTTAAATTCATTTGACCCAAATCATTTTGAAGTTTTGTAAGGCAATACTACAATAGCCCTGACAATGATCGCTCTGATACCAGCTGTGGTAGAACTTCCTAAATAATATGGCCCACATGCACCTGTCATTGTCTCAAAGACCTCTGACAGCTATGCATGTGTATCACAGAACTTAAGAAGTATGTTGGGTGTCCTTGAGAAACCCGAATCATCCACATTCTTCTAAGTAGGATCATATTACAGAGGCATTGCAGTATTACAACAGTTTATATAACAAATTATATCAGAGTAAACGTGCGGAAGTCTTACATATCATAATTTACAAACCATTTGCTCCAAACCTTACAAACCTTAAGTTTAGTTATTACAACCATAGTAGTGGGGTAGCATTAGTACTTTATCACAAACCACAAAAATGGATTGCTTTCCCCAAGAGCCAAACATACTACTCGTCATCGCTTACTGCAAAGACGGTCATGCAGCATGGTTTGAGATTTGAATCTTTTCAAAATTACTCCAAATTTTATACTAAAACTTTGAAAACTCCAAAAACCAAAGTTGTACAACTTGACCAGAGCTACAACTTTGCTTTTAGGCTCACCCTCCAATTCTTTTTAGATTTTGAATTACACAAAAGGGGGTAAAATAGGGTTTTCTAGAAATCAAGGTTTTGAATCAAATTCAAACTTGATTTGGTTTCTACATTAATTGATGATTAATACTAGCTCACAACTATCATCCAAATGTACCATTGGGTCAAATCACACATGACCTTCCCAATGCTCCATTTGTTTGAACCAAATTTGAATTATAAATTCATTTTAATAAACCTTCCAATTTGAATTTGAATTTGAATTGGAAAACTTAGGGCCAGTTTTGGAACTCAATCTTAACCTCAAACTTGGAGTTCATTTTTAAATGTTGCACTTGAGTTATCCCCTACACCTGACACTAGTGTAGAGCACAGCTTTACACCTCAAATTACATAGGGCATAATCCAAGTATTTGAAATGACATTCAAAACTAGGGTTTTGGATTCAAGTCAAACATCACCAGAACTCAATCAATTTATGAATGTAAATTTGTTTTAGTTGATGAACATCAGGGTTGACTAAAACATGAATGCTCTTGCAATGCATATGATGACATGGCCAGTTTTAGTTACCATAACACCAGGGGTGTTACATACCATCGCGTACGTCAAAATGATCTCTGAGCCTATGGTATGTTTGGCGCAAACCGTGCACCTATCTTTCACCGATACTAACACCGTCTCCAAATGGACTGAAACAAGATTCCACATGACCAATGTCACCTAGGAGATTCATCAGGTGCGGCCAAAATGATTTCTATGCCTATGGTACGTTCGACGCAAAACTATGCACCTATCTTACATCAAGATTAGCACTATCTAGAAATGGACCGAAACGAGCCTTCACAAGAGCCTCGTCACCTAGGAGTACCATCAGGTTGTCAAAAATGATTTCTGAGCCTACGGTACGTTTGGCGCCAACTGTGCACTATGTAGCACTATCTCCAAACAGACTGAAAGAGATTCCACATGACCCACGTCACCAAGAAGTTCTATCGGGTGTGTCCAAAACAATTTCAAGCTTATAGTATGTTTAGCGCAAACCGTGCACCTATCTTGCGTCAAGATTAGCACTATCTCCAAATGGACTGAATCCAACTTCCACTTGAGCCTCATCACCTAGGAGTACCATCGGGTGCGTCCAAAACGATTTCTGATTCTATGTTATATTTGGCGTAAACCGTGCACCTATCTTGAGTGAAGGTTAGTGCAATCACCAAATGGACCGAAACGAGCACTCACTTGAGCCTCGTCACCTAGGAGTACCATTGGGTGCGTCCAACATGATTTCTGAGCCTATGGTACGTTTGGCACAAACTGTGCACCTATCTTTCACCGACACTAACATTGTCTCCAAATAGACTGAAACGAGATTCCACATGACCCATGTCACGTAGGAGTTCCATCGGGTGAGTCCAGAATGATTTTTGAGCCTATGGTACGTTCGACGCAAACTGTGCAACTATCTTGCATCGAGATCAGCACTATCTCCAAATAGACCAATCAAGCTTTCACTTGAGCCTCGTTACCTAAGAGTACCATCGGGTGCTTCCAAAATAATTTCTAAGCCTATGGTATGTCTAGCGTAAACCGTGCACCTATCTTGTAATGATACTAACACTATCTCCAAACATACCGAAATGAAATACCACATGACCCACGTCACTGTTGACGGTAATTAACTATTATTTTTAACCGTCAACTTAAATAAAAGAATGCTACAAAATTAATTTCCACCATAGACTAGGTGTTTAACTGACAGAATTCCACGAGTTTTGGTGAATATCTGTTTCTACAGGGCGCCAGCTGAAAATAATCAAAGATGGCCCACATGTCAGGTTTATATAGAAAGGGCCACGGATGGAAAAAGTATAATCTAGAAGGTTCAGGAAGCCAAACCCTAGGAGGTGGGACCCACCTGTCACTATGATAGGGGCGGGCGCCTAGCCTCAGGGGTGGCCACCCCACCTAGGAAGCCAATCAGCTTCCACCTCACGGATCCTGCCTCCACCGCCTTTGAGGATGAATAAAAATCATTGATCAAGGTCGGTTTGATCCGAGGGCTGTGGTGCTTCCTAGGGGGCTATATAAGCAAGGCCCCTAGCCCCTAGAGGAGAGAGTTCAGAAACCGTAATTCATATTTTCCAGAGAGAATTCGCTTGAGAGGGGTCCCTTGTATGGATCTTTCTCTAGGGCACATACAAGAGAGTTTTACTTTGTAGTCTCTATGTGGGATTAAAGTTATTCTTCTAGATTGAGAGAGTTATAGTAGAGGTAGAAGATTGAAGGAAGCCTGGCCTGTCGGTGTCTCATCTCCAAGCTTGTATCTATGGGGTCAAGTCTCCTAACCCGAGGCTTGATTCTAGGATTCTTCAGTAATTCAACTTCTAATACTAAGTACATTGTTATTATTGTTCTTTGGTTTACGAGTTTACTTTATTCGCTTCGCATAGGGAATAGAGTAATCATTCATAGCGTAAGCATGATGCTTGAGCTAGGAATACTCATAGATACCCCCTATCTGGCCGGATTAGTGAGTAGTAGCATGGGAAGTGACAATCCCATTGTTACCTTTGGAGCCTCCTCCCGTCAGAAGGTTTGGTAGGATTTAAGTACCCTGGTCAAGCATCCTCTGTGTTGTCTCTTTTCCATTGGTATTTCCCCTTAGACCAATAGTAGCATAGCTTGCCATAGGTTGGAACCAGACTGTCATCGTAGTTCTCTCCAATCGCTTATATCTTCACTACCTTGTAGTACGGCCTAAGGGTAATAGTAAAGACTGGGTTAGTCATCGCATGCTTTCTCCTTGCAGATAAAACAAATACGATACTCTGGACTTATCTCTCGGGTGAATTGCTCACCGATATCCGTGCGCTTGAGGATTATTTCTCTTGAATTCCTTTTTGTTCGTATCTAGTATCAACAAGCATTTCTGGCGTCGTTGCCAGGGAGAAAGACGTCATCTGAGTTAACCTTAAGTCTTGCTTTACCTTGTACCTATACTTTTATCTTTTCCTTTTTATTTCTTACCTTATTCTTCTTGCCTTTTTCTATCCTTATGGATAACATAAATTCAATTTCTATCTTTCAATTTTCTGCACCCACGGAGACCAGCCTAGTGCCATGGGAGTCATCACAACCTATCCAAACCCCTAACTATAGGCCGAGTCCGCGGTTGATTGCAATGGTCCAAAGCCTATATTTTTCAGGAGGAGTAGACGAAAACCCTTACCTTCATATCCGAGATTTTGAGCAAACATGTGAATGTCTTCGCATAGAGGGCATGTCTGATCAAACTTTACGTTGGAAGCTATTTCCTTTTTCTTTAAAGGGAAAAGTTAGACAATGGTATGATAAAGCCGTAGGTAAGCAACAAGGAGATTGGGGATCCTTACGTTCTAATTTTTGCCTATATTTCACCCTATCTCTCAAATCATCGACCTTAGAGTCAAGGTTCTGACTTTTAAGCAAGAACCTAGTGAATCTTTGGCCTCATCCTGGAATCATTTTACTACTCTTTTAGCATCTGGCCCGGATCTCAGTTTACAAGACCCTATTCTTCTTCAACATTTTTATAAAGGTCTTCATAGAAAGAGTAAGCAATTGCTCGATACAACTTCTGGAGGATCATTCTTGCATGTTTCGTCAGAAAAAGCAAGATTAATCTTAGATCAAATCCTATCCTCTGAATTAGATAATCTCCTAGAAGAAGAACCTCAAGTAACGAAAGCAAATTCTTTGCCAGATATACCATCTACTTCAGCTATTCCAAGTTCTAAGCAAGAAGAAGAAATTCTATTTTCTGATTTTATGCTTGATATCAAACCCAATCTTTTTTCTGATTTTGGAAATGTGATGAACCATCATTCTATAAAGAAACCATAGAATCAGAATCACCATAGAGAATCTTTGAATCCTTTTGAGGATATTTCTTATAGAAGCACTTTAGTAGAGCCAGTGTCCATCATAAGCAGTGAATTGTTAGAGGAATCAGAGCTTTCCTCTGATGTGATCCGTTTGGATTCACCCTCTCTTCCAATACGTTGCTCAATTGATTCCAACCACATAGATGCTCTCTATAATCTAGTGTGGGTATTAATATCATGTCTGCTACACTTGCACAACATTTAATGAAGCACATGACATTAACCCCAACTATAAAATTGATGAAGAGTCTTTTAGGACATATTGTCCCTAGTTTGGGAATTTTACATATTCAACCAATCCAGGTAGAAGGAACCTTGGTTCATTTGAGCTTTTATGTCTTCCCCATATGGGACTTTGACCTATTGATAGGACAATCTTTTAGAAGACACCTTTATGAAGGACAAACAGGGAAATTAAACATTTGTTTTAGAAAGAAACTCCAATTCCCAGTGTCCATATCTCATTCTCTAAGTACTAGGACTGAATCTTATCCAGAATCTGACCCGCTGGAGGAATTTAAGGCTGCTTCTCTAGAGTTTTTATCCAACTCAGGTCTAGAGGATGATGCTCAGTTCTTCATAGAAGAAGAGGCTGATTACTCTAAGCCTGAACCTTTAGATGAGTTTGCAGAGCCACCTAGACCTCCTATAGAGCTTAAACCTTTACCAACCGATCTTAGATATGATTGTCTAAATGATGATCTAGAGTTCCCTATGATCATAAGTGATAAACTCACTAAGGAACAAACTCTTCGCTTAATGGCTGTTTTAGAGAAACATCGATCAGCTTTTGGCTACTCACTCTAAGATCTTAAAGGAATTAGTCCTGCTCTTTGCACCCATCGCATTCCTACAGATCCCACTGTTTCACCTTCTAGGGAACCACAACGTAGACTCAACAATGTGATGAGGGAGGTTGTTAAAAAGGAAGTTTTGAAACTATTGCATGATGAGATTATCTATCCTGTGCCACACAGTGAGTGGGTAAGCCCTGTCCAAGTTATGCCTAAAAAGGGAGGCATGACTGTTGTTAAGAATGAGAAGAATGAGTTGATCCCTTAGCGTACCGCCACTGGATGGCGGATGTGCATAGATTATAGAAAGCTTAATAAAGCTACTAGGAAGGATCATTTTCCATTGCCTTTTATTGATCAGATGTTAGAACGGTTAGCCAATCATTCTTTCTTCTGTTTCCTTGATGGATATTCGAGGTATCACCAAATCCCTATCCATCTTGATGATCAAAGCAAAACTACTTTTACATGTCCCTATGGAACATATGCTTATTGTAGAATGTCTTTTGGGTTAAGTAATGCTCCAGCATCTTTTTAAAGATGTATGATGTCTATATTTTCTGAAATGATTGAAGAGATTATGGAAGTTTTCATGGATGACTTTTCTGTTTATAGAAAAACTTTTGATGATTGTCTTGAAAATTTAGAGAGTTTTGCAAAGATGTGAAGAAAAGCACTTAGTCCTTAATTGGGAGAAATGTCACTTTATGGTTAGAGAGGGAATAGTGCTTGGACACTTAGTGTCTGAAAGAGGTATAGAGGTAGATAGAGCTAAAATTGAAGTGATTAAACAGCTACCTCCACCTGTGAATGTGAAAGGAATTAGAAGTTTTCTTGGCCATGCTGGTTTTATCGTAGATTTATAAAAGATTTCTCATTTATTACTAGACCTCTTACTCGTTTGCTAGCCAAGGATGTTCCTTTTGAAATTGATGATGCATGTTTAAGATCTTTTGAAATTTTTAAAAAAGCGCTCATCTCAGCACCAATTATTAAACCCCCTGATTGGTCTTTATCTTTTGAAATTATGTGTGATGCAAGTGATTATGCTGTGGGGGCAGTTTTAGGACAGACTAAAGATAAAAAAACATCATGCAATAGCCTATGCTAGCAAAACTTTAACAGGACCTCAGCTTAATTATGCAACTACTGAAAAAGAGCTCCTTGCTGTTGTTTTTGCTATCGATAAGTTTAGATCTTACTTAGTGGGAGCTAAAGTAATTGTTTATTCTGATCATGCTGCTCTGAAATATTTGCTCTCTAAGAAAGATGCTAAACCTCGCTTAATACGATGAATTATGTTACTCCAAGAATTTGATTTAGAAATAAAAGATAAAAAAGGAGTAGAAAATTCTATTGCCGATCACTTGTCTAGAATGCAGTTTGAGAATTACAGGAACTACCCATCAACGATTCACTCCGGGACGACATGCTCTACGGGATCAACAAATCTGGCCCCTGGTATGCAGATATTGTTAATTTTATGGTTTCAGGATATGTACCACCAGGAGCGAACAGAAAGAAACTTGTCCAGGAAAGTCATACTTACATATGGGATGAACCATACCTCTTCTGAGTCTGCTCAGATGGCCTACTCAGGAGATGTGTACCTATTGAAGAAGGAATAAAAATCATTGAGAGATGCCATTCATCACCATATGGAGGACATTATGGGGCATTCCGCACACATGCAAAGATTTGGCAATGCGGATTCTTTTGGCCAACAATTTACGAAGACACAAGAGAATTTATCTGAAGATGTGGATCATGTCAAAGGCACGGCAATATCAATACATGAGTTGATCCCTTAGCGTACCGCCACTGGATGGCGGATGTGCATAGATTATAGAAAGCTTAATAAAGCTACTAGGAAGGATCATTTTCCATTGCCTTTTATTGATCAGATGTTAGAACGGTTAGCCAATCATTCTTTCTTCTGTTTCCTTGATGGATATTCGAGGTATCACCAAATCCCTATCCATCTTGATGATCAAAGCAAAACTACTTTTACATGTCCCTATGGAACATATGCTTATTGTAGAATGTCTTTTGGGTTAAGTAATGCTCCAGCATCTTTTTAAAGATGTATGATGTCTATATTTTCTGAAATGATTGAAGAGATTATGGAAGTTTTCATGGATGACTTTTCTGTTTATAGAAAAACTTTTGATGATTGTCTTGAAAATTTAGAGAGTTTTGCAAAGATGTGAAGAAAAGCACTTAGTCCTTAATTGGGAGAAATGTCACTTTATGGTTAGAGAGGGAATAGTGCTTGGACACTTAGTGTCTGAAAGAGGTATAGAGGTAGATAGAGCTAAAATTGAAGTGATTAAACAGCTACCTCCACCTGTGAATGTGAAAGGAATTAGAAGTTTTCTTGGCCATGCTGGTTTTATCGTAGATTTATAAAAGATTTCTCATTTATTACTAGACCTCTTACTCGTTTGCTAGCCAAGGATGTTCCTTTTGAAATTGATGATGCATGTTTAAGATCTTTTGAAATTTTTAAAAAAGCGCTCATCTCAGCACCAATTATTAAACCCCCTGATTGGTCTTTATCTTTTGAAATTATGTGTGATGCAAGTGATTATGCTGTGGGGGCAGTTTTAGGACAGACTAAAGATAAAAAAACATCATGCAATAGCCTATGCTAGCAAAACTTTAACAGGACCTCAGCTTAATTATGCAACTACTGAAAAAGAGCTCCTTGCTGTTGTTTTTGCTATCGATAAGTTTAGATCTTACTTAGTGGGAGCTAAAGTAATTGTTTATTCTGATCATGCTGCTCTGAAATATTTGCTCTCTAAGAAAGATGCTAAACCTCGCTTAATACGATGAATTATGTTACTCCAAGAATTTGATTTAGAAATAAAAGATAAAAAAGGAGTAGAAAATTCTATTGCCGATCACTTGTCTAGAATGCAGTTTGAGAATTACAGGAACTACCCATCAACGATTCACTCCGGGACGACATGCTCTACGGGATCAACAAATCTGGCCCCTGGTATGCAGATATTGTTAATTTTATGGTTTCAGGATATGTACCACCAGGAGCGAACAGAAAGAAACTTGTCCAGGAAAGTCATACTTACATATGGGATGAACCATACCTCTTCTGAGTCTGCTCAGATGGCCTACTCAGGAGATGTGTACCTATTGAAGAAGGAATAAAAATCATTGAGAGATGCCATTCATCACCATATGGAGGACATTATGGGGCATTCCGCACACATGCAAAGATTTGGCAATGCGGATTCTTTTGGCCAACAATTTACGAAGACACAAGAGAATTTATCTGAAGATGTGGATCATGTCAAAGGCACGGCAATATCAATACATGAGATGTCATGCCACTCATTAACAATCTTTAGATCAAACTCTTTGATGTCTAGGGAATTGACTACATGGGACCATTCCCACCATCAAAGAAATGCGAGTACATTCTGGTGGTAGTGGATTATGTCTCCAAGTGGGTCGAAGCTCTGCCATGCAAGAATGCTAATAACATAAATTCCAAGAGGATGTTTGAAGAGATAATATTTCCAAGATTCAGAGTCCTGAGGATAGTGATAAGTGACGGAGGATCACACTTCATTGACAAGCACTTTGAGCACTACCTGTCTAAGCATGGAATACGTCACAACGTTGCTAGCCCCTATCATCCTTAGACAAGTGGGCAAGCAGAAACATCCAATAAGCAAATCAAGAACATTCTGCAGAAGATAGTAAATGAGATGAGTACTGGATGGAAGGACAAGCTTCCCAAAGAACTCTGAGCATATCGAACGGCATACAAGACACCTATTAGGATGCCTCCTTATCAGTTGGTGTATGGGAAGACTTGTCACTTACTAGTGGAATTAGAATTCAAAGCTCACTAGGCTATCAAGAATGGAACATGGACCTTGATGCTGTCAGATTAAGGAGGAAAATGCAACTCTCAGAACTAGATGAATGTAGAGAAAAAGCATATCACAATTCAAAGATTTATAAAGAGAGAGTCAAGAGATGGCATGACAAGAGAATCAAGAAGGAGTTCGCCCTAGGAGATAAGGTATTACTTTTTAAATCTAGGGTAAAGTTCTTCGGACATGGAAAGCTACGAAGTAAGTGGGAGGACCATTTAAAGTGGTAGACGCATCATCACATGGAGCGGTTACACTTCAAAATGATGAAGGTACGTTATTCAAGGTAAATGGTCAATGCCTTAAATTATTTTTAGAGCCCAATAAAGAATTTGAAGAATTAGATGTTATTAATTTATTTATTACATAAGTATTGTTAGGCCTGACCTTTTTAGTTTTTGTTTTTTGGGGCCCAACATATTTTTCAAAAAAACAAAAATATTTAGAAAATTCTGCGAAAAAGTGGACCGGAGCTGGGCTCGTGGGCCAGGCGCCCGCCCCTAGGGCTAGGTGGCCATCCCACCCCCTATGCCGTTTCACCGCCACCTTTTGCCTTCGCAATTCTTCTACATTCTTCTTCCAGAAAAAGTTTATTCCTAGCTTATTCGGGCATTTTTATCATGAGATGCCGTTTAGGTGCCATTTTGGTCCTCCGAGCCCTCCTATATAAACACCCGTGACGTCAGCCATTCTCATTCCATCAGATCATTCCTCTCTTCCTTTTAGAAGCTTGCTAGCTCTCTCTCTCCCAAGCTCCAATGGCTAACCACGATAAGAGGATCATCCCCTATGGACTCGACCTCAACTCCATTCCCGAGGAAGGTCCAGATTGCAAAGCTCTCATCCCAGTTAGCGATGCTCAACCCCTCGCTGCCATTCCACCAAAGCCTAATAGCTACAACAAATCCTACTTCGCTCAGCCAGTTCTCGCAGCACCTCCGCAGCCTCTCCTGTTGAAGATAAGTCGCTGAAGGGGCCCGTCGTCAAGCTACCGGCTGGAACCAACTCCTGCCACCGAAGTACAACGAGATGCTTGTTGGTGGAAGACCAACAAGAGCAGTGAGATCATCTGCACCAAGTACAACACCAGGGAGCGCACCTACCTCGAAGGAGTCCACGCTCATCCTAGCAAAGTTAAATTCCTTCCACCCAAAGAAGCTCCTAAGCATGCCCTTGCTAAATCTGAAACTCCACGCAAGCATTGTAAGACTTTAGCTGATTTAGAGAAAGTGATAGAGGCTCAGCAAGCGACTATCTCCTCTATAGAAGCCACTATATGCCTTTAGGGTAGATGCTTTCTTCGCACGCATGAGAAAGTAGAGGACATAGAGAAATATAGCAAGAAACTAGACAAGCGCTTAAATGCCTTAGAGCCTCCTAAGCCAAAGAAGTAGATTGAGCCAGTCTAGCAGTTGATAAGGCACCTTTGAGATTAGTCACGAGATTGCTTAGATTCATTGCTTAGTTCAATTCCTTTATTTATAATTCATTGAGATAACTTTGAAAGGATCATGTTTTCTGGCCACTAGATCTAATGTTAATGAAATGATTGCTTCCGCTTCAGATTGCTATGCCTTAGTGTGCGAAGATGCTTTGATTTCACTTCATGATATGCAGCATTCTTTGCCCCCTGCTGTGTCTAACATTTTGCAGGAGTATTCCGATGTGTTTCCATGTGAAATTCCACCGGGGCTACCACCAATTCGTGGGATTGAGCACCAGATTGATCTCATCCCTAGTACTTCATTACTCAACCATGCGCCATATCAGACAAATCCAGAGGAAACGAAAGAGATTCAACGCCAAGTGCAAGAACTACTCGCCAAAGGTTATGTGCGTGAGTCTCTTAGTCCTTGTGCTGTTCTAGTTATTTTAGTCCCTAAGAAAGAGGGAACATGGTGTATGTGTGTGATTGTAGAGTGATTAATAATATCACCATTCGATATCATCATCCTATTCCACACTTAGATGATAGGCTTGATGATTTGAGTGGTGCTACTTTATTTTCAAAGGTTGATTTACGTAGTGGATACCACCTGATTCGTATGAAATTGGGAGATAAATGAACAACTGCTTTCAAAACTAAGTTCGGTTTATATGAGTGGTTAGCTATACCTTTTGGATTAACTAATGCCCCTACACTTTCATGAGGTTAATGAACGATGTTTTACGTGCTTTTATTGGCAAATTCGTTGTGGTATATTTTGATGATATATTGATTTATAGCAAGACGATGAACATCTTGATCGCTTGCTTGCTGTTTTTAATGCTCTATGTGATGCAAGTTTGTTTGGTAACCTTGAGAAGTGCACCTTTTGCACAAATCGAGTTTCTTTTCTTGGCTATGTTGTCACTCCACAGGGGATTTAGGTTGTTAAAGTAAAGGTAAAAGCTATACAAGGATGGTCTATACCAGACTATCACACAGGTGTGAAGTTTTTTAGGCCTTGCTAGATTCTATCGCCGCTTTGTGAAGGATTTCAGCACCATTGCTGCACCACTAAATGAGCTTACAAAGAAGGGAGTGCCTTTACTTAGGCAAAGGCACAAGAGAATGCCTTCAACGTGCTAAAAGATAAGTTGACACATGCACCTCTCCTCTAACTTCCTAATTTTAATAAGACATCTGAGCTTGAATGTGATGCTAGTGGAATTGGCTTGGGTGGTGTTTTGTTGCAAGAAGGAAAACCTATTGCATACTTTAGTGAGAAATTGTGTGGGCCTATTCTGAACTATTCTACTTATGATAAGGAATTATATGCTCTCGTGAGAACTTTAGAGACATGGCAGCATTATTTGTGGCCAAAGAATTTTTCATACATTTTGATCATGAGTCTTTAAAGCATATTCGTAGTCAAGGAAAATTGAATAGTAGACATGCTAAATGGGTTGAATTCATTGAACCTTTTCCTTATGTTATCAAACACAAGAAAGGGAAGGAGAATATAATTGCGTCTAGAAGATAACACAACTTGACTACAAATTTTTTGGATTAGAAACAATTAAACATCAATATATACATGATGGTGATTTTAAAGATGTGTTGCTGCATTGTAAAGATGGAAAAACCTAGAACAAATTCATCATCAATGATGGATTTGTGTTTAGAGCTAACAAGCTATACATTCCAGCTATCTCCGTTCGTTTGTTGTTGCTACAGGAAGCACATGGAGGTGGCTTGATGGGTCATTTTGGAGCAAATAAGACAGATGACATACTTGCCGGTCATTTCTTTTGGCCAAGGATGAGAAGAGACATGGAGAGATTTGTTGCCCATTGAACTACATGCCAAAAGGCTAAGTCCCGATTAAATCCACATGGTTTGTATATGCCTCTACCTGTTCCTAGTGTTGCTTGGGAAGATATTTCTATGGATTTTGTGTTGGGATTGCCTAGGACTAGGAAAGGACTTGATAGCATTTTTGTTGTTGTGGATCAATTTTCTAAGATGGCCCATTTCATTCCATGTCATAAAACTGATGAAGCTACCCATATTGTTGATTTGTTATTTTGAGATATTATTCGTTTGCATGGTGTTCCAAACACAATAGTTTCTGATAGTGACACTAAATTTCTTAGTCATTTTTGGAGGACTTTGTGGGCTAAATTAGGGACTAAGCTTTTGTTTTCTACCATTTGTCATCCCCAAATTGATGATCAAACTGAAGTTGTGAATAGAACTTTGTCTACTATGTTAAGGGCTGTTTTAAAAAAGAACATTAAGATGTGGGAAGAATGTTTGCCTCATATTGAATTTGCTTATAATCGCTCGCTGCATTCAACTACAAGATGTGCCCATTTGAGATTGTTTATGGACTGCTGCCTCGTGCTCCTATTGATTTCATGCCTTTGCCATCTTCTGAAAAAGTGAATTTTGATGCTAAACAACGTGCTGAGTTAATGTTAAAACTGCATGAAACAACAAAGGAAAACATTGAGCGCATGAATGTTAAGTATAAGCTTGCTGGTGACAAAGGTCGAAGGCAATTGATGTTTGAACTTGGAGATTTGGTTTGGTTGCATTTGAGAAAGGAGAGGTTTCTTGAATTGCAAAAATCTAAATTGATGCCTAGAGCTGATCGACCATTTAAGGTGTTGGAGAAAATTAATGATAATGCATACAAGTTAGATTTGCCTATCAATTTTGGGGTTAGTCCCACATTTTACATCACAGATTTAAAGCCATATCTAGGAGAAGAGGCTGAGCTTTAGTTGAGGATGACTCAATTGCAAGAACGGTGATATGAACCCGCTAGGGTTTATGGATGATCTTTCGATGAGAGGCGTGAGATCAATCGATTTGGTGGATAGAGATGACGTTCACGGCCCGACTACAGCCTTCCAAGACCGCACCTTAGCAACCGATACACCACCTCCAAAGGCCGTCACGATCTTGTGGAGCGCGACAACCAGCCACTAGGGCTCCCGTCTTGCAAGCAATCGAAGAAATAGCAAGAACAAGGAAACAAGCACTGAATTTGCAAGATGAAATTGAAAGCCTCAAACTGAATCTTATTATGAGTGGAGTTCCGAAGACAAGGAGACGGGTGGCTGGATCAGCACACGTGCCTACAAGCAAGTAGCAAAGGCTAAACTAGATCTAAACAAAACCCCCAAGTGTTCCTGGTGGCGGCTAAGGGGTATATGATGTGTGGAGGACGACCACAAGAGAGTTTGGGTCGTGCTCCAACCCTAGGACGCGTCCCTACTGGACTCTAAACGATACAAGCCCATTGGGCTAACTTAAGGTGGCGCAGCACCCTAGACAGAATAGACCTCTCGGTGATTTTTGGACTCTTGACACCGTTTCTGAGCAGGTATGAGTATTAGGTCAGATCCGTATGAAAGTAGACTTTATTAGCTTTCCAACAAGTCTAGAATCACCCCAATCCGACTCCGTATGTAACTGTGGCGACCGTCACAAGTTGGAGGTGTGCTGCAGTCCGAATCCAGCCTACGCGAGTCCTTTTCCCTTTCGGTCTTCTCCTTGATTCCTAATCAAAACAAGAGTGCACATGTCTCCAAGATCTAAACAGGATGGACAAGAGCTCAAGAAGGAACTCACTTGATGATTAAGTGTGCTGCAGTCCGAATCCAGCCTACGCGAGTCCTTTTCCCTTTCGGTCTTCTCCTTGATTCCTAATCAAAACAAGAGTGCACGTGTCTCCAAGATCTAAACAGGATGGACAAGAGCTCAAGAAGGAACTCACTTGATGATTAAGTGTTCGAGCACGAGCATGGGTAATAGGACCAGCAGGTGTCGGCGTGGACGGCGTGGATGTATGATCGGTGTTGATGTCCTCATCATCCTCCCTTTCTTGAATTTGAGTCGTCCTCGACTCAAGCTCATCTTCCACACCCAAATAAAGCTTCAAATCTGCAATGTTAAATGTGGGACTAACCCCAAAATCTGCAGGAAGATCAAGCTTATATGCATTCTCATTTATTCGTTGCATCACTTTAAAAGGACCATCCGCTCTAGGCATCAATTTAGATTTTCTTAATTCAGGAAACCTATCCTTTCGCAAATGCAACCAAACCAAATCTCTAGGTTCAAGAATCAATTCCCTTCTACCTTTATCTCCAACCAATTTGTACTTAGCATTCATGCGCTCTATGTTTTCTTTAGTGGTTTCATGTAGTTTTAGCATCAATTCAGCACGTTGCTTAGCATCAAAATTCAACTTTTCAGAACTTGGCAATGGCATTAAATCAATAGGAGCACATGGTAACAAGCCATAAACAATCTCAAAGGGACACATCTTCGTAGTAGAATGCAGCGAACGATTATAAGCAAACTCAATATGAGACAAACAATCTTCCCACATCTTAATATTCTTCTTTAAAACAGTCCTTAACATAGTAGACAAAGTTCTATTCACAACTTCAGTTTGACCATCAGTTTGGGGGTGACAAGTGGTGGAAAATAAAAGCTTAGTCCCCAATTTGGCCCATAAAGTTCTCCAAAAATGGCTAAGAAATTTAGCATCATGATCAGAAACAATTGTATTTGGCACACCATGCAAGCGAACAACTTCTCGAAAGAATAAATCAGCAATATTTGTAGCATCATCAGTTTTATGACATGGTATGAAATGTGCCATTTTAGAGAATCGATCCACAACCACAAAAACACTATCTTGCCCTTTCCTAGTCCGTGGCAATCCCAACACAAAATCCATAGAAATATCCTCCCAAGGAGCACTAGGAACAGGAAGAGGCATATACAAACCGTGTGGATTCAACCGGGACTTAGCCTTTTGACATGTTGTGCAGCGAGCAACAAATCTCTCCACATCTCGTCGCATCTTTGGCCAAAAGAAATGACCAGCAAGAATGTCCTCCGTCTTCTTCGCTCCAAAATGCCCCATCAAGCCACCTCCATGCGCTTCCTGCAGCAACAACAAGCGAACGGAGCTAGCTGGAATGCATAGCTTGTTAGCTCTAAACACAAACCCATCATTGAGGATGAATTTGTTCCACGTTTTCCCATCTTTACAATGCAGCAGCACTTCTTTAAAATCAGCATCATGAGCATATCGGTCTTTAATTGTTTCTAACCCAAAGATCTTGTAATCAAGTTGATTCAGCAAAGTATATCTCCTAGACAATGCATCTACAATGATATTATCCTTCCCTTTCTTGTGTTTGATAACATAAGGAAAAGATTCAATAAATTCAACCCATTTTGCATGTCTACGATTCAGTTTTCCTTGACTACGAATATGCTTCAAAGATTCATGATCAGAATGTATAACAAATTCTTTGGGCCACAAATAATGCTGCCATGTTTCTAATGTCCACACTAGAGCATATAATTCCTTATCATATGTAGAATAATTAAGAATAGGCCCGCTCAATTTCTCACTAAAGTATGCAATAGGTTTTCCTTCTTGTAACAAAACACCACCCAATCCAATTCCACTCGCATCACATTCAAGCTCGAAAGTCTTATTAAAATCAGGGAGATGGAGTAGAGGTGCATGTGTTAACTTATCTTTCAGCACATGGAAGGCGTGCTCTTGTGCTTTGCCCCAAGAAAAGGGCACTCCCTTCTTTGTAAGCTCACTCAATGGTGCAGCAATGGTGCTGAAGTCCTTCACAAAATGGCGATAGAAACCAGCAAGTCCTAGGAAACTCTGCACTTGTGTATCGTCGTGGGTACAGGCCATCCTTGTATAGCTTCCACCTTGGCTTTATCAACCTCAATTCCCTGTGGAGTGACAACATAGCCAAGAAACGATACTCGATTGGTGCAGAAAGTGCACTTCTCAAGGTTACCAAACAAACGTGCATCACGTAGAGCATTGAAAACAGCACGTAAGTGATCAAGGTGTTCATCCATGGATTTGCTATAAATCAGTATATCATCAAAGTAGATGACAACGAATTTCCCAATGAAAGCACGCAAAACCTCATTCATTAATCTCATGAAAGTACTAGGTGCATTAGTTAACCCAAAAGGCATAACTAACCACTCATATAGACCAAACTTGGTTTTGAAAGCAGTTTTTCATTCATCTCCCAATTTCATACGAATCTGGTGGTACCCACTACGCAAATCAACCTTTGAAAACACAACAGCACCACTCAATTCATCAAGCATATCATCTAATCGTGGAATAGGGTGTCGATATCGAATGGTGATATTATTAATAGCCCTACAATCAACACACATGCGCCATGTTCCATCTTTCTTAGGCACTAAAATCACTGGAACAGCACAAGGACTAAGAGACTCACGCACATAACCTTTGTCTAGTAGTTCTTGCACTTGTCGCTGAATTTCCTTCGTTTCCTCCGGATTGGTCCTGTATGGCGCACGGTTTGGCAAAGATGCTCCAGGGATAAGATCAATTTGGTGCTCAATCCCTCGTATTGGTGGCAGCCCCGCTGGTATCTCAATGGGGAACACATCAGAATACTCCTGTAAAATGTTAGCAACAGCAGGGGGCAAAGAACGTTGCATATCCTCAAATGAAATCAAAGCATCCTTGCATACCAAAGCATAAGCAACAGAGGTGGATGCATTGAACTCATTAATATCAGATTTTGTAGCAAGCATACAACGTCCTTTCAATGTTATCTCATCTTTGTCATCAACAACAGATTTGTCACTCTCGCTCTTTGCTTTTGCAGCCTTAGTAACATCAGATTGCATAATAGCTTCAGGAGACATAGAATGCAACACAATTTTTCGATCATGGTATAGAAACGAATATTGATTTGATCTACCATGATGCATCGAATCTCTATCAAATTGCCATGGTCTACCTAGCAGAATATTGCAAGCTTGCATAGGCACAACATCACATTCAACAATATCTTTGTATGATCCGATGGCAAAATCGATTCGCACCAGTCTCGTTACCTTTGCCTTACCACTGTTGTTCAGCCATTGGATGTAGTAGGGATGGGGATGTGGTTTGGTGCTGAGGGCGAGCTTCTGTACCATGTCGCTACTTGCCAAGTTGTTGCAGCTACCTCCATCAATGATCATGCGGCACGAACGCTCCTTGATGACACACTTTGTTTGGAATAAAGTGTGTCGCTGATTTTGCTCCGCCTTCTCCATTTGTGCACTAAGCACTTGCTGTACAATCAAGCTCTCATAGTGCTCCGCGTCACCTACATTGATTTGTTCTTCTATGTGTTCCTCACTACCTGCATAGTCAGCCGCAAGCAATGCAAGTGTATCTTCATCAAAATCACTAGCAGATGAACACTCACCATCATCTTTGACAATCATAACACGCTTGTTTGGGCATTCACGCATCATATGGCCATATCTCTTGCACCGATGACATTGTATGTTGCTTGTTCTACCTATCGATGCCACGGATGAAGTACTCGCAGCTGGCTTTTGCGCTGTCTTCACTACTGAATTGGTGGGGGCAGCTCGAGTCTTGTCACTAGATGATGGCGTAGGAGTACGTGTAGACGGAGTTGTAGACGGGCGCGGCTGCCATGAACTAGCTTTCCCTGCAGAAACATTAGTCCTTGCGCTAGCACATCGTCCCTGCACTTCCCGTTTAGCTTTACAAGCAAGATGAAACAGTTTGGTTACGTTATTGTATTCTTTGTAAGCGAGGATATCCTGAATTTCCCGATTTAATCCACCTAAAAATCTAGCCATAGCAGGTTCCTCATCCTCCTCTAATTTACAACGCAACATACCCATTTGTAATTCCTGATAGTATTCTTCTACACATTTAGAACCTTGTCTCAATTGCTGCAACTTATTTATCATATCACAGGCATAGTAAGATGGAACAAATCTAGCTCTCATGGCTCGTTTCAGCGCATCCCAAGTTTTAGGTATGTTATTAGGATTTTTCTTGCCATATTCGATCCACCAAACATAAGCAAAATCTGTGAACTCACTAGTAGCAGCCCTAACATGTGTGTTCTCAGGAAATTCATGGCATGCAAACTTTTGATCAACAACAATCTCCCAAGTAATGTATGCATTAGGGTCATATTTACCATCAAAAGGAGGTATTTTAAATTTAATCTTACTGAAAGCATCATCATTATTGTGTACCTCGCGTCGGTGGTGGCCACCCATACCTCTATGATTGTGATGTAGGCGACGTCGATCATGAGTGTCTCGATCATCATGTTCAGTATCACCTGTGTATTCTTCATCATAACTACCATCCTCTCGATCTTCCTCCTTCTTTTCTTCTTTATGCTGGTCTTTATCATTGTTGTGGAGGTCATCAAAACGCCTCAGCAGAGCAGCAAGGCTTTTGTCCACACTAGCAATGGACTGCTCCAAACCTGCAAGCTTGTTGTTTGCGGCAATCTGAGTAGCCTCCAACTGCCCAAGTTTGTCATTTGTCACCTGCAAGTCATTATCAAGTCCCTTCGTGTGCAACTTCACTTTCCTTTCAAAATGTTGTATGATGCCCTTTGTGCGAGGCAAATGTGGAATTTGGTTATCTTTGTCGGTCCCTGGCATGGTTCAAAGACAAAGACAACAAGAAGACAAGTGAAGAAATAAAAGCCCTACAACTACTAGGATGTAGCTACAGCAAGTCGCTCACTCTCCACCTATTACACAAGTTCTTACCAGTTCTTACCTTGCTCGACAGGAGGGGTCATCTACCAACAAGTCTGCAGCAATTGATGAAGTGTATCGGTGCCGCAGCACGAGACCTGTCAAGCTGTAGAATATGTGGAGCTATAGGTGGGCTGAAACAAGGAATGAACTAGCACCACGTTAGTTACAAAAAGCAAGCTGAATAATCGTTCAACCGGCGGTACTGTGCTGGTCCTAGTCTAGACCGTGCTAGAGACGTGAGCCTGGACACAAAGGAGAGCACAACACACCACCCAAAGTTAACGAAGAATCTCTAAGATCAGCCCCTTTCTCTTCTTTTCTTTTGCTTCTTTCTCTTTTTTTCTTTTTTTTGAATATATTTTTTTTCAGGGGCACTCAAAACTGATTATATGAACAAGAACACTCCCAAAGAGCACACACACTTTTTCCGAAAGGGCAGGGGTATTCCGGTAAAAAAAAGATACTCTCTCTCTCTCTAGAGTAAGCCACTCGTTTAGATATGAATACTTGCTGCGTGGTTCGTTTGATATTTGTAGCACAGGGTGAACTGATTCCTCGTCTGATTGGAGCTTCCAATTCTACTCGGACTTGGCCAACAGCGAGGAATACCCGATTCCTTGATCCAACTCAAACTTGAAAACCTACTTGGATTCGGCCAACAGAGAGGAACAGCCGATTCCTTGTCCGATTCAAACTTCAAACCCTACTTGGATTCAGCCAACAGAGAGACTATATGATAGCGCGTGTTGTGATAGAACGTGACAAGAACTCAAAACTCTAAAGGACTAAAACTAAGACCAGCAACTTGACACAACCAATGCAACCGACGACTCAACAAGCCCTAACTAGGTAGCACTTGCCACGGCCCAAAAGTCTATAGGATTGTAGGAAACTAATCTACTTTTTTTTGGCTTTTTTTGGACTGTAGGAAAAAAATAAAAACAACAAAGAATTACAAGTCTCTCACCGATAAACCTTGCTCTGATACCAATTGATATGAACCCGCTAGGGTTTATGGACGATCTTTCGATGAGAGGCGTGAGATCAATCGATTTGGTGGATGGAGATGACGTTCACGGCCCGACTACAGCCTTCCAAGACCGCGCCTTAGCAACCGATACACCACCTCCAAAGGCCGTCACGATCTTGTGGAGCGCGACAACCAGCCACTAGGGCTCCCGTCTTGCAAGCAATCGAAGAAATAGCAAGAACAAGGAAACAAGCACTGAATTTGCAAGATGAAATTGAAAGCCTCAAACTGAATCTTATTATGAGTGGAGTTCCGAAGACAAGGAGACGGGTGGCTGGATCAGCACACGCGCCTACAAGCAAGTAGCAAAGGCTAAACTAGATCTAAACAAAACCCCCAAGTGTTCCTGGTGGCGGCTAAGGGGTATATGATGTGTGGAGGATGACCACAAGAGAGTTTGGGTCGTGCTCCAACCCTAGGACGCGTCCCTACTGGACTCTAAACGATACAAGCCCATTGGGCTAACTTAAGGTGGCGCAGCACCCTGGACAGAATAGACCTCTCGGTGATTTTTGGACTGTTGATGCCGTTTCTGAGCAGGTATGAGTATGGGGTCAGATCCATATGAAAGTAGACTTTATTAGCTTTCCAACAAGTCCAGAATCACCCCAATCCGACTCCGTATGTAACCGTGGCGACCGTCACAAGTTGGAGGTGTGCTGTAGTCCGAATCCAGCCTACGCGAGTCCTTTTCCCTTTCGGTCTTCTCCTTGATTCCTAATCAAAACAAGAGTGCACGTGTCTCCAAGATCTAAACAGGATGGACAAGAGCTCAAGAAGGAACTCACTTGATGATTAAGTGTGCTGCAGTCCGAATCCAGCCTACGCGAGTCTTTTTCCCTTTCGGTCTTCTCCTTGATTCCTAATCAAAACAAGAGTGCACGTGTCTCCAAGATCTAAACAGGATGGACAAGAGCTCAAGAAGGAACTCACTTGATGATTAAGTGTTCGAGCACGAGCATGGGTAATAGGATCAGCAGGTGTTGGCGTGGACGGCGTGGATGTATGATCGGTGTTGATGTCCTCATCAAACGGGAGGATGATGAGGACATCAACACCATCAATGCATCCAAGCCTACACAAGTACAGATTAATGGTCCTATTACTCGTGCCCGTGCTTGCCAACTCAATTATCAGGTAGTTCATTCTTGAGTTCTTGTTCATCTTATTCAGATCATGGAGACCCATGCACCTTTGTTTTGCTTAGGAATACCGGAGAGGAACCACAAGGAAGCGTATAAAGCAAAAGGTGAATTCGGACTGCAGAACAGCACCAAATTGTGATGGTTACCAAGACTTCATATGGAATCTAATTGGGACATTCTAGCACTTGATGGAAAGCTCATCAAGTCTACTTTTCAACTGATCCAACCGCACCCTCATATCGCCTCAGAGTCGACCCAATATTCATTTTAGTCCAAAGACCATTTTTTGTCCACTCGTGCTGTGACACCTATTTTTAGCCAATGGACTATGCATCATGTTGGCTGCATAATGGCCGTGTCCTAGGGATCTAGCATGACCCAGCATTCCTCTAATTGTCCTTGCATGTACTTAAGGCTCCTAGAGTTGCCACTACTCTTTTGGGTTTTGTCTCATCGAGTTAGCCATTGCTACCGCATTTCAGCGCGCATGTTGGATAAACTGCCCGTCTAATTGTATTTGAACCCCGCCATCTTGTGTTTTTAGATTGAAACCTTCATTTTTATCTTGCAATTGAGTGCTTGTTCAACTTGTTCTTCGATTGCTTGCAGGACAAGTGCCCTTGTGGCTGGGTCGCGCACCACAAGAACATAGTGATCCTTGGAGTTGATGTATCAGTTGCTAAGGCGCATCATCCCTAGATGGTTGTAGTTAGATCATGAATGTCACCTCCATCCACTAAATCGAAGTTACCCCACTCCACCAAAAGATCGAGACACCCATACCATTATCATGCATGGTTTGTGCCGAACGTACCATAGGCTTAGAAATCATTTTAGATGCACCCGATGGTACTCCTACGTGATGAGGCTCAAGTGGAAGCTCGATTCCGTCTATTTGGAACATAGTGCTAATCTTGACGCAAGATAGGTGCATGGTTTGCGCCAAATGTACCATTGACTCATAAATCAGTTTGGATGCACCCGATGGAACTCCTAGCTGACGTGCGTCATGTGGAATCTCATTTCGGTCTGTTTAGAGACAGTGTTAGTGTCGGTGCAAGATGGTGCACGGTTTGCCCCAAACGTACCATCGTCTTAGAAATCGTTTTGGACGCACCTGATAGTACTCCAAGGTGACGAGGCTCAAGTGAATGCTCGTTTTGGTCTGTTTGGAGATAGTGCTAATCTTGGTGCAAGATAGATGCACGGTTTGCGCTGAACATACCATAGGCTCCAAAATTATTTTGCATACACCTGATGAACTCCTCGGTGATGTGAGTCATGCAGAATCTCATTTTGATCCATTTAGAGAAGTGTTAGTATCGGTGCAAGATAGGTGCATAGTTTGCAACGAACGTACCATCGGCTCAAAATCATTTTGGACGCACCCAATGGCACTCCTAGGTGACGAGGCTCAAGTGGAAGGTCGATTCAGTCTGTTTGGAGATAGTGTTAATGTTGATGTAAGATAGGTGCACGGTTTGTGCAAAACGTACCACAGGCTCAAAAATCATTTTAGACGCACCCGATGGAAGTCCTCAGTGATGTGGGTCATGTGAAATCTCGTTTTGATCTGTTTGGAGACAGTGTTAGCATTGGTGCAAGATAGGTACTCGGTTTGCGTCAAACGTACTATAGGCTCATAAATCATTTTATACATACCTAATGGTACTCCTAGGAGACGCGGCTCAAGTGGAAGCTTGGTTCGGTCTGTTTGGAGATAACACTAATCTAGACGCAAGATAGGTGCACGGTTGCGTTGAACATACTATAGGCTCAAAAATCATTTTGGACGCACCCGAAGGAACTCCTAGGTGACGTGGGTCATGTGGAATCTCATTTTGGTCCGTTTGGAGACATTGTTAGTGTCGGAAGATTGGTGTACATTTTGCCCTGAAACATACCATCGGTTCAGAAATCCTTTTGGACGCACCTGATAGTACCCCTAGGTGATGAGGCTCAAGTGGATGCTCATTTCGGTCTGTTTGGAGATAGTGCTAATCTTGATGCAAGATATGTGCATGATTTGCGCTGAACATACCACAGGCTCAAAAATCAATTTGGACACACCCGATAGAACTCCTCGCTGACGTGGGTCATGTGGAATCTCATTTCAATCCGTTTGGTGATAGTGTTAGTATCGGTGCAAGATTGGTGCACGGTTTGCAATACATGTACCATCAGCTCAGAAATCGTTTTCGACACACCCAATGGTACTCCTAGGTGACGAGGCTCAAGTGGAAGCTCGATTCAGTCCATTTGGAGATAGTGTTAGCGTCGGTGCAAGATAGGTGATCGGTTTGCGTCAAACGTACCATATACATATAAATCATTTTAGACGCACCCTATGGTACTCCTAGGTGACGAGGCTCAAGTGGAAGCTTGGTTTGGTCCGTTTGGAGATAGTGCTAATTTTGATGCAAGATAGGTGCACAGTTTGCGCCGAACGTACCATAGCCTCATAAATAGTTTTGCACACACACGATGGAACTCCTAAGTGACGTGGGTCATGTGGAATCTCATTTCAATCCGTTTGGAGATAGTGTTAGTGTCGGTGCAAGATAGGTGCATGGTTTGCGCCAAACGTACTATAGGCTCAAAAATCATTTTGGACGCACCTGATGGTACTCCTAGGTAACGAGGCTCAAGTGGAAGCTTGATTCGGTCCGTTTGGAGATAGAGCTACTCGTGATGCATGATAGGTGCATGGTTTGCGTTGAACGTACCATAAGCTCAGAAATAGTTTTGGACATACTCGATGGAATTCTTAGGTGATGTGGGTCATGTGGAATCTCATTTCGGTCTGTTTAGGGACAGTGTTAGTGTTGGTGCAAGATAGGTGCACGGTTTGCGCCAAACATGCCATAGGCTTAGAAATGGTTTACCCGATGGTACTCCTAGGTGACGAGGATCAAGTGGAAGCTCGATTCGGTATGTTTGGAGATACTGCTAACCTTGCTGTATGATAGGAGGACGGCTTGCGCTGAACATACCATAGGCTCAGAAATAATTTTAGACGCACCCGATAGAAGTCCTAGGTGACATAGGTCATGTGGAGTCTCATTTCGGTCCATTTGGATACAGTGTTAGTGTCAGTGCAAGATAGGTGCACGGCAAACGCCAAATGTACCATAGGCTCAGAAATCATTTTGGACGCACCCGATGATACTACTAGGTGATGAGGCTCAAGTAGTTGCGCGTTTTGGTCTGGTTGGAGATAGGGCTAATCTTGACGCAATATAGGTGCATAGCTTGCGCCGAACGCACCACAGGCTCAAAAATCATTTTGGGCACACTCGATAGAACTCTTAGGTGACGTGGGGCATATAGAATCTCCTTTCAGTCCATTTAGAGATAGTGTTAATATCAGTGCAAGATAGGTGCACAGTTTGTACCAAACGTACCATCGGCTCAGAAATTGTTTTGGATGCACCCGATGCTACTCCTAGGTTACGAGGCTCATGTGGAAGCTAGATTCAATCCGTTTGGAGATAGTTCTAATGTTGATGTAAGATAGGTGCACAGTTTGCATGGAAGATACCACATGCTCAAAAATCATTTTGGACACACCCGATAGAACTCCTAGCTGATGTGGGTCATGTGGAATCTCATTTTGGCCCTTTTGGATACACTGCTAGATGGGTGCAAGGCTTGCGCCAAACATACCATAGCATCATAAATTGTTTTGGTCACACCCGATGATACTCCTAGGAAACGAGAGTGGAAGCTCAATTCGGTCTGTTTGGAGATACTGCTAATCTTGATGTAAGATGGGTGCATGGTTTGCATCGAACGTACCATAGGCTCAGAAATCGTTTTGGACGCACCTGATGGTACTCTTAGGTGACGAGGCTAGAGTGGAAGCTCGATTTGGCCTGTTTAGACATAGTGCTAACCTTGGAGCAAGATAAATGCACTGTTTGTGTCTAACGTACCCTAGGATCACAAATCATTTTGGACACACCCGATGGATCTCCCAGGTGATGTTGGTCATGTGGAATCTTGGTTTAGTCCGTTTGGAGACAGTCTTAGTGTCGGTGCAAGATAGGTGCACGGTTTGTGCAAAATGTACCATAGGCTCAGAAATCATTTTGGATGCACCGATGTTACTACTAGTTGATGAGGCTCAAGTGGATATTTGTTTTGGTTTGTTTGGAGATAGTGCTAATCTTGATGCACGATAGGTGCATGGTTTTCGCCAAATGTACCACAGGCTCTAAAATCATTTTGGACACACCTGATAGAACACTAAGGTGACATGGGTCATGTGGTATCTCATTTCGGTATGTTTCGAGATAGTGTTAGTTTTAGTGCAAGATAGAAGCATAGTTTGTGCCAAACGTACCATAGGCCTAGAAATCGCTTTGGACGCACCCGATGGTGCTCCAAGGGGACGAGGCTCAAATGGATGCTTGTTTTGGTCTGTTTGGAGATAGGTGCACGGTTTGCACTGAATGTACCATAGGCTCATAAATAGTTTTGGACGCACCCGATGGAACTCATAAGTGACGTGGTTCATGTGGAATCTTGTTTTAGTCTGTTTGGAGACAGTGTTAGTGTCAGTGCAAGATAGGTGCACGGTTTGCACCAAACATACCAAAGACATAGAAATCATTTTGGACGCACTCGATGGGACTCCTAGGTGACAAGACTCAAGTGGGAGCTCGGCTCGGTACGTTTTTAGATAGTGCTACTCTTGATGCAAGATTGATGCACGATTTGTGTCGAATGTGCCGTAGGCTCGAAAATAGTATTGGACGCAACCGATGGAACTCCTAGGTGACAAGGGTCTGGTGGAGCTTGGTTTGGTCCAGTTGGAGATAGTGCTACCCTTGATGCAAGATTAGTGCACGGTTTGCGTCGAGCATACCATAGGCTTGAAAAAAGTATTAGAGGCACCCGATGGAACTCCTAGGTGACGTGGGTCATGTGGAATCTCCGTTCAATCTGTTTTGAGACAGTGTTAGCATCGGTGGAAGATAGGTGCTCAGTTTGCGTCAAATGTACCATGGGCTCATAAATCGTTTTAGATGCATCCGATGGTACTCCTAGGAGACGAGGGTCTGGTGGAGCTCTGTTTGGTTCATTTGGAGATAGTGGTAATTTGACGTAAGATAGGTGCATGGTTTGCACTGAATGTACCATAGGCTCATAAATAGTTTTAGACACACCCAATGGAACGTGTAAGTGACGTGGGTCGTGGAATCTCGTTTTAGTCTGTTTCAAGATAGTGTTAGTGTTAGTGCAAGATAGGTGCATGGTTTGCACCGAACGTAACATAGGCATAGAAATCATTTTGGACACACTCGATGGGACTCATAGGTGACGAGGCTCAAGTGGAAGCTCGGTTCGGTCCGTTTGGAGATAGTGCTACTCTTGATGCAAGATTGGTGCACGGTTTGCATCAAACGTCCCGTAGGCTCGGATATAGTATTGGAGGCACTTGATGGAACTTCTGGGTCATGTGGAATCTTGTTTTGATCTGTTTTGAGACAGTGTTAGTGTCGGTGCAAGATCGGTGCTCGGTTTGCGTCAAACGTACCATCAGCTCATAAATCATTTTAGAAACACCCGATGGTACTCCTAGGTGACAAGGGTCTGGTGGAGCTCTATTCGTTCCGTATGGAGAGAGTGCTAATCATGATGCAAGGTGCATGGTTTGCACTGAATGAACCATAGGCTCATAAATAGTTTTGCATGCAGCCAATGGAACTCGTAAGTGACGTGGGTCGTGTGGAATCTCGTTTTAGTCTGTTTGGAGACACTGTTAGTGTCAGTGCAAGATAGGTGCACAATTTGCACTGAACATACCAAAGGCATAGAAATAATTTTGGATGCACTCGATGGGACTCCTAGGTCACGAGGCTCAATTGGAAGCTCAGTTTGGTACGGTTTTAGATAGTGCTACTCTTGATGCAAGATTGGTGCACGATTTGCGTCGAATGTACCATAGGCTCGAAAATAGTATTGGTGGCACCCGATGGAACTCCTAGGTGACGTGGGTCACGTGGAATCTCGTTTCGATTTGTTTTGACATAGTGTTAGCATCGATGCAAGATAGGTGCTCGGTTTGCGTCAAACGTACCATAGGCTCATAAATCATTTTAGACGCACCCGATGGTACTCCTAGGTGACGAGGGTCTGGTGGAGCTTTGTTCGGTTCGTTTGGAGATAGTGCTAATCTTGACACAAGATAGGTGCACAATTTGCACCGAATGTACCAAAGGCATAGAAATCATTTTGGACGCAATCGATGGGACTCCTAGGTGACGAGGCTCAAGTGGAAGGTGGTTCGGTACATTTTTAGATAGTGCTACTCTTGATGCAACACTAGTGCACGATTTGCGTCGAACATACTATAGGCATGAAAATAGTATTGGAGGCACCTAATGGAACTCCTAGGTGACGTGGGCCATGTGGAATCTTGTTTCAATCTGTTTTGAGACAGTGTTAGCGTCAGTGCAAGATAGGTGCTCCGTTTGCGTCAAACGTACCATAGGCTCATAAATCATTTTAGACACACCCGATGGTACTCCTAGGTGACGAGGGTCTGGTGGAGCTCTATTCATTCTGTTTGGAGAATGCTAATGTTGACGCAAGATAGGTGCATGGTTTGCACTGAACGTACCATAGGCTTCTAAATAGTTTTGGACGCACCCGATGGAACTCGTAAGTGACGTGGGTCGTGTGGAATCTCGTTTTAGTCCGTTTGGAGATAGTGTTAGTGTTAGTGTGTTGGGCATTCTTAACGTCACTACCAAAAGTAGACTTAGTTTTCTAATTCTGATAACGGCGCCAAAAAATGCCAAACCTATCCCTCATGCCACTTAAGCCAAGTTGTCATCCCCAGCATGACACGAGAGACGCGGTATTGAAATATGCAATTGCTCATCAAGATAAATAATAAAAGGGATCTGCAAGCGCACAGATTAATACCGATGTAGCATTTTAACTGGGAAGTATTCCAGGTATCGTTATTTATATTTTTACCACTAGGAAGGGATTTCTAAGTATCATGGTTGATAATGGAATGAGAATATGGAACTGAGTACACATCATTGCATGTATAACCGAGAGTATTTATCAATCTCTTTATACAGGTATAAATGTCACATTAAGTAAAGGTAAAGTGATAATGGTGACAAAGATAATTAATCTGATCAGCTAGCCACATATAATAATGATAAGCACCTCAACAGATATTCTAGCAAGTCATTAGCATGGAATTAGGATGAACTACAAAGATATTCCCTAAGTTATTATTAACTATAAAGTCTAGCATATCATAGTTAGTGCAATTATACTTGGCAATCATGGTGAGAAAAGACTATATCCATGCATAGTGAATATTAGCAAGGAAGATGAAGAACATAGCAATCACTCCCCTGTAATAGTGTTGCTCTGCCTGCCCTATACACGAGAGGGGGACTATATAAGAATCAACGAAGCTGTCACTATCGCGAACTACCCCACAATCCGGCATATAGGGTGCAATCGCAGATAAATACGGTATAGACACCACGTCTACACAATAATTATCATTCACCCACTGTACACATGGATAAACGCTATACGATCCTAGGCATGTATATAATTCCAATCTAACTAAGCCAAGCATATAACTATGATAAACTAAGAACAATATAATTGCAAATATAATCAAGTAGAGCAAAGTCATAACCAATATATTGAAATAGAACAAAGTCATATTCATAATATTGAAGAACAATGATGAACAATTGAAGAACAATAGAGGAATTACCAAGAATCCTCTTGACAGATCCGGGAACCAATCGAAGATTGACTCCTTCTAGTTCTAATCCTATGTAGCTATGCTAACTAGAGATCTAGTTGATGTGGTGGCTCTAGGGCTTGATCAGAGGCTCTCCTCCTGAATTAGGGTTTGAAGTATGAGACGAGGGCCTCTCCTCTAGGGGCAGGGGCCTTGCTTATATAGCCCTTTCGGATGAATCTGGGCCGTCGGATCAAACCGACATTGAACGGATGGTTTTCCTTGATCCTCTAGGTCGGTGGAGCATAATCGTCGAGGCGGAGCCTGATTGGCTCCAGGGCCAGGGTGGGCGCCCTAGGGACTAGGGCGGGCGCCCTGTCCCCGGCTCTGTTACGCCTCCCGTTCGTTCTCGTGGCTTCTAGACTCTTCTAGATGTAAGATAATTACGTGTTCGGTTAATATCCCGTCATTAATCCGACATGTGGGCCTTTCTTCCGTATTTCCTGATAACCCCCTGCAGAAATAGATAAACAGCAAAACTCGTGGAATTCTGTCAGATAAAACCCTAAGTCTAGGTGTTGGTTTCATTTGGATCCTTTTCTCTATTTATTTGACAGTTATAATTGATACTTAAGGACCGTCAACAAACTCCCCCAAGCTTACCTCTTGCTCGTCCCTGAGCAAGGATAGACTCAGCGATGGATGAGAAGTTGCTGAAATGCCTTTGAATTTTGACGGTACACATGCTTTCAAATAGAGTCTCATCTCTGAGTAAACTATCAAGACTTAAAACTTACTCATTGTACCTTTCATCATGGGGCTTGCAACCGTCACCTTTGTCTTGAGCGGTTAAAAGATAGAACAGTCTAGTCAAGCGCCATGTCTCTTATTCTTGATCAGCTATAGCTCTGGAGTTTTTTGCAGATTTTCAAATAAAACTCAGAGATTCCTTGTATGACTCTCTCAGGTCTCTCTTTTGTGGTATTTCTGGATCCTCACCAAGGCAGTAATGATGTCTGCCTTCTCTCAAAGCAAAGTATGTAGTATTTGTGGTATAAGGCAGAGTGACATTGCCTTCTCTCTCATCCTATTCTAATAAGGCTTTTGATATCTGGAGCTCATCGGTGGGAGATAAAGTATACATACTTACAAGACATTTATTGCATAGTCAAACCATGGATCCAGAGAAACAAGCCAATAAGTCAAATCAAGATGTGCATGTGTGGCGAATAAATGGTGTATGGTGGTAGTGATGATAACAATGATGAAAGTCTAATTCTACTTTTGCTCTTTTTGAGGGGATACGTACCTTTCTTGCTTTTAAAGCTCTTGAGGAGAATGAGGTGCTCTATATTTTCTCTTTTTTTTTCCTCTCAGGTGGGTATCTTGTACCCCTAATTCTACTGTCGGACACTTGTCCATTTTTACCTCTCTTCTCACACTTTTTCGTTTTTTTTCATCGAGGTTCCGAGCACTTGCTCCTTTTTATTTCCTCGTATCTTTTTTTCTTTTTGAGGTTCCGGGCACTTGCCCCTTTTTATTTCCTCGTATAGAGCACTCATCTCCTTAGAACAATATAGCAAGTGGTAGTAACCAAAATAGCTTGAGCATTTATTTCACAGGGGATAACAAGAATGAGAAAATATTTTTGGCTATTCTCTCCCGGATTAGGAGTAGAATAATTTTATGTGGATCTGGAGATGAGAATGAGTGGATATATGTGGATGCGTACTTCCGGAGTAGAAGCAGCATGTATGAGTGATCGTGCAAGTGAATCTTGATTTTAACCGCATGACAAGCTCCTAAGGGTCTACACAGTTTGACTACACTCAATGCTCATAAGCAGTAAAAAGTAAAGGTATGGCTTAAAGTCTAGCAAGCATGTATGTATGGCTGTGGTGGGAACTTAAACTCTCATCATACAGGAACTCATCATGTAGCATTTTAAGATTTTCAAAGATAAAATTCTCCAGAATTCTAGCATCTCTAGGAATAGATAAACAACAGCTCAACCTTCCCATATCATATCCGTTAACAACTTAGACTTTAGATCAAGTTCTCTTCCCACAAGTTCAGGTTTAGAGCAAGCTTTAAATGATAATAGTTGTGTCTAAACTTAGAGAGAAAACTTCAAATTTGAAAATTAGGCAAAGCAACTATTCATCATATCCATGCTAGAGTTTTATTATTTAGATTCAGTTTAGCATAGCCACTTTATTTATTTATTAAAACACACTAAGCAAAAGATATAGGTATATATATGTAAGCACAAAATCTTTATTTGGTTTTTTCATAGTTATGTATATTTTTATTTTTATAAGGTAGAAGTATATATAAATATAAAGATAAAGATAGAAATACTTAGCAAGATAATGGAGGTGCTCTCCCCCAAGCTGGATCTTGACATAATCTCTTCTGATGTAGCTAGCAGATGGTGGAGGTGTATTTGAAAGTCGGCAGCACCCTGACAGCTATTAGAATGTCCTCTGTCTGCTAGTCTCCTTGAATTCTCTTGGCAAGGCGTTCGGTGTTTTTAAGTCCTCCGAACGGGACTCTTATTCGTTCAGTCGTCCTGGGACTTGGTGGATGGCGTAGTCGGTGGTTCCGACGGCGCCTCTTCTTCATGTACAACTGTCTTTTCTTTCCATACCTGTCTCGGTGCTTCGGTCTCCTCAGGACAGTGTTGATTGAGTGGTATGTCTTCAGATCTTACCACTTCTCCTTCATAATCTGCCCATCCGTCCTTGATGACCTGTTGCTTCTGATTGTGGTTACGCCGCCTTCTTCTTGTCCTGACCTGCTTGGATTCTTCAAATACATAGTTAGGGTCAGTAAAGTAAAGACGTACCTTCTCAGAGGGGAAGTGCATGTGAACTTCTCCAGTTCCAATGTAAATGATTGCTTTGACAGTACTAAGGAATGGTCTTCCAAGGATGATGGGTGGATCATATTCATCTTCTCCCATGTCAATAACCTGAAAGTCTATATGGACAAAGTGATCGTCTATCTTGACAGGGACGTCAGTTACTGTACCTTCGACCTGTCGGAATGTCTGATCTGCCATCTGGAGCTGAATATATGTTGGGTTTAAGGGCATGGTTCCGAACAGAAGTTCATAGGTGACCTTGGCCATTATGTTGACGCCCGACCCAGTGTCGCAAAGTGTCTTGTAGAAGTGGGACCCATTAATGGAGCAATAAATGCTTGGCATACCTGGGTCGTCCTTCTTAGGCAAGAACGGTGACTTGAGTTGGCGATCTTGACCTTTGTGCACGGCAGTGACCATCTTAGCTGTCTCGGTCCATACTTGCTTCTTGCTCTTGTTCCTCCTGTTGGTCCTCTTCCTTAGTTCATATTGGGGTTGCTCTAGGAATTGTGCGGTCTTGTTCTTGAAGGAAAACGTTTCCTTCCTCCCCTTGATGTAGAAACTGATCTTGGCAGAACTAGCATAGATGACAGCTCCCGCGGTGTTCAGGAATGGTCTCCCTAGGATGACGGGAGCCCTCTCATCAGAACCGGTCTCTATCACTACGAAGTCTGCTGGAGCGTACGAGGAACCCACTCGGACACAGATGTTCTTCAATATTCCTCTCGGGAAACTCAGTGTCCTATCTACAAGCTGCAAACACATGGTTGTTTCTAATAATGGTTGTGAAAAGAGTTTTTCATAGAGTACCCTAGGCATGATGTTGACGCTGGAGCCAAAGTCACAGAGTGCTTCTGGGAAGTCTCGCATGCCGATGGAGATCGGGATGACGGGGCGTCCTAGATCGCCTCTCTTGACCGGCAGACGGTCAGTACTTACTTCCACGATAGGGTTACTCCAGTAATCTCCTGCATCAAACATGTCTACAAGATTTGCAAATTCTAGTCCTTCCGGTTGTGATGGTATACCGGGGTTAGTAGCAGGAACAGCAGCAGCTATTTGATTCAACTGAGATTCAATCATTTTATTAAAGCTAATCTGGTTCTTGATGGCAGTAGAGAAATTATCCATTCTATTATTTATATTTTCTAGTATTTTATCATTAGATGCCAATTTCTTAGTCAGGTTATCCATTAGCTTTCCTTGGTTGGATACTAACTCTCTCAAAGGTGGATAATTATTATTATTATTGAAAGAATTGTTACCTTGGTAATTACCTGAGTAGTTAGGCCTCTGTTGATTCCAACCTTGATTCTGCTGAGGACGGTTGTAGTAGTTGTTGTTATTGTTGATGTAGTTCACGTCCTCCAGCAACTCAGGACAGTGATTGCCCGAGTGTCCAGTACCTCCACACTCCTCACAAGTCATGTGGGAGTCGTAGACGTGCATGACTTCTTTCTTTTCTCCAGCTCGATCATCGAGCTTCTTCATGAGTAGGTCTAGCTTGGCAGACAGCATGTCTACCTCCTTGAGCTGGTGCATACCTCCACCTCTCTTGCGTGTCTGAGTTCTTTCTTCATTCCAACCTTGGTTGGATGCCATCTTCTCCACAAGAGCTGTGGCTTGAGGTATGGTGAGTGATAGGAATGCTCCTCCAGCTGCAGCATCCATGGTTTCACGGGCACTGTTAATGAGCCCATGATAAAATGTCTGCATCAGTAGCCAGCTTTCCATTCCATGATGGGGACATTCTAGGATGTAGTCTTGGAAACGCTCCCATGCTTCTGGAACGGATTCATCATGTTGTTGCTGAAAACTTGTAATCTTCCCACGGAGAGCATTGGTCTTGCCCATGGGAAAGAATTTGGTCAGAAAGTTCGTGGAGCAGAGTGCCCACGTAGTGTTCTTCTCCTTTGTAGCGTAGAACCACTGCTTCGCTCTCCCCAACAGTGAGAATGGGAAAAGGCGAAGTAGTATAGCTTCTCTGGGGACTTCAGCCATGGTGAAAGTGCTGCAGATCTCCAGGAAGTGTTGAAGATGAGCACTAGCGTCTTCATGTGGCTTCCCACAGAACTGGTTAGCTTGCACCATGTTGATGAGCCTAGGCTTGAGCTCGAAGTTGCGGTCGATCTCCCCAGCAGGTCCAGTGCGGATGTTGTCCGTAGTGGGACCTGAGAACTCGCAGATCGACTTGTTCGCCATGGCTTCGAATTCAGTCGACAAATTCCGGATGAAACTTCGGCGGTCTTCGGATTTGGATGAAGCTTTGTGCTGAAGTGTTGACGATGTCTTCTTGAGCTTGGCTCTTGTTCTTCTGAATAAGGCTTCGGGATCGTCAACAAAGTTGTCTGGAAGATGTCTTCTATTCATGCATCACCCTACAATAAATAATCAAAATGGAAAATACAGGGGTAAAACTATATAAGAGAATTGATAAGCTCGATCAGATTAGTGATGCAAATGATGACTCAAAGTTCCGTATTCATTCCTACTTAGTAATCAACCTTCCCCGGCAACGGCGCCAAAAATGCTTGTTGGGCATTCTTAACGTCACTACCAAAAGTAGACTTAGTTTTCTAATTCTGATAACGGCGCCAAAAAATGTCAAACCTATCCCTCATGCCACTTAAGCCAAGTTGTCATCCCCAGCATGACACGAGAGACGCGGTATTGAAATATGCAATTGCTCATCAAGATAAATAATAAAAGGGATCTGCAAGCGCACAGATTAATACCGATGTAGCATTTTAACCGGGAAGTATTCCAGGTATCGTTATTTATATTTTTACCACTGGGAAGGGATTTCTAAGTATCATGGTTGATAATGGAATGAGAATATGTAACTGAGTACACATCATTGCATGTATAACCGAGAGTATTTATCAATCTCTTTATACAGGTATAAATGTCACATTAAGTAAAGGTAAAGTGATAATGGTGACAAAGATAATTAATCTGATCAGCTAGCCACATATAATAATGATAAGCACCTCAACAGATATTCTAGCAAGTCATTAGCATGGAATTAGGATGAACTACAAAGATATTCCCTAAGTTATTATTAACTATAAAGTCTAGCATATCATAGTTAGTGCAATTATACTTGGCAATCATGGTGAGAAAAGACTATATCCATGCATAGTGAATATTAGCAAGGAAGATGAAGAACATAGCAATCACTCCCCTATAATAGTGTTGCTCTGCCTGCCCTATACACGAGAGGGGGACTATATAAGAATCAACGAAGCTGTCACTATCGCGAACTACCCCACAATCCGGCATATAGGGTGCAATCGCAGATAAATACGGTATAGACACCACGTCTACACAATAATTATCATTCACCCACTGTACACATGGATAAACGCTATACGATCCTAGGCATGTATATAATTCCAATCTAACTAAGCCAAGCATATAACTATGATAAACTAAGAACAATATAATTGCAAATATAATCAAGTAGAGCAAAGTCATAACCAATATATTGAAATAGAACAAAGTCATATTCATAATATTGAAGAACAATGATGAACAATTGAAGAACAATAGAGGAATTACCAAGAATCCTCTTGACAGATCCGGGAACCAATCGAAGATTGACTCCTTCTAGTTCTAATCCTATGTAGCTATGCTAACTAGAGATCTAGTTGATGTGGTGGCTCTAGGGCTTGATCAGAGGCTCTCCTCCTGAATTAGGGTTTGAAGTATGAGACGAGGGCCTCTCCTCCAGGGGCAGGGGCCTTGCTTATATAGCCCTTTCGGATGAATCTGGGCCGTCGGATCAAACCGACATTGAACGGACGGTTTTCCTTGATCCTCTAGGTCGGTGGAGCATAATCCTCGAGGCGGAGCCTGATTGGCTCCAGGGCCAGGGCGGGCGCCCTAGGGACTAGGGCGGGCGCCCTGTCCCCGGCTCTGTTACGCCTCCCGTTCGTTCTCGTGGCTTCTGGACTCTTCTAGATGTAAGATAATTACGTGTTCGGTTAATATCCCGTCATTAATCCGACATGTGGGCCTTTCTTCCGTATTTCCTGATAACCCCCTGCAGAAATAGATAAACAACAAAACTCGTGGAATTCTGTCACATAAAACCCTAAGTCTAGGTGTTGGTTTCATTTGGATCCTTTTCTCTATTTATTTGATAGTTATAATTGATACTTAAGGACCGTCAACATAGTGCAAGATTGGTGCACGGTTTGCCCTGAATATACCATCTACTCAAAAATCATATTGGACGTACCCGATGGCACTCCTAGGCGACGAGACTAAGTGGAAGCTAGATTCGGTCCGTTTGGAGATAGTGCTAATCTTGATGCTAGATATGCGCACGGTTTGCCTCATACGTACCAAAGGCTCGAAAATCATTTAGGATGCACCCGATGGATCTCCTAAGTGATGAGGCTCTAGTGGAGCTCTGTTCATTCTGTGTGGAGATAGTGCTAATCTTAACGCAAAATAGGTGCACGGTTTGCACTGAACGTATCATAGGCTCATCAATAGTTTTGGACCCACCAGATGGAACTCGTAAGTGACATGGGTTGTGTGGAATGTTGTTTTAGTCCGTTTGGAAACAATGTTAGTGTCAGTGCTAGATAGGTGCACGATTTGCACCGAACATACCATAGGGATAGAAATCATTTTGGACGCACACGATGGGGCTCCTAGGTGACGAGGCTCAAGCGAAAGCTCGGTTCGGTCTGGTTGGAGATAGTGCTACTCTTGATGCAAGATTGGTGCATGGTTTGCGTCGAACGTACCGTAGGCTTGAAAATAGTATTAGAGGCACCTAATGGAACTCCTAGGTGACGTGGGTCATGTGGAATCTCCTTTCAATCTGTTTTGAGACAATGTTAGTGTCAGTGCAAGATAGGTGCTCGGTTTGCGTCAAACGTACCGTGGGCTCATAAATCGTTTTAGATGCATCCGATGGTACTCCTACGTGACGAGGGTCTGGTGGAGCTCTATTTGGTTTGTTTGGAGATGTAATTTGACGTAAGATAGGAGCATGGTTTGCATTGAACATACCATAGGCTCATAAATAATTTTAGATGCACCCGATGGAACTTGTAAGTGACGTGAGTCGTGGAATCTCATTTTAGTCCAGTTGGAGATAGTGTTAGTGTTAGTGCAAGATAGGTGCACGGTTTGCACTGAACATACCATAGGCATAGAAATCATTTTAGACACACTCGATGGAACTCGTAGGTGACGAGGCTCAAGTGGAAGCTCGGTTCAGTCCGTTTGGAGATAGTGCTACTCTTGATGCAAGATTGGTGCACGGTTTGGGTTAAACTTACCGTAGGCTCGGATATAGTATTGGTGGCCATCGATGGAACTTCTAGGTGACATGGGTCATGTGGAATCTCATTTCAATCTATTTTGAGACAGTGTTAGTGTCAGTGCAAGATAGGTGCTCAGTTTGCATCAAACGTACCATAGGCTCATAAATCGTTTAGACGCACCCGATGGTACTCCTAGGTGACGAGGGTCTGGTGGAGCTCTGTTCGGTCCATTTGGAGATAGTGCTAATCTTGATGCAAGATAGGTGCATGGTTTGCACTAAATGTACCATAGGCTCATAAATAGTTTTGGACGCATCCGATGGAACTCGTAAGTGACATGGGTAGTGTGGAATCTCGTTTTAGTCTGTTTGGAGACAGTGTTAGTGTTAGTGCAAGATAGGTGCACAGTTTGCACCGAACATACCAAAGGCATAGAAATCATTTTGGACGCACTGGATGGGACTCCTAGGTGATGAGGCTCAAGTGGAAGCTCGGTTTGGTACGTTTTTAGATAGTGCTAATCTTGATGCAAGATTGGTGCATGATTTGGGTCAAACGTACCGTAGGCTCGAAAATAGTATTGGAGGCACCCGATGGAACTCCTAGGAAACATGGGTCATGTGGAATCTCTTTTCTATATGCTTTGAGATAGTGTTAGCATCGGTGCAAGATAGTTGCTCGATTTGCGTCAAACGTACCATAGGCTCATAAATCGTTTTAGATGCACCCGATGGTACTCCTAGGTGACGAGGGTCTGGTGGAGCTCTGTTCGGTCCGTTTGGAGATAGTGCTAATCTTAACGCAAGATAGGTGCACAGTTTGCGCTGAACATACCATAGGCTCATCAATGGTTTTGGATACACCTGATGGAACTCGTAAGTGACGTGGGTGGTGTGGAATGTCATTTTAGTCCATTTGGAGGCAGTGTTATTGTTAGTGCAAGATAGGTGCACAGTTTGCACCGAACATACCATAGCCATAGAAATAGTTTTGGACGCACCCGATGGGACTCCTAGGTGACGAGGCTTAAGTGGAAGCTCGGTTCAGTCTGTTTGGAGATAGTGCTACTCTTGATGCAAGATTAGTGCACTGTTTGCGTCAAACATACCGTAGGCTCAGAAATAGTATTGGAGGCGCCCGATGGAACTCCTAGATGATGTGGGTCATGTGGAATTTCATTTTGATCTATTTTGAGACAGTGTTTGTGTCGATGCAAGGTAGGTGCTCGGTTTGCGTCAAATGTACAATAGGCTCATAAATCGTTTTAGACGCACCCAATGGTACTCCTAGGTGATGAGGGTCCAGTGGAGCTCTGTTCGGTCTGTTTGGAGATAGTGCTAATCTTGACGCAAGATAGGTGCACGGTTTGCATTGAACGTACATAGGCTCATAAATAGTTTTGGACGCACCCGATGGAACTCGTAAGTGACGTGGGTCATGTGGAATCTTGTTTTAATATGTTTGGAGATAGTTTAGTGTCAATGGAAGATAGGTGCAAGGTTTGCACCAAACATACCAATGGCATAGAAATAGTTTTGGACGCACTCGATGGGACTCCTAGGTGATGAGACTCAAGTGGAAGCTTGGTTTGGTACGTTTTGAGATAGTGCTACTCTTGATGCAAGATTGGTGCACGGTTTGTGTCGAACGTACCGTAGGCTAAAAAATAGTATTGGAGGCACCCGATGGAACTCCTAGGTGACGTGGGTCATGTGGAATCTTGTTTCGATCTGTTTTGAGACAGTGTCAATGTCGATGCAAGATAGGTGCTCGGTTTGTGTCAAACGTACTATAGGCACATAAATCGTTTTAGATGCACCTGATGGTACTCCTAGGTGACATGGGTCTGGTGGAGGTCTATTTAGTCTGTTTGGAGATAATGTCATTCTTGACGCAAGATAGGTGCGTGGTTTGCACTGAATGTACCATAGGCTCATAAATAGTTTTAGACGCACCCGATGGAACCCGTAAGTGATGTGGGTCATGTGGAATCGTTTTAGTCCGTTTGGAGTCAGTGTTAGTGTCGATGCAAGATAGGTGCACGGTTTGCACCGAACATACCATCTGTTCAAAAATTATTTTGGATGTACCCAATCGTACTCCTAGGTGACAAGGCTCAAGTGGAAGCTAGATTTAATCCGTTTAGAGATAGTGCTAATCTTGACGCAAGATAGGTGCACGGTTTGTGTCAAACGCACCTGTCGGTGTTCTAGAACCAGGAGGTTTCTAGAACGGGAAGTGAATGATGCTGCGCGTCAGAGCCTCCGATGGTGTGCAAGGCGAGCACAAGATGTATACTGGTTCGGGCTGAACGTCCCTACGTCTGGTGCTCGCTGCTGCTCATGTTGCTTTGCACCAAAGTGCTTGTAGTAGGGGGATATAAGCTGGTCGAGAGAGGGATGGCTCCTAGGTCTCTGTGAGTGGGTGTGTTCGAGTGTTTGAGTGTGAGTTTAGTATATTGCCATTGCTGGGCGGTGTCTCTCCGTTGAACCCTGTCTTGTCAAGGGTCCCTTCCTCCCCTTTTATAGTATGCAGAGGGGTCCGGTTACAGTATCTGGATGTACAAAAATTGAAAAACAATTCCCTAAGGTGCTCCCTATTGCTAGCTTTCCTCTTAGTTCGTGCATTCGCACAGTCATCATCGTGGTGGTGGCATGTCGTGGCTGTAGATGATGCGGCGAAGCCATACCCTGACACGGTGTCATGATGAAGAAGATTTCATGGCCCTGAAGCCATGCTGACAAAAAGGTGGGGAGGGCTCTAGACGGCCATTACTCCCCGTCCCGTTGGTAACGTAGCGTAGCTTCTCCCTGTTACTGCCATGGGGGGCGAGGAAGAAATGTGGGAGCCTTGACCGGATCATGAATTAGGTGTACAAGTTCCCAGGCAATCCTGCACGACGTGGCGAGCTCCTGTTCCTTAGCAGGAAAAGGTAGGGGCCCGTGCGCTACCCGTGGTAGTGTGTTACAGTGGGGGGTCGAGCGAAGCAGTAGCTATGTGCAAAGGGGTTGAGTGCCTTGATGATGTCATAGGGCTCAGGCGTCTGGATGATGTCACGAGGGTCGAACAAGACGGAGAGGGGTCAAACGAAGCGGGGAAGTGCTAGGGGGCTCGGGCGCTTGTCCTTTGGCTTTGATTTCAAGCGGAGTAAGGACTGGGCCGGCTGTGATGGGCCATGGGCCATAATATTTTTATTGGTGGGTAGTTTTGCAGTGAAAATGGGGTACCCCGTTTTATTGGTACCCGATAGTAGCCCCCAAGCCTTTGGAGGAATAAGTTTTAGATGAGTGAGCGATTTGTTTTGTGTTCTTGAGGATTTTTCCGGTGGGTGCGCATGAGCGCACCCGCCGGGTGTAGCTCCCGAGGCCGAGGGGTAGTGTACCCCTTCAAGGGCTGAGATTTGAGCATGTGATCATAGAGTTGTGGGCAACATTGGCCGTTCGCTAGGCTAACAAGGTGGGGTCAGCCCCCGAGCCTTATTCTATGAAAGTTGGGATTTTTTAGAGAACGGGCATCCTTGACCAGCCGTTGGCTGGTCATAGTGGGGTTCACCCCCAAACCCCTTCTCTTTGCAACGGTTCTTCATGCTAAGTCCTTCGATTTCCTTCGTGGGCCTCTAAAACTTGGTTTGAAGTATGTGGGTCGTCCCAATCACCGTCTGTCGGCTCTTGGTATAGTTTTTGTGTATTCTTTGGGCCCAAAGAAGGCCTTTCTGGGTGAGTCTTGGTGAAAGGTGTTTTCCTTTTACCATGGCCCATGGTCAGCCCATGGACGAGCTGGTGATCGGTTGTGTGGAAAGGAAGGTGAAAGGGTGAGTTGTGGTTTTTGTCGGTTGTAATTGAGTGCAGTTGATGGGAGCAATGAGATGATTTGGTTTGGATTCCGAGGTTTTCACGGTGGTGGTGGGTCCATGATAGTCAAAGGGAGGTTAATAGCGCTGGCTTGGTACCCCGTGTGCCTTGCACCGCCCTCTTTGCAATCTAGAACCCTCCTCTTTTCCTTGTACAGTCATTTCCTCTGCCCTTTCTTCTCATCACCACCACGCCACCAAAACACCTCCTAGCCTTCTCTAATGGAGCCATGGCCGGTTTCCTCCTTCATCCTCAAGGACGCCTAGAAGCTGGTGGAGGAGGGCTTCCTCCGCCCCAACGTCGACCTAAATCGGCCGGAGTGGATTGTTCCCGTGATGAGCGGGAACCGGTCTGCCCTCCTGGGTATGTGGTCCGTTTGGCTCGATTTCACGAGCATGGATTCGGGATGCCAGCAGATAAATTCATTTGCTAGACCCTTCACCACTATGAGCTCGAGCTGCAGAACCTGAATCTGAACTCGATTCAGCAGGCTGCCGCCTTTGCCGCTTTGTGCGAGGGTTATTTGGGCATTGAGCCCAACCACATCTTGTGGAAGTACTACTTTTTTGGCTCTGTCTTCCTTAAATCCTCAAAGAAGGGGGGTTCGTTGCCGATGTATAACGGTCGTTGTGCACTCCAGCTCCGTTATTCCCAGTCCAAAGAAGGGGGTTTCTTCCAACAAGGGGTGGCACCAAAAGTGGTTTTACCTAAGAAATCATGATGACGCGCCCCTTTCTGATTTCACGGGCTGCTGGTACAAGGACGTGCCTGAGAAATGGATGTACAGCCCCCCACAGCCGGAGATGAAGAGGATCCACACTCGTGGCGCCTGGTGAACGCTGGTGTGATGGGCGCTGGAGTTATCACTGCCTATCATGAGCGAAGGGTCTTGCCCCTGATGCGCTGAGAGAGGCGCCTTTTCGACATGGTGCCGGGGCATCCCTAGAGGGGACGGTGCTTGTGGTGGCGCCTCTCGATCTTGTCGAGGTCAAGAAGCGCATCAAGTCTGCATTGGGGATCACAATTATAGACGCCGAGCTTGACATCCATCCCCCTATGTGTCCTGACCACAACACCGTTGATATGGTAAGGCATTTTTTCTTTGCGATTTCATAGTCTCCTTCGATTTCTGCCATGTGCCTCACTGTGCAACATTCGAGCAGGGGCCACTTTTGTATGGTGCGTGTGCTGGATCCCCCACTCCCAGACCCGGTGATTCGGTAGCAGAATCGGGCCCGAGCCAAAGTAGAACGGGGTCGCAAACAAAAGCGACTTCTGGACAACACTGCTAGGGCCCGCAAGTGCAAGGAACGTGGAATGCAGCGGAAGAAGCAAACTGGGAAGGAGGAAAAGAGTCCACCAAGGAAGAGATAGATTGGGGGGAGGATGATGATGATGATGGCGATGATGGCGGTTCACGGACAGTCTGTGCCAGAGGATAGGACCAATGTGTTGAGGGGCCATCTCCCTCCACGCCAGGTGATGCCTCATGGGTCTGGTGATTCAGAACTTAGGGGTGCCTCCCCATCCCGACGTCATGGGTCCTCGAGCGGTTTCGATTGCTCTAAGGCGGAATCAAGTGGGCTTGGTCCCCGTTGGCTAATTGTTCCTCCGTCTCCGCCTCCCCTTTTGTCGGAGATAGTTACCTCCGAAGCTGCCAGAGAAGGTGCTGAGGCTGTGGTGGCAGCTGGTTCCACCATCCCGATGGAAAGGACAGATTCTGTCACCGTCATGATGGTAGTAGGATCCATCCCCGCAGCGAGTGGGGCGGACCCCAGTACCATGGGGTGGGGTGAACTCCTTGCGCTTTGGAGGGAGGAGGTCAATCCTCTGAGGCTTCTCAGAAGTGTGGGCATCCAAAGGTGTCAAGGTACGTTCATGCTCTCCTCCTTCGAACGCTGGTAGTTGGATGGCACTAATGCTTGGTTTTACATATTGGGACAGACTTTCGCACCCCGTCGCTTGCACCGTGGAAGAGGCTGAAACGCTAGGTCCAAAGCCCTTCTAGGGTCAAACCCTATACCACCTCCACTAGTCAGCCTCTTCTTGGTCCATCCCCTCCAGTCATGGCGCCTGCCGTGATTGCTCTGGAGGGGGTGGTATAGCCAGGTGTTTCCAACCCTGCCTCGAGCCCACCGTTTTGGATGATGATGCGGCCACCCCTCGGGAGGTGCCATCGGCTGCCACAGCCACAATATCTGTAGCTGGCGTGACTGGTGATACCAAATTGGGACACAACATGGGGCCACCTGCCAATGGTGAGCAGCCTGTGCTAAGGATACAGGGCAAAGCCGGCAAGGTTTCTGAACCAGTGGGGACGTCATCCTGTCCCACCGAGGCCTCGATCTCGTCGGAAGTGGAGCGATAGCCCCTTCCTATCAGTCTGTTATCCTTGGTGAGGACGGAACCCGAGGCCCACCGTCAAGACGAGCCGCGTTAGGGACTGCCCGGGCTACTGCCCTCCTTCGTTTTGGACGATGCCAAGGAGCAGAAGCACTGGAACTAGATGCAGGCATTGGGTCAGGTTGGTTGGTGGTGCTTTTTGGCCTTTTTGCTTCTGCTCGACATGTTCGGTATGTTTCTAATGCGATTCTTTCGCACAGGCACTCCTTGCGTGCAACCGAGCGAAGTCTGACTTCATTCGCCAAGGCCAGGAGGCGTGGGCATGGCTGGCTGAAGAGACTCAGCAGACCGCTGTGATTGAATCGCAATTGAGCGCCGCTCAACGTCGCTCAGCTATCCTTGAGGGCGAGATGACAGAGCTCCGCGCCTAGCTTCAGGAGGCCATCACCCGTGCTGAAGTAAAGGCGAAGGCCACGGCAGCTTCCTCTGAGACCATTCATCAGGCTACCAAAGTGGCTCAAGAAGCGCCGGCCGTCCACGTGGCATTGCTGGCGGAAAATGGGGCACTTTGATCTAGTCTCGTCTCTGTCCGCTGAGAGCACTGATGCGCTCGTGCTGACCGGGACCTGTTATTCCAATAGTGTCACACAATCCGCCATGAACGGGATGCCATGCTTGAGTGATGGAAGATGACCGTGCGATGCACTGCCCAACTTGTTGCCGAGAACCACAGATTGTGCTCATTCAAGTCGGCAGTGACTTGGGTGGTCAACCAACTCCGCGTTCAGTCCGCGAAGGTCACGGGTGAGTGGGGTTGTTCTTGCTTGGATACCATGACTTTCTTGTGATTGCTTCTTACTCTCCCCTTGCCTAGGGCTGAGGGCCAGGGTTGCTGAGCTCGAGACGGAGCTATTATCGGTGCAAGGTGATGAGGACATCAACAACGATCATACATCCACGCCGTCCACGCCGACACCTGCTGGTCCTATTAACCGTGCTCGTGCTCGAACACTTAATCATCAAGTGAGTTCCTTCTTGAGCTCTTGTCCATCCTGTTTAGATCTTGGAGACACGTGCACTCTTGTTTTGATTAGGAATCAAGGAGAAGACCAAAAGGGAAAAGGACTCGCATAGGCTGGATTCGGACTGCAGCACACGTCCAACTTGTGACAGTCGCCACGATTACATACGGAGTCGGATTGGGGTGATTCTGGACTTGTTGGAAAGCTAATAAAGTCTACTTTCATACGGATCTAACCTCATACTCATACCTGCTCAGAAACGGCGTCAACAGTCCAAAAATCACCGAGAGGTCTATTCTGTCCAGGGTGCTGCGCCACCTTAAGTTAGCCCAATGGGCTTGTATCTTTTAGAGTCCAGTAGGGACGCGTCCTAGGGTTGGAGCACGACCCAAACTCTCTTGTGGTCGTCCTCCACACATCATATACCCCTTAGCCGCCACCAGGAACACTTGGGTTTTGTTTAGATCAAGTTTAGCCTTTGCTACTTGCTTGTAGGCACGTGTGCTGATCCAGCCACCCGTCTCCTTGTCTTCAGAACTCCACTCATAATAAGATTCAGTTTGAGGTTTTCAATTTCATCTTGCAAATTCAGTGCTTGTTTCCTTGTTCTTGCTAGTTCTTCGATTGCTTGCAGGACGGGAGCCCTAGTGGCTGGTTGTCGCGCTCCACAAGATCGTGACAGCCTTTGGAGGTGGTGTATCGGTTGCTAAGGCGCGGTCTTGGAAGGCTGTAGTCGGGCCGTGAACGTCATCTCCATCCACCAAATCGAGTGATCTCACGCCTCTCATCGAAAGATCGTCCATAAACCCTAGCGGGTTCATATCAGTTGGTAATCAGAGCAAGGTTGATCGGTGAGAGACTTCTAGTTCTTTGCTGTTTTTATTTTTCCTACAGTCCAAAAAAAAGCCAAAAAAAAAGTAGATTAGTTTCCTACAATCCTATAGACTTTTGGGCCGTGACTAGTGCTACCTAGTTAGGGCTTGTTGAGTCGTCGGTTGCATCGGTTGTGTCAAGTTGCTGGTCTTAGTTTTAGTCCTTTAGAGTTTCGAGTTCTTGTCACGTTCTATCACAACACGCGCTATCATATAGTCTCTCTGTTGGTCGAATCCAAGTAGGGTTTGAAGTTTGAATCGGACAAGGAATCGGCTGTTCCTCTCTGTTGGCCGAATCCAAGTAGGTTTTCAAGTTTGAGTCGGATCAAGGAATCAGGTATTCCTCGCTGTTGGCCAAGTCCGAGTAGAATTGGAAGTTCCAATCAGACGAGGAATCAGTTCACCCTGTGCTACAAATATCAAACGAACCACGCAGCAAGTATTCATATCTAAATGAGTGGCTTACTCTAGAGAGAGAGAGTGTGTGTTCTTTGGGAGTGTTCTTGTTCATATAATCAGTTTTGAGTGCCCCTAAAAAAATATTCAAAAAAAAGAAAAAAAAAGAAAAAGAAAAAAAAGAAAAAAAAAGAAAAAGAAAGAAGCAAAAGAAAAGAAGAGAAAGGGGCTGATCTTAGAGATTCTTCGTTCACTTTGGGTGGTGTGTTGTGCTCTCCTTTGTGTCCAGGCTCGCGTCTCTAGCACGGTCTAGACTAGGACCAGCACAGTACCGCCGGTTGAACGATTATTCAGCTTGCTTTTTGTAACTAACGTGGTGCTAGTTCGTTCCTTGTTTCAGCCCACCTATAGCTCCACATATTCTACAGCTTGACAGGTCTCGTGCTGCGGCACCGATACACTTCATCCATTGCTGCAGACTTGTTGGTAGATGACCCCTCCTGTCGAGCAAGGTAAGAACTGGTAAGAACTTGTGTAATAGGTGGAGAGTGAGCGACTTGCTGTAGCTACATCCTAGTAGTTGTAGGGCTTTTATTTCTTCACTTGTCTTCTTGTTGTCTTTGTCTTTGAACTATGTCAGGGACCGACGAAGATAACCAAATTCCACATTCGCCTCGCACAAAGGGCATCATACAACATTTTGAAAGGAAAGTGAAGTTGCACACGGAGGGACTTGATAATGACTTGCAGGTGACAAATGAGAAACTTGGGCAGTTGGAGGCTACTCAGATTGCCGCAAACAACAAGCTTGCAGGTTTGGAGCAGTCCATTGCTAGTGTGGACAAAAGCCTTGCTGCTCTCCTGAGGCGTTTTGATGACCTCCACAACAATGATCAAGACCAGCATAAAAAAGAAAAGAAGGAGGAAGATCGAGAGGATGGTAGTTATGATGAAGAATACACAGGTGATACTGAACATGATGATCGAGACACTCGTGATCGACGTCGCCTATGTCACAACCGTAGAGGTATGGGTGGCCGCCATCGACGCGAGGTACACAATAATGATGATGCTTTCAGTAAGATTAAATTTAAAATACCTCCTTTTGATGGTAAATATGACCCTGATGCATACATTACTTGGGAGATTGCTGTTGATCAAAAGTTTGCATGCCATGAATTTCCTGAGAACACGCGTGTTAGGGCTGCTACTAGTGAGTTCACAGATTTTGCTTCTGTTTGGTGGATCGAATATGGCAAGAAAAATCCTAATAACATACCTAGAACTTGGAATGCACTGAAACGAGCCATGAGAGCTAGATTTGTTCCATCTTACTATGCCCGTGATATGATAAATAAGTTGCAGCAATTGAGACAAGGTTCTAAATGTGTAGAAGAATACTATCAGGAATTACAAACGGGTATGTTGCGTTGTAATTTAGAGGAGGATGAGGAACCTGCTATGGCTAGATTTTTAGGTGGATTAAATCGGGAAATTCAGGATATCCTCGCTTACAAAGAATACAATAACGTAACCAAACTGTTTCATCTTTCTTGTAAAGCTGAATGGGAAGTGCAGGGACGACGTGCTAGCGCAAGGACTAATGTTTCTGCAGGGAAAGCTAGTTCATGGCAGCCGCGCCCATCTACAACTCCGTCTACACGTACTCCTACGCCATCATCTAGTGACAAGACTCGAGCTGCCCCCACCAATTCAGTAGTGAAGACAGCGCAAAAGCCGGCTGCGAGTACTTCATCCGTGGCATCGACAGGTAGAACAAGCAACATACAATGTCATCGGTGCAAGGGATATGGCCATATGATGCGTGACTGCCCAAACAAGCGTGTTATGATTGTCAAAGATGATGGTGAGTGTTCATCTGCTAGTGATTTTGATGAAGATACACTTGCATTGCTTGCGGCTGACTATGCAGGTAGTGAGGAACACATAGAAGAACACATCAATGCAGGTGACGCGGAGCACTATGAGAGCTTGATTGTACAGCAAGTGCTTAGTGCACAAATGGAGAAGGCTGAGCAAAATCAGCGACACACTTTATTCCAAACAAAGTGTGTCATCAAGGAGCGTTCGTGTCGCATGATCATTGATGGAGGTAGCTGCAACAACTTGGCAAGTAGCGACATGGTACAGAAGCTCGCCCTCACCACCAAACCACATCCCCATCCCTACTACATCCAATGGCTAAACAACAGTGGTAAGGCAAAGGTAACGAGACTGGTGCGAATCAATTTTGCCATCGGATCATACAAAGATATTGTTGAATGTGATGTTGTGCCTATGCAAGCTTGCAATATTCTGCTAGGTAGACCATGGCAATTTGATAGAGATTCGATGCATCATGGTAGATCAAATCAATATTCGTTTCTATACCATGATCGAAAAATTGTGTTGCATCCTATGTCTCCTGAAGCTATTATGCAATCTGATGTTACTAAGGCTGCAAAAGCAAAGAGCGAGAGTGACAAATCTGTTGTTGATGACAAAGATGAGATAACATTGAAAGGACGTTGTATGCTTGCTACAAAATCTGATATTAATGAGTTCAATGCATCCACCTCTGTTGCTTATGCTTTGGTATGCAAGGATGCTTTGATTTCATTTGAGGATATGCAACGTTCTTTGCCCCCTGCTGTTGCTAACATTTTGCAGGAGTATTCTGATGTGTTTCCCATTGAGATACCAGCGGGGCTGCCACCAATACGAGGGATTGAGCACCAAATTGATCTTATCCCTGGAGCATCTTTGCCAAACCGTGCGCCATACAGGACAAATCCGGAGGAAACGAAGGAAATTCAGCGACAAGTGCAAGAACTACTAGACAAAGGTTATGTGCGTGAGTCTCTTAGTCCTTGTGCTGTTCCAGTGATTTTAGTGCCTAAGAAAGATGGAACATGGCGCATGTGTGTTGATTGTAGGGCTATTAATAATATCACCATTCGATATCGACACCCTATTCCACGATTAGATGATATGCTTGATGAATTGAGTGGTGCTGTTGTGTTTTCAAAGGTTGATTTGCGTAGTGGGTACCACCAGATTCGTATGAAATTGGGAGATGAATGGAAAACTGCTTTCAAAACCAAGTTCGGTCTATATGAGTGGTTAGTCATGCCTTTTGGGTTAACTAATGCACCTAGTACTTTCATGAGATTAATGAACGAGGTTTTGCGTGCTTTCATTGGGAAATTTGTTGTCGTCTACTTTGATGATATACTGATTTATAGCAAATCCATTGATGAACACCTTGATCACTTACGTGCTGTTTTCAATGCTCTACGTGATGCACGTTTGTTTGGTAACCTTGAGAAGTGCACTTTCTGCACCGATCGAGTATCGTTTCTTGGCTATGTTGTCACTCCACAGGGAATTGAGGTTGATAAAGCCAAGGTGGAAGCTATACAAGGATGGCCTGTACCCACGACGGTCACACAAGTGCGGAGTTTCCTAGGACTTGCTGGTTTCTATCGCCGTTTTGTGAAGGACTTCAGCACCATTGCTGCACCATTGAATGAGCTTACAAAGAAGGGAGTGTCCTTTTCTTGGGGCAAAGCACAAGAGCACGCCTTCCATGTGCTGAAAGATAAGTTAACACATGCACCTCTACTCCAACTCCCTTATTTTAATAAGACTTTCGAGCTTGAATGTGATGCGAGTGGAATTGGATTGGGTGGTGTTTTGTTACAAGAAGGAAAACCTGTTGCATACTTTAGTGAGAAATTGAGCGGGCCTATTCTTAATTATTCTACATATGATAAGGAATTATATGCTCTAGTGCGGACATTAGAAACATGGCAGCATTATTTGTGGCCCAAAGAATTTGTTATACATTCTGATCATTAATCTTTGAAGCATATTCGTAGTCAAGGAAAACTGAATCGTAGACATGCAAAATGGGTTGAATTTATTGAATCTTTTCCTTATGTTATCAAACACAAGAAAGGGAAGGATAATATCATTGCAGATGCATTGTCTAGGAGATATATTTTGCTGAATCAACTTGATTACAAGATCTTTGGGTTAGAAACAATTAAAGAACGATATGCTCATGATGCTGATTTTAAAGAAGTGCTGCTGCATTGTAAAGATGGGAAAACATGGAACAAATTCATCCTCAATGATGGGTTTGTGTTTAGAGCTAACAAGCTATGCATTCCAGCTAGCTCCGTTCGCTTGTTGTTGCTGCAGGAAGCGCATGGAGGTGGCTTGATGGGGCATTTTGGAGCGAAGAAGACGGAGGACATTCTTGCTGGTCATTTCTTTTGGCCCAAGATGCGACGAGACGTGGAGAGATTTGTTGCTCGCTGCACAACATGTCAAAAGGCTAAGTCCCGGTTGAATCCTCACGGTTTGTATATGCCTCTTCCTGTTCCTAGTGCTCCTTGGGAGGATATTTCTATGGATTTTGTGTTGGGATTGCCACGGACTAGGAAAGGGCGAGATAGTGTTTTTGTGGTTGTGGATCGATTCTCTAAAATGGCACATTTCATACCATGTCATAAAACTGATGATGCTACAAATATTGCTGATTTGTTCTTTCGAGAAGTTGTTCGCTTGCATGGTGTGCCAAATACAATTGTTTCTGATCGTGATGCTAAATTTCTTAGCCATTTTTGGAGAACTTTATGGGCCAAATTGGGGACTAAGCTTTTATTTTCCACCACTTGTCACCCCCAAACTGATGGTCAAACTGAAGTTGTGAATAGAACTTTGTCTACTATGTTAAGGACTATTTTAAAGAAGAATATTAAGATGTGGGAAGATTGTTTGCCTCATATTGAGTTTGCTTATAATCGTTCGCTGCATTCTACTACGAAGATGTGTCCCTTTGAGATTGTTTATGGCTTGTTACCACGTGCTCCTATTGATTTAATGCCATTGCCAAGTTCTGAAAAGTTGAATTTTGATGCTAAGCAACGTGCTGAATTGATGCTAAAACTACATGAAACCACTAAAGAAAACATAGAGCGCATGAATGCTAAGTACAAATTTGCTGTAGATAAAGGTAGAAGGGAATTGATTCTTGAACCTGGAGATTGGGTTTGGTTGCATTTGCGAAAGGATAGGTTTCCTGAACTAAGAAAATCTAAATTGATGCCTAGAGCGGATGGTCCTTTTAAAGTGATCCAACGAATAAATGAGAATGCATATAAGCTTGATCTTCCTGCAGATTTTGGGGTTAGTCCCACATTTAACATTGCAGATTTGAAGCCTTATTTGGGTGAGGAAGATGAGCTTAAGTCGAGGACGACTCAAATTCAAGAAAGGGAGGATGATGAGGACATCAACACCGATCATACATCCACGCCGTCCACGCCGACACCTGCTGGTCCTATTACCCGTGCTCGTGCTCGAACACTTAATCATCAAGTGAGTTCCTTCTTGAGCTCTTGTCCATCCTGTTTAGATCTTGGAGACACGTGCACTCTTGTTTTGATTAGGAATCAAGGAGAAGACCAAAAGGGAAAAGGACTCGCGTAGGCTGGATTCGGACTGCAGCACACCTCCAACTTGTGACGGTCGCCACGATTACATACGGAGTCGGATTGGGGTGATTCTAGACTTGTTGGAAAGCTAATAAAGTCTACTTTCATACGGATCTGACCTCATACTCATACCTGCTCAGAAACGGCGTCAACAGTCCAAAAATCACCGAGAGGTCTATTCTGTCCAGGGTGCTGCGCCACCTTAAGTTAGCCCAATGGGCTTGTATCTTTTAGAGTCCAGTAGGGACGCGTCCTAGGGTTGGAGCACGACCCAAACTCTCTTGTGGTCGTCCTCCACACATCATATACCCCTTAGCCGCCACCAGGAACACTTGGGTTTTGTTTAGATCAAGTTTAGCCTTTGCTACTTGCTTGTAGGCGCGTGTGCTGATCCAGCCACCCGTCTCCTTGTCTTCAGAACTCCACTCATAATAAGATTCAGTTTGAGGTTTTCAATTTCATCTTGCAAATTCAGTGCTTGTTTCCTTGTTCTTGCTAGTTCTTCGATTGCTTGCAGGACGGGAGCCCTAGTGGCTGGTTGTCGCGCTCCACAAGATCGTGACAGCCTTTGGAGGTGGTGTATCGGTTGCTAAGGCGCGGTCTTGGAAGGCTGTAGTCGGGCCGTGAACGTCATCTCCATCCACCAAATCGAGTGATCTCACGCCTCTCATCGAAAGATCGTCCATAAACCCTAGCGGGTTCATATCACAAGGTACCCTGGCGACAGTGAACAATGAGTATTTCGAGCTACGTGTCACTGTTGGATCACTGTGCAATGCCTTGGGGGTAGTCCCTGCTGGAGCCCAGGAGGTCCCGGTGCGTGAACACCTCTTGCTTGGCTTCAGGCAGGTCCGAGCCCTCGTGAGGGATGCGTTGCATTTCGATGTCCGTCGCGCGTTCGCCGTCTACAAGTCTCATTATGAGGTTAATCTAGTAGCTCTGAGCGGTGGTTACCTTGATGCTCCTGATGAGGTGTTGGACGCTGCCGACGCAGAGGCCTAGGCACTCGTGGTGATCCTAGCGGCCAGGTTTGAAGAAGATGTGGTTCCTCTTCCTGTTGACCTGTGAACAACATGTCAGGCTGTGGTGCCCATGTAAAGACTTTAGATTATGGGCAAGGTACCGGCCTTTGAGGCCTTCTTGTCTAAGTCTTCTTATTTTGACATGCCTTTTGTTTTAGTAAGTGTTTACTCATTCTTTACACTCGTCGGTTTACGAATGCTTTTTTGGAGTGCTATCTGGTTTCTTTGGGTTTGGGTTGGTGGGCAAATGTACCATAACCGCTAGGGTGTAGTCTTTTCGGAGTCCGGCAAGTCCTTCCCTCGGATGCCCCTCGACCCCAAGAAAGAATCTGTTACCTAGTTGTGGTAAAAAAATTTCGACACTTGCTAGTGGGAGGTTTTCGTTTTAGTGTTTACTCGTTTTTTACACTGTGTCAGTTTACAAATCCTTTTTGGAGTGCGATCTGGTTTCTTTGGGTTCGGGTTGGTAGGTGAATGTACCATAACCGCTAGGGTGTAGGCTTTTCGTAGTCTTGCCAATCCTTTTCTCGGATGCCCCTCGACCATAAGAAAGAATCGGTTACCTAGCTGTGGTAAAAAAAATTCAACACTAGCTAGTGGGAGGGGTTCCCCCTGTTAGCCCCTGAGTGAGGCCCAACTCAGACCGCTGGTTGAGTTGGGTCTCACTTTTTGGAGACAAAGTAAATTCGGAGATAATGAGAGCTTCTCTTAATTTTATTTGGAAATCAACTATTTACATGAGCATATTAAGAATGCTCTTCAAGGGTAAAAGTGACGTAGTTGTTTGATGTTCCATGCGTTGGTGAAGACCTCGCCCTTCATGGTTGCTATCTTGTAGGTGTTAGGATGAAGTACCTCTACGACGATGTAAGGACCTTCCCATGGTGGGGTTAGCTTATGCTTTTCCTTGTTGCACTGCTTCAACTGGAGTACCAGGTCACCCACGCTGAATGCTTGGCCGTGGATGCGTCGGGCGTGGTATCACCGAAGTGACTGCTGGCTAAGTGCAGGAGGGCAACGTCATGAGCCTATTCTAGTTGGTCTAGAGCGTCCTCGAGGGATGCTTCGTTCCCTTGCTCATCAAACACCTTGATCCTCGGAGCTCCGTATTCTAGGTCCATTGGTAAAACAGCCTCAGATCCGTAGACTAGGAAGAAAGGCAAAAGCCCTATGGCTCAGCTTCGTGTCGTCCTTAGCTCTAGATTACTTCAAGCAATTCTTGGAGCCATTGTTTCCCAAACTTGTTCAGACGGTTAAAAATCCTTAGCTTTAGGCCCTACAAAATCATGCCATTAGCACGTTCAACCTGCCTGTTCATTCGAGGGTGCACCACAGCTGCCTAATCCACACGGATGTGGTGATCATCGCAAAAGCGAAGGAATTTCTTGCTGGTGAACTGGGTACCATTGTCGGCGATGATACAGTTTGGCACTCCGAAGCGATGGGTGATGTCTGTGAAGAAGAGGACTGCCTGTTCTGACTTGATCTGGATGATTGGTCGAGCCTCAATCCATTTTGAAAACTTGTCAACTATGACCAACAAGTGAGTGAAGCCCCCGGGTGCTTTTTGGAGTGGCCCGACAAGGTCCAGTCCCCAGACCACGAAAGGCCACGTAATGGGAATCGTCTAGAGCGCTTGGGCTAGTAAGTGAGTCTTTTTAGCGTAGTATTGGCACCCTTCATAGGTGTGTACTACTTCAGTGGCATCGGCCACGGCGGTTGGCCAGTAGAAGCCTTACCGGAAGGCACTTTCAACCAGTGTTCGGGGTGCGGCATGGTGTCCGCATATGCCTCCATGGATATCTTCCAATAATCTTATCCCTTTCTCCATGGTAATGCACCGTTGCAGCACTCTAGTGCACTGCATTTATACAATTCTCTGTCGATCAGAGCGAATGACTTTGCTCGTCACGCGATGCGATGAGCCTCTGTCGGGAGGACCTCTTGAATGAGATATTCGAGGTATGGAATTCTCCAGTTAGGCATGGGTTCATCCCTCATGGCTAGATCTAGTTCAATATCCATTGCCTTGCCTTGTTAGCGGGGGTCGGATCGAGGCTCGCCTCCGTTGTGATAGGCGATGGCTCGACACCATCCTAGCCTGACCTCGGATAGCTGACCGAGGGTTTATATAGGTCGTTAGCAAATATGCCGGTGGGGACTGCTTCCTGCCTGGATGCCATCTTTGCTAACTGATTTGCCTCTTCATTGTGTGCCTGGCGATGTGGTTGAGTTTGAGGCCATCAAATTTGTCCTCTAGGCGGTGGACCAACTGGCAGTACGTGACCATCTTGTTGGGATCATGATGGCTTGACTCCATGACCTGGTCGGTGACCAGTTGTGAGTCGCCGCGCATGTCGAGCCATTGGATCCCAAGCTGGATGGTGATGTGTAGACCATTGACGAGCGCCTCGTACTCCACCACGTTGTTTGAGACGGGGAAGTGGATTCGAATCAGATACTTGAGGTGCACACCGAGGGGCAAAACAAACACAAGTCCTGCTCCAGCACCGGTCTTCATCAGTGATCCATCAAAGTACATCGTCCAGTACTCTTGCTCCGTTGGAGCTGATGGCGTCGCACTCTCGGTCCACTCCGCCATGAAGTCTACCAGGGCTTGGGATTTAATTGCCTTCTATGGGGCATATGTAACGCCCCTGCCCATGGGCTCTATAGACCATTTAGCCACCCGTCCCGCTGCATTTGCATTTTGGAGGATCTCTCCTAAACCATACGAACTCACCATTGTCACATGATGCGAGTCGAAGTAGTGGCGTAATTTCCTTTGAGCAATCAAGACAGCATATAGGAGCTTCTAGATTTGCGGGTAGCAGGTCCTAGTCTCTAATAGAACTTCACTGATGAAGTAGACTGGACGTTGGACTTTGAGTGCATGCCCCTATTCTTGACATTCTACAACGAGCGCGGCGCTCACCACATGGGTCGTGGACGCTATGTAGAGCAAGAGGGGCTCGTTGCTTCCCGGAGCCACTAAGATCGGAGGACTTGTTAAAAGTTTTTTGAGCTTGTCAAGAGCCTCCTGGGCCTCGGGTGTCCACACAAAGCGATCAGCCTTCTTTAGAAGCTTGTAGAGTGGCAACCCTCATTCGTCGAGGCACGAGATGAACCGGCTAAGAGCGGCCAGGCATCCCATAATTCGTTGCATTCCCTTTAAGTTCTGAATCGGGCCCATGTTTGTTATTGCCGAAATTTTCTCTAGGTTGGCCTCGATGCCTCGCCGAGAAACTATGAAGCCAAACAGCATGCCCCTCGGGACCCCAAAAACACACTTTTCTAGTTTAAGCTTAACATTTTTAGCCTTAAGTGCCATGAAGGCGAGGCCAAGATCATCAATTAAGCTATTGGCATGCTTCGACTTGACTACGATATCGTCTACATAGGCCTCAACGGTCCGCCCGATGAGTTCACCGAAGATGGTATTCATGCAACGCTGGTATGTGGCGCCAGCATTCTTTAACCTGAATGGCATAGTTATGTAGCAGTAAATCCCAAAAGGCGTAATGAGCAAAGTTGCAAGCTGGTCGGACACTTTCATTGCAATTTGGTTATAACCAGAGTATGCATCAAGAAAGGAAAGTGCTTCACACATAGCGGTTGAATCTACTATTTGATCAATGCGTGGTAAAGGAAACAGATGTTTGGGACATGCTTTATTTAAACTAGTGTAATCAACGCACATCCATCACTTTCCACTTTTCTTCTTAACTAGTATAGGATTAGCTAACCATTCTGGATGAAATACCTCCTTGATGAACCCGGCCTCTAGCAGCTTGCGGATCTCCTCCCCGATTGCCCTGCGCTTCTCCTCATTGAAGCGGCGTAGTCGTTGCTTCACCGGTTTGGCGTTGGCTCGGATTTCCAAGGTGTGCTCGGTGACATCCCTCGGGATGCCAGGCATGTCCGAGGGACTCCACACGAATATGTCGTGGTTCGTGTAGAGAAAGTCGATGAGCACGGCTTCCTATTTGGGGTCGAGGGTGGTGCTGACGCGCACCACCTTGCTGTCCAGGCTATCGAGGTCAAGCGACACCTCCTTCACCTCCATCGTAGGCTTGAAGGTGCCTGCACTCCACTTGGGGTCAGGCTCCTCAGGTGATGAGGACATCCTCCACTATTACCTGCTGGCAAAGACGCAACAAAAAGTTGTAGTCGGGCGGCGACCGTGTGAGCCTCTGAATAATCCCACCTTGCTTAGCTTGGGAGGAGGAAGCCACCTTAAAAGAGAGAGTCACTCTTCCCCTATCGGACTAGTCTTTTAGGGACATTGGGCCTTTCTCCGAGTGGGTGTGCATAAGAACTGTTTGGGTCCGGGCAACCTTAATTTATTGGGTCTCGGTCAACCCCATCTGGACCGGATGTATCATTTGGTATCGGAGCTGGGCTCTTGTTTAAGGGGGTGGGAATGATGAGGACATCCTCCACTATTACCCGCTGGCAAAGACGCAACAAAAAGTTGTAGTCGGGCGGCGACCGTGTGAGCCTCTGAATAATCCCACCTTGCTTAGCTTGGGAGGAGGAAGCCACCTTAAAAGAGAGAGTCACCCTTCCCCTATCGGACTAGTCTTTTAGGGACATTGGGCCTTTCTCCGAGTGGGTGTGCATAAGAACTGTTTGGGTCCGGGCAACCTTAATTTATTGGGTCTCGGGCAACCTTAACTTGTCCTCTTTCCAACGGATCAGAGCTTGGTCCCAAATTCATTTTGAGCGCTTCGCAATTTCCCTGGAGATTTGCGCGTCTGCTGGTTTTGCAAAACAACCACTTGTTTCACTTTGCTACTGAATCACCCTTCCCAAGGAAACATTTAATTGCTGTAAGTAGCTTGTTATTTCTTGTTGCAAAATTTCAGTTTTGTGCTAGTTGAAAGAAAAAAAACAGAAGAAAAAAAAGACAGAAAGAAAGAAAAGAAAGAAAGAAAAGAAAGACAGAAAGAAAGAAAGAAAAGAAAGAGAAAGAAGAAGAGAAGAGTTTTTCTTTTGTTGTTATTCCTGTCCTTGTGATCCTTCTTTGTTGCTGCTCAGTGACTTCGTTTGTGTCCAGGCTCGCGTCTCTAGCATGTACTAGCCTAGGACCAGCATAATAACGTCGTTGAGCGTTTGTTCAATTTGCTTGCAACTAACGTGGTTCTAGTACTTCCTTGCTTTAGCCCACCTATAGCTCCACATATTTCGACTACAGCTTGACAGGTGTTGTTGCGGCACCGATACACTTCACTCCACGGTTGTAGACTTGTTGGTTGCCGTCACCTCCTGTTTGGCTTGGTAAGAACTTGTAAGGGCTTGTTTTAACAAGTTGAGTTTGAGAGAATTACATCTGACACATCCTAGTAGTTGATAGGAGGATACATATTATTTTTGTGTTTCTTGTTTCCTACTAATCATGGCAGGTGATATGGAGATTTTTGAGCTGTTGAAACTAGACCCTCATATTCAGGATGTCATTCAACATTTGCCATTATATGATGGTAAGTTTGATCCTCAAGCTTACATTGATTGGGAGTTAAAAGTAGACAATGAATTTGAGGAGCATGACCTATCTGAGAAACAAAAGATTTGTATTGCCTCTAATATTTTGATTGAATATGCTTTGCTCGAATGGAAACACATTTGTAGGCACATCAAAGTTCCAGAATCTTGGAAAGACTTCAAATTTCTTTTTAGAGATGCATTCGTTCCTGCATATTATGTTGATTATTTGCTTGCAAAATTAGACAACTTGAAGCAGGGTAGCAAGACTGTGAAACAATACTACCATAATTTTAAGATTTGTATCATGTTTGGTGGATTGGATGAATGCATGGAAGATGTTATGAGTAGATTCATGAGAGGGCTCAATTCTGAAATTCGAACGTTATTAATTAGCAAATCATATTGCCATATTGGTCAATTGTTTTGTCTGGCTCTCAATGCTGAAAAAGAGATTCTATTATCTGTGAATAGTTGCCAGAATGATGTGACCCATAATGTCCAAAATTTGTCCACTCTGCATGCTAATGAAGAGCAACAAATAGTGGAACCCACTACTGATTTTCCTTTGTCACAAAATGAATTACTCGCGGTTCCTTGTGATAGAGAGGAGTTGTGTGTTGATGATTCTTTTACTCCTATGCCACAAGTAGCAAATAAGTGTGATACTTTTGGTTTGGAACCATACAAATGTGCTGAAGATAAGCTTTTTCATCCTATTACATGTGCACAAGATGAACTGAATTTGTTGTCCTCTTTAAATACTTTGGGTTATATTGAATTTGATATTCTGTGTAATCTAAATTGTCTAAAAGAGAAACTTAAATTTGATTCTATTTTGCCAAGTTTTAATCATTGTTCGCTTCATGCAATTGGCAAATATGACAACAAAGGAGAATATTTGGTGCATAAAGTTTATATTTGCTCTAATCTGAAATATCCTTTTGGGCCACAATACCATGATCAAATTGAGGGCTGCACTAACAATAATGATGTCTTGCAAAATTTTTCTAGTTTTTCCCAAATGCAACAGGATAAATATCAAGAAGGGGAGCACGGTTCATTTTTACCTACAACACATCCTCCAACAAAGGTCAAACCGAGGACGGTTTGCCGTCAAGAAGGGGAGAATGATGAGGACATCATTGGCTCAAATATGACCATGTCAACCACTTCTATACCAAAGGTGCAACCATTCTATATGAGACTTATCATTGATGCATTTGATGAATTGGTGCTCCACCATAAAATGTGTATATTTTCATTTTCAGAATTACTTACATGGATTAAGGAAAGGTTTGATTGCATATGGAAAGCATGGAAGGTTAATGAAGTTGATTGGGGACCAAATCCAAGTATTCCCAACGTTCTTCACCTGGACACCACGTCACTTTTGGTCCAAGGAAAGAAAGAGATCAAATCCAACACGTTTTGGGGCTGGATTCGGACTCCAGGACAGCTCCAACTTGTGATGTTCACCACGGTCGCATACGGACTCGGATTGGGACGTTCTAGCACTTTTTGGAAAGCTTATCAAGTCTATTTTCCAACGGATCTGGACTCATGGCTATATCTTATCCGATGCTTCCGCAATCGTCGTTTCAACGCCGGGGCCTTTTCTGCCTTTGGTACTGTGTCAACCTATTTTGGGCTGATGGCCCATGTATCAAGTTGGGTTCATTAGGGACGTGTCCTAGGGTTGGAGAACGACCCCAACACCCCCTGGTCGTTCCCCTAGGTATTAATAAGGATTAGAGCCGCCACAAACAGATTGGGGTTTTGTTTAGATCAAGTTTAGCCTTTGCTACTTGCTTGTAGGCGCGTGTGCTGATCCAGCCACCCGTCTCCTTGTCTTCAGAACTCCACTCATAATAAGATTCAGTTTGAGGATTTCAATTTCATCTTGCAAATTCAGTGCTTGTTTACTTGTTCTTTCTTGTTCCTCGATTGCTTGCAGGAATTACCCTAGTGGTTTGGTTGATCGTGTTCCACAAGATCGCGACGGCTGTTGGAGGTGGTGTATCGGTTGCTAAGGTGCAGCATCCTTGGATGGTTGTAGTCGGGCCGTGAACGTCATCTCCATCCCCAAATCGAGTTATCCACCTTCTCTCATCGAAAGATCAGGATTCACCCTAGCGGGTTCATATCATCAGGTGAGCTGACTTCAAGAGCCGCTGCAAGTGCCTCGAATTCATGTAGAGCCTCAGCATACTTGCAGCACTCGACGTCGCATTCGAAGGCATGCCGGTACATGGTGCCAACTGTGATGATCCTGTTTGGTCCCGGCATCTTTAACTTGAGGTAAGTGTAGTTTGGGATGGCCATGAACTGAGCGTAACATGGGAGCCCCAAGATAGCGTGGTATGTGCCATGGAATCCCACCACCTTAAAGGTGAGCGTTTCAGTGCGGTAGTTGAAGGGATCGCCGAAGGTAACGGGCAGATCGATCTACCCTACTGGCATCGCATGTTTCCTCGGCACAATGCCAAGGAATGGTGTGCCACTCAGCCAGAGCTGGGACCGGCCGATACCTATCAGATCGAGCGTGTCGGCATAGAGGATGCTGAGCTCGCTACCGCCATCCATGAGCACTAGGAAAGGCACATATTGGTGATGATGGGGTCGACGACGAGCGGGTACTGCTCCGGATGTGGAACCCGGGCAGTATGATCATCGCGGTCAAAGGTGATGGCGGCGTCAGACTAGTCGAGGTAGGCAGGCGTCATAGGATCAACAACATAGACCTCTCGGCGCTCTAGCTTATGACGTCGCTTAGTGTCATAAGCTATGGGCCCGCTAAAGATCATGAAGCAGTTGTTGACGATGGGAAACCCGCCGCCCTTGCTGTCACCTTTGTTGTCCTTGGGCTTCTTCCCCACGTCTCCCTTAGCCGGTGTGCTGTGAAGAAGCGCTTCATCATGACACACTCTCAGAGAGTAAGCTTGACTGGACCCTGGTAGTAGGGGCACGGCTCATCAAGCATCTTGTCTAAGAGTCCTGCCCCATTAGGGGGCGGGGCCCTTGCTTGATTCTGGTTTGCCGTGGCAACGAGGTTGTCCCACGGCCCCTTCTTGCCTGTCTTCTTCTTGTCATGCCAAGGTTGGCCAACTCGTGGTACCCTAGGGTAATTGAACTTGTCGGGCCATGTGCCCTTCAATTCGTCGGAGTGGAGTCATAGGTTGGCCATCGGCTTGGAGAAGCTAGCAGGCTCGCTGGTCGGTAGGAGGTCAAGGTCATAGCCCTCCCCGACGATAATGAACTCAAGGCTGCCAAACCAGATGTGGGAGCTTGGAGCAAAGTTGATGTTGTTTCCAGCCATCAGAGACTTGGTGAAGTAGAATGTGATGCGTGGAGCCCCTACCTGGCGTGCCAACTGTCAGTGTTCTTGAACCGAGGGGTGTCTAAAATGGGACAAGTGAATGATGCTGCGCATTGGAGCCTCCGATGGTGTGTAGGGCAGACACAAGATGTATACTAGTTCGGCTAAACGTCCCTACGTCCAGTGCTCGTTGCTGCTCATGTTGCTTTGCATCGAAGTGCTTGTAGTAGGGGGATACAAGCTAGTCGAGAGAGGGATGACTTCTAGGTCTCTATGAGTGGGTGTGTTCGAGTGTTTGAGTGTGTGCTTAGTATATTGCTAATGCTGGGCATTGTATCTCCGTTGAACCCCGTCTTATCGAGGGTCCCTTCCTCCCCTTTTATAGTATGCAAAGGGAGGGGTCGGGTTATAGTATCTGGATGTACGAAAATAGAAAGAATAGGCCCTAAGGTGCTCCCTATTGCTAGCTTTCCTTTCAGTTTGTGCATTCGCACAGTCGTGGTGGTGGTGGTGGCATGCCGTGGCTATAGATGACAAGGCGAAGCTATACCCTGACACGGTGTCATGATGAAGAAGATTTCATGGCCCTGAAGCCACGCCGGCAAAAAAAGGTGGGGGCCTAGATGGCCGTTGCTCCCTGTCCCGTTGAGGTAGATATGGTAGGGTGCCGCATAGCATAGCTTCTCCCTGTTACTGCCATGGGGGGCACAAAAGAAACATGGGAGCCTTGATTGAATCATGAATCAGGTGTACAAGTTCCCAGGTGATCTTGCACGACGCGACAAGCTCCTATTCCTTAGCTAGAAAAGGTAGGGGCCCGTGCGTACCCGTGGTAGTGTGTTACAGTGGGGGGTTGAGCGCCTTGATGACATCATAGGGCTCGAGCGCCTGGATGACGTCACGAGGGTCAAACAAGATGGAGAGGGGTCGAGCGAAGCCGAGGAGCGCTGAGAGGCTCGGGCATCTATCCTTTGCTTGGTTTTGAGCGGAGTAAGGCCTCGGCCGGCTGTGACAGGATGTGGGCCTTAATATTTGTCTTGGTGGGTATTTTTGTGGTGAAAATGGCATACCCCATTTTATCGGTACCCGATAGTACCGTAGGCTCAAAAATAGTATTGGAGGCACCTGATGGAACTCCTAGGTGATTTGGGTCATATGGAATCTCATTTCAATCTATTTTGAGATAGTGTTAGCATCGGTGCAAGATACGTGCTCGGTTTGCGTCAAACGTACCGTAGGCTCATAAATCATTTTAGACGAACCCGATGGTGGAGCTCTATTCGGTCCATTTGGAGATAGTGCTAATCTTGATGCAAGATAGGTGCATGGTTTGCATTGAAAGTACCATAGGCTCATAAATAGTTTTGGACGCACCCGATGGAACTCGTAAGTGACGTGGGTCGTGTGGAATCTCGTTTTAGTATATTTGAGACAGTGTTAGTGTCAGTGCAAGATAGGTGCACGGTTTGCACTAAACATACCAAAGGCATAGAAATCATTTTGGACGCACGGTGACGAGGCTCAAGTGGAAGCTCGGTTTGGTCCGTTTGGAGATATGCTACTCTTGATGCTAGATTGGTCACGGTTTGCGTTGAACGTACCATAGGCTCAAAAATAGTATTCGAGGCACCCGATGGAACTCCTAGGTGATGTGGGTCTTGTGGAATCTTGTTTTGATATATCTTGAGACAGTGTTAGCATCGGTGCAAGATAGGTGCTCGGTTTGCCTCAAACGTACCATAGGCTCATAAATCTTTTTAGAAGCACCCGATGGTACTCCTACCTAACGAGGGTCTGGTGGAGCTCTATTTGATCTGTTTGGAGATAGTGCTAATCTTGACGCAAGATAGGTGCATGGTTTGCACTAAATGTACCATAGGCTTATAAATAGTTTTGGACGCAACCGTTGGAACTCGTAAGTGATGTGGGTCGTGTGGAATCTCATTTTAGTTTTGTTTAGAGACAGTGTTAGTGTCAGTACAAGATAGGAGCATGGTTTGCACCAAACATACCATAGGCATAGACATTGTTTTGGATGCACTCGATGGGACTCCTAGGTCACGAGGCTCAACTAGAAGTTCGGTTCGGTCCGTTTGAAGATAGTGCTACTCTTGATGCAAGATTGTGCGCGGTTTGCATCGAATGTACTGTAGGCTTAGGAATAGTATTGGAGGCACACGACGGAACTCCTAGGTGACGTGGATCATGTGGAATTTCGTTTTGATCTGTTTTGAGATAGTGTTAGCATCGGTGCAAGATAGGTGCTCCGTTTGCATCAAATGTACCATTGGCTCATGAATCATTTTAGACACACCCGATGGTGCTCCTAGGTGACCAAGGTCTGGTGGAGCTCTGTTCAGTCCATTTGGAGATAGTGCTAATATTGACACAATATAGGTGCACGGTTTGCACTAAACCTACCATCGGCTCATAAATAGTTTTGGACGCACCCGATGGAACTCATAGTGCATGGGTCGTGTGGAATCTCGTTTTTGTCCATTTGGAGATAGTGTTAGTGTCAGTGCAAGATAGGTGCACGGTTTGCACCAAACATGCCACAGGCATAGAAATCGGTTTGGATG
>CM039591.1:31041175-31058815 GCA_022457205.1 Saccharum spontaneum | reverse complement strand
ACTCGATAGAACTCTTAGGTGACGTGGGGCATATAGAATCTCCTTTCAGTCCATTTAGAGATAGTGTTAATATCAGTGCAAGATAGGTGCACAGTTTGTACCAAACGTACCATCGGCTCAGAAATTGTTTTGGATGCACCCGATGCTACTCCTAGGTTACGAGGCTCATGTGGAAGCTAGATTCAATCCGTTTGGAGATAGTTCTAATGTTGATGTAAGATAGGTGCAAAGTTTGCATGGAAGATACCACATGCTCAAAAATCATTTTGGACACACCCGATAGAACTCCTAGCTGATGTGGGTCATGTGGAATCTCATTTTGGCCCTTTTGGATACACTGCTAGATGGGTGCAAGGCTTGCGCCAAACATACCATAGCATCATAAATTGTTTTGGTCACACCCGATGATACTCCTAGGAAACGAGAGTGGAAGCTCAATTCGGTCTGTTTGGAGATACTGCTAATCTTGATGTAAGATGGGTGCATGGTTTGCATCGAACGTACCATAGGCTCAGAAATCGTTTTGGACGCACCTGATGGTACTCTTAGGTGACGAGGCTAGAGTGGAAGCTCGATTTGGCCTGTTTGGACATAGTGCTAACCTTGAAGCAAGATAAATGCACTGTTTGTGTCTAACGTACCCTAGGATCACAAATCATTTTGGACACACCCGATGGATCTCCCAGGTGAAGTTGGTCATGTGGAATCTAGGTTTAGTCCATTTGGAGACAATCTTAGTGCCGGTGCAAGATAGGTGCACGGTTTGCGCAAAATGTACCATAGGCTCAGAAATCGTTTTGGATGCACCGATGGTACTCCTAGGTGATGAGGCTCAAGTGGATATTTGTTTTGGTTTGTTTGGAGATAGTGCTAATCTTGACGCACGATAGGTGCATGGTTTTCGCCAAACGTACCACAGGCTCTAAAATCATTTTGGACACACCTGATAGAACACTAAGGTGACATGGGTCATGTGGTATCTCATTTTGGTATGTTTCGAGATAGTGTTAGTTTCAGTGCAAGATAGAAGCACAGTTTGCGCCAAATGTACCATAGGCCTAGAAATCGCTTTGGACGCACCCGATGGTGCTCCAAGGGGACGAGGCTCAAATGGATGCTCGTTTCGGTCTGTTTGGAGATAGTGCTAATCTTGATGCAAGATAGGTGCACGGTTTGCACTAAATGTACCATAGGCTCATAAATAGTTTTGGACGCACCCGATGGAACTCATAAGTGACGTGGGTCATGTGGAATCTTGTTTTAGTCTGTTTGGAGATAGTGTTAGTGTCAGTGCAAGATAGGTGCACGGTTTGCACCGAACATACCAAAGACATAGAAATCATTTTGGACGCACTCGATGGGACTCCTAGGTGACGAGACTCAAGTGGGAGCTCAGTTCGGTACGTTTTTAGATAGTGCTACTCTTGATGCAAGATTGATGCACGATTTGTGTCGAATGTGCCGTAGGCTCAAAAATAGTATTGGACGCAACCGATGGAACTCCTAGGTGACAAGGGTCTGGTGGAGCTTGGTTTGGTCCAGTTGGAGATAGTGCTACCCTTGATGCAAGATTAGTGCACGGTTTGCGTCGAACATACCATAGGCTCAAAAAAAAGTATTAGAGGCACCCGATGGAACTCCTAGGTGACGTGGGTCATGTGGAATCTCCGTTCAATCTGTTTTGAGATAGTGTTAGCATCGGTGGAAGATAGGTGCTCAGTTTGCGTCAAATGTACCATGGGCTCATAAATCATTTTAGATGCATCCGATGGTACTCCTAGGAGACGAGGGTCTGGTGGAGCTCTGTTTGGTTCGTTTGGAGATAGTGGTAATTTGACGTAAGATAGGTGCATGGTTTGCACTGAATGTACCATAGGCTCATAAATAGTTTTAGACACACCCAATGGAACGTGTAAGTGACGTGGGTCGTTAAATCTCGTTTTAGTCTGTTTCGAGATAGTGTTAGTGTTAGTGCAAGATAGGTGCATGGTTTGCACCGAACGTAACATAGGCATAGAAATCATTTTGGACACACTCAATGGGACTCATAGGTGACGATGCTCAAGTGGAAGCTCGGTTCGGTCCGTTTGGAGATAGTGCTACTCTTGATGCAAGATTGGTTCACGGTTTGCATCAAACGTCCCGTAGGCTCGGATATAGTATTGGAGGCACTCGATGGAACTTCTGGGTCATGTGGAATCTTGTTTTGATCTGTTTTGAGACAGTGTTAGTGTCGGTGCAAGATTCGTGCTCGGTTTGCGTCAAACGTACCATCAGCTCATAAATCATTTTAGAAACAACCAATGGTACTCCTAGGTGACAAGGGTCTGGTGGAGCTCTATTCGTTCCGTATGGAGAGAGTGCTAATCATGATGCAAGATAGGTGGATAGTTTGCACTGAATGAACCATAGGCTCATAAATAGTTTTGGATGCAGCCAATGGAACTCGTAAGTGACGTGGGTCGTGTGGAATCTTGTTTTAGTCTGTTTGGAGACACTGTTAGTGTCAGTGCAAGATAGGTGCATAATTTGCACTGAACATACCAAAGGCATAGAAATAATTTTGGACGCACTCGATGGGACTCCTAGGTCACGAGGCTCAATTGGAAGCTCAGTTTGGTACGGTTTTAGATAGTGCTACTCTTGATGCAAGATTGGTGCACGATTTGCGTCGAATGTACCATAGGCTCGAAAATAGTATTGGTGGCACCCGATGGAACTCCTAGGTGACGTGGGTCACGTGGAATCTCGTTTCGATTTGTTTTGACATAGAGTTAGCGTCGATGCAAGATAGGTGCTCGGTTTGCGTCAAACGTACCATAGACTCATAAATCATTTTAGACGCACCCGATGGTACTCCTAGGTGACGAGGGTCTAGTGGAGCTCTGTTCGGTCCGTTTGGAGATAGTGCTAATCTTGACACAAGATAGGTGCACGGTTTGCACCGAATGTACCAAAGGCATAGAAATCATTTGGGACGCAGTCGATGGGACTCCTAGGTGATGAGGCTCAAGTGGAAGGTGGTTCGGTACATTTTTAGATAGTGCTACTCTTGATGCAAGACTAGTGCATGATTTGCGTCGAATGTACTGTAGGCATGAAAATAGTATTAGAGGCACCTGATGGAACTCCTAGGTGACGTGGGCCATGTGGAATCTTGTTTCAATCTGTTTTGAGATAGTGTTAGCGTCAGTGCAAGATAGGTGCTCCGTTTGCGTCAAACGTACCATAGGCTCATAAATCGTTTTAGACATACCCGATGGTACTCCTAGGTGATGAGGGTCTGGTGGAGCTCTGTTCATTCTGTTTGGAGAATGCTAATGTTGACGCAAGATAGGTGCATGGTTTGCACTGAACGTACCATAGGCTCCTAAATAGTTTTGGACGCACCCGACGGAACTCGTAAGTGACGTGGGTCGTGTGGAATCTCGTTTTAGTTCGTTTGGAGACAGTGTTAGTGTTAGTGCAAGATTGGTGCACGGTTTGCCCTGAATATACCATCTACTCAAAAATCGTATTGGACGTACCCGATGGCACTCCTAGGCGACGAGACTAAGTGGAAGCTAGATTCGGTCCGTTTGGAGATAGTGCTAATCTTGATGCTAGATATGTGCACGGTTTGCCTCATATGTACCAAAGGCTCGAAAATCATTTAGGATGCACCCGATGGATCTCCTAAGTGATGAGGCTCTAGTGGAGCTCTGTTCATTCTGTGTGGAGATAGTGCTAATCTTAACGTAAAATAGGTGCACGGTTTGCACTGAACGTATCATAGGCTCATCAATAGTTTTGGACCCACCGGATGGAACTCGTAAGTGAGATGGGTTGTGTGGAATGTTGTTTTAGTCCGTTTGGAGACAATGTTAGTGTCAGTGCTAGATAGGTGCATGATTTGCACCGAACATACCATAGGAATAGAAATCATTTTGGACGCACACGATGGGGTCCCAGGTGACGAGGCTCAAGCAAAAGCTTGGTTCGGTCTGGTTGGAGATAGTGCTACTCTTGATGCAAGATTGGTGCATGGTTTGCGTCGAACATACCGTAGGCTTGAAAATAGTATTAGAGGCACCCAATGGAACTACTAGGTGACGTGGGTCATGTGGAATCTCCTTTCAATCTGTTTTGAGACAATGTTAGCGTCAGTGCAAGATAGGTGCTCGGTTTGCGTCAAACGTACCGTGGGCTCATAAATCGTTTTAGATGCATCCGATGGTACTCCTACATGACGAGGGTCTGGTGGAGCTCTGTTTGGTTTGTTTGGAGATAGTTGTAATTTGACGTAAGATAGGAACATGGTTTGCATTGAACATATCATAGGCTCATAAATAATTTTAGATGCACCCGATGGAACTTGTAAGTGACGTGAGTCATGGAATCTCGTTTTAGTCCAGTTGGAGATAGTGTTAGTGTCAGTGCAAGATAGGTGCACGGTTTGCACCGAACATACCATAGGCATAGAAATCATTTTAGACACACTTGATAGAACTTGTAGGTGACGAGGCTCAAGTGGAAGCTCGGTTCAGTCTGTTTGGAGATAGTGCTACTCTTGTGCAAGATTGGTGCACGGTTTGGGTCAAACTTACCGTAGCCTCGGATATAGTATTGGTGGCCATCGATGGAACTTCTAGGTGACATGGGTCATGTGGAATCTCATTTCAATCTATTTTGAGACAGTGTTAGTGTCAGTGCAAGATAGGTGCTCAGTTTGCATCAAACGAACCATAGGCTCATAAAATCGTTTAGACGCACCCGATGGTACTCCTAGGTGACGAGGGTCTGGTGGAGCTCTGTTCGGTCCATTTGGAGATAGTGCTAATCTTGATGCAATATAGGTGCACGGTTTGCACTGAATGTACCATAGGCTCATAAATAGTATGGACACATCCGATGGAACTCGTAAGTGACATGGGTAGTGTGGAATCTCGTTTTAGTCTGTTTGGAGACAGTGTTAGTGTTAGCGCAAGATAGGTGCACAGTTTGCACCGAACATACCAAAGGCATAGAAATCATTTTGGACGCACTGGATGGGACTCCTAGGTGATGAGGCTCAAGTGGAAGCTTGGTTTGGTACGTTTTTAGATAGTGCTAATCTTGATGCAAGATTGGTGCATGATTTGGGTCAAACATACCGTAGGCTCAAAAATAGTATTGGAGGCACCCGATGGAACTCCTAGGAAACGTGGGTCATGTGGAATCTCTTCTATCTGCTTTGAGATAGTGTTAGCATCGGTGCAAGATAGTTGCTCGGTTTGCGTCAAACGTACCATAGGCTCATAAATCGTTTTAGACGCACCCGATGGTACTCCTAGGTGACGAGGGTCTGGTGGAGCTATGTTCGGTCCGTTTGGAGATAGTGCTAATCTTGACGCAAGATAGGTGCACAGTTTGCGCTGAACGTACCATAGGCTCATCAATGGTTTTGGATGCACCTGATGGAACTCGTAAGTGACGTGGATCGTGTGGAATGTCGTTTTAGTCCATTTGGAGGCAGTGTTAGTGTTAGTGCAAGATAGGTGCACAGTTTGCACCGAACATACCATAGCCATAGAAATAGTTTTGGACGCACCCGATGGGACTCCTAGGTGACGAGGCTTAAGTGGAAGCTCAGTTCAGTCTGTTTGGAGATAGTGCTACTCTTGATGCAAGATTAGTGCACTGTTTCCGTCAAACGTACCGTAGGCTCAGAAATAGTATTGGAGGCGCCCGATGGAACTCCTAGGTGATGTGGGTCATGTGGAATCTCATTTTGATCTGTTTTGAGACAGTGTTTGTGTCGATGCAAGGTAGGTGCTCGGTTTGCGTCAAATGTACAATAGGCTCATAAATCATTTTTAGGTGAGACAGTCTGTTTTGGACGCACCCAATGGTACTCCTAGGTGATGAGGGTCTAGTGGAGCTCTGTTCGGTCCGTTTGGAGATAGTGCTAATCTTGACGCAAGATAGGTGCACGGTTTGCATTGAACGTACATAGGCTCATAAATAGTTTTGGACGCACCCGATGGAACTCGTAAGTGACGTGGGTCATGTGGAATCTTGTTTTAATATGTTTGGAGACAGTTTAGTGTCAATGGAAGATAGGTGCAAGGTTTGCACCAAACATACCAATGGCATAGAAATAGTTTTGGACGCACTCGATGGGACTCCTTGGTGATGAGACTCAAGTGGAAGCTTGGTTTGGTACGTTTTGAGATAGTGCTACTCTTGATGCAAGATTGGTGCACGGTTTGTGTCGAACGTACCGTAGGCTCAAAAATAGTATTGGAGGCACCCGATGGAACTCCTAGGTGACGTGGGTCATGTGGAATCTTATTTCGATCTGATTTGAGACAGTGTCAACGTCGATGCAAGATAGGTGCTCGGTTTGTGTCAAACGTACTATAGGCACATAAATCATTTTAGATGCACCTGATGGTACTCCTAGGTGACAAGGGTCTGGTGGAGGTCTGTTCAGTCTATTTGGAGATAATGTCATTCTTGATGCAAGATAGGTGCATGGTTTGCACTGAACGTACCATAGGCTCATAAATAGTTTTAGACGCACCCGATGGAACCCGTAAGTGACGTGGGTCATGTGGAATCATTTTAGTCCGTTTGGAGTCAGTGTTAGTGTCGGTGCAAGATAGGTGCACGGTTTGCACCGAACATACCATCTGCTCAAAAATTATTTTGGATGTACCCAATCGTACTCCTAGGTGACAAGGCTCAAGTGGAAGCTGGATTCAATCCGTTTGGAGATAGTGCTAATCTTGACGCAAGATAGGTGCACAGTTTGTGTCAAACGCACCTGTCGGTGTTCTAGAACCAGGGGGTTTCTAGAACGGGAAGTGAATGATGCTGCGCGTCGGAGCCTCCGATGGTGTGCAAGGCGAGCACAAGATATATACTGGTTCAGGCTGAACGTCCCTACGTCTGGTGCTCGCTGCTGCTCATGTTGCTTTGCACCAAAGTGCTTGTAGTAGGGGGATATAAGCTGGTCGAGAGAGGGATGGCTCCTAGGTCTCTGTGAGTGGGTGTGTTCGAGTGTTTGAGTGTGAGTTTAGTATATTGCCATTGCTGGGCGGTGTCTCTCCGTTGAACCCTGTCTTGTCAAGGGTCCCTTCCTCCCCTTTTATAGTATGCAGAGGGGTCCGGTTACAGTATCTGGATGTACGAAAATTGAAAAACAATTCCCTAAGGTGCTCCCTATTGCTAGCTTTCCTCTTAGTTCGTGCATTCGCACAGTCATCATCGTGGTGGTGGCATGCCATGGCTGTAGATGATGCGGCGAAGCCATACCCTGACATGGTGTCATGATGAAGAAGATTTCATGGCCCTGAAGCCACGCCGACAAAAAGGTGGGGAGGTCCCTAGACGGCCATTACTCCCCGTCCCGTTGGCGGCGTAGCGTAGCTTCGCCCTGTTACTGCCATGGGGGGCGAGGAAGAAATGTGGGAGCCTTGACCGGATCATGAATTAGGTGTACAAGTTCCCAGGCTGCATGACGCGGCGAGCTCCTATTCCTTAGCAGGAAAAGGTAGGGGCCCGTGCGCTACCCGTGGTAGTGTGTTACAATGGGGGGTCGAGCGAAGCAGTAGGTGTGTGCAGAGGGGTTGAGTGCCTTGATGATGTCATAGGGCTCGGGCGCCTGGATGATGTCACGAGGGTCGAACAAGACGGAGAGGGGTCGAATGAAGCGAGGAAGTGCTAGCGGGCTCGGGCGCTTGTCCTTTGGCTTTGGTTTCGAGCGGAGTAAGGCCTGTGCCGGCTGTGATGGGCCGTGGGCCATAATATTTTTATTGGTGGGTAGTTTTGTAGTGAAAATGGGGTACCCCATTTTATTGGTACCTGACAGTAGCCCCCAAGCCTTTGGAGGAATAAGTTTTAGATGAGTGAGCGATTTGTTTTGTGTTCTTGAGGATTTTTCCAGTGGGTGCGCATGAGCGCACCCGCCGGGTGTAGCTCCCGAGGCCTTGGAGGGGTAGTGTACCCCTTCAAGGGCTGAGATTTGAGCATGTGATCGTAGAGTTGTGGGCAACATTGGCCGTTCACTAGGCTAACAAGGTGGGGTCAGCCCCCGAGCCCTTACTCTATGAAAGTTGGGATTTTTCAGAGAACGGGCGTCCTTGACCAGCCGTTGGCTGGTCATAGTGGGGTTCACCCCCAAGCCCCTTCTCTTTGCAACAGTTCTTCATGCCAAGTCCTTCGATTTCCTTCGTGGGCCTCTAAAACTTGGCTTGAAGTATGTGGGTCGTCCCAATCACCGTCTATCGGCTCTTGGTATAGTTTTTGTGTATTCTTTGGGCCTAAAGAAGGCCTTTCTAGGTGAGTCTTGGTGAAAGGTGTTTTCCTTTTACCGTGGCCCATGGTCAGCCCATGGACGAGCTGGTGATCGGTTGTGTGGAAAGGAAGGTGAAAGGGTGAGTTGTGGTTTTTGTTGGCTGTAATTGAGTGCAGTTGATGGGAGCAATGAGATGATTTGGTTTGGATTCCGTGGTTTTCACGGTGGTGGTGGGTCCATGATAGTCAAAGGGAGGTTAATAGCGCTGGCTTGGTACCCCGTGTGCCTTGCACCGCCCTCTTTGCAATCTAGAACCGTCCTCTTTTCCTTGTACAGTCATTTCCTCTGCCCTTTCTTCTCATCACCACCGTGCCACCAAAACACCTCCTAGCCTTCTCTAATGGAGCCATGGCCGGTTTCCTCCTTCATACTGAAGGACGCCTAGAAGCTGGTGGAGGAGGGCTTTCTCCGCCCCAATGTCGACCTGAATCGGCCGGAGTGGATTGTTCCCGTGATGAGCGGGAACCGGTCTGCCCTCCTGGGTATGTGGTCCGTTTGGCTCGATTTCACGAGCGTGGATTCGGGATGCCAGCAGATAAATTCATTTGCTAGACCCTTCACCACTACAAGCTCGAGCTGCAGAACCTAAATCCGAACTCGATTTAGCAGGCTGTCGCCTTTGCCGCTTTGTGCGAGGGTTATTTGGGCATTGAGCCCAATCACATCTTGTGGAAGTACTACTTTTTTGGCTCCGTCTTCCTTAAATCCTCAAAGAAGGGGGGTTCGTTGCCGATGTATAATGGTTGTTGTGCACTCCAGCTCCATTATTCCCAGTCCAAAGAAGGGGGTTTCTTCCAACAAGGGGTGGCACCAAAAGTGGTTTTACCTCAGAAATCATGATGACGCGCCCCTTCCTGATTTCACGGGCTGCTGGTACAAGGACGTGCCTGAGAAATGGATGTACAGCCCCCCACAGCTGGAGATGAAGAGGATCCACACTCAAGGCGCCTGGTGAATGCTGGTGTGATGGGCGCTGGAGTTATCACTGCCTATCATGAGCGAAGGGTCTTGCCCCTGATGCGCCGAGAGAGGCGCCTTTTCGACATGGTGCCGGGGCATCCCTAGAGGGGACGGTGCTTGTGGCGGCGCCTCTCAATCTTGTCGAGGTCAAGAAGCGCATCAAGTTTGCATTGGGGATCACAATTATAGACACCGAGCTTGACATCCATCCTCCTATGTGTCCTGACCACAACGCCGTTGATATGGTAAGGCATTTTTTCTTTGCGATTTCATAGTCTCCTTCGATTTCTGCCATGTGCCTCACTGTGCAACATTCGAGCAGGGGCAACTTTTGTATGGTGCGTGTGCTGGATCCCCCACTCCCAGACCCGGTGATTCGGTAGCAGAATCGGGCCCAAGCCGAAGTAGAACGGGGTCGCAAACAAAAGTGACTTCTGGACAACGCTGCTAGGGCCCGCAAGCGCAAGGAACATGGAATGCAGCGGAAGAAGCAACGGACCACTGGGAAGGAGGAAAAGAGTCCACCAAGGAAGAGACAGATTGGGGGGAGGATGATGATGATGATGGCGATGATGGCGGTTCACGGATAGTCTGTGCCGGATAGGACCAATGTGTTGAGGGGCCATCTCCCTCCACACCAAGTGATGCCTCATGGGTCTGGTGATTCAGAACTTAGGGGTGCCTCCCCATCCCGATGTCATGGGTCCTCGAGCGGTTTCGATTGCTCTAGGGCGGAATCAAGTGGGCTTGGTCCCCGTCGGCTAATTGTTCCTCCGTCTCCGCCTCCCCTTTTGTCGGAGATAGTTACCTCCGAAGCTGCCAAGGAAGGTGCTGAGGCTGTGGTGGCAGCTGGTTCCACCATCCCGGTGGAAAGGACAGATTCTGTAACCGTCATGATGGTAGTAGGATCCATCCCCGTAGTGAGTGGGGCGAACCCCAGTACCATGGGGTGGGGTGAACTCCTTGCGCTTTGGAGGGAGGAGGTCAGTCCTCTGAGGCTTCTCAGAAGTGTGGGCATCCAAAGGTGTCAAGGTACGTTCATGCTCTCCTCCTTCGAACGCTGGTAGTTGGATGTGCATCGCACTAATGCTTGGTTTTACCTAGTGGGACAGACTTTCACACCCCGTCGCTTGCACCGTGGAAGAGGCTGAAACGCTAGGTCCAAAGCCCTTCTAGGGTCAGACCCTATACCACCTCCACTAGTTAGCCTCTTCTTGGTCCGTCCCCTCCAGTCATGGCGCCTGCCGTGATTGCTCTAGAGGGGCAGTATAGCCAGGCGTTTCCAACCCTGCCGTCGAGCCTGCCGTCGAGCCCACCGTTTTGGATGATGATGCGGCCACCCCTCGAGAGGTGCCATCGGCTGCCACAGCCGCAATATCTGCAGCTGGCGTGACTGGTGATACCAAATTGGGGCATGGGGCCACCTGCCAATGGTGAGCAGCCTGTGCTAAGGATGCAGGGCAAAGCCGGCAAGGTTTCCGAACCAGTGGGGACGTCGTCCTGTCCCACCGAGGCCTCGATCTCGTTGGAAGTGGAGCGATAGCCCCTTCGTGTCAGTCTGTTATCCTTGGTGAGGACGGAACCCAAGGCCCACCGTCAAGGCGAGCCGCGTTAGGGACTGCCCGGGCTACTGTCCTCCTTCGTTTTGGACGATGCCAAGGAGCCGAAGCACTGGAACTAGATGCAGGTGTTGGGTCAGGTTGGTTGGTGGTGCTTTTTGGCCTTTTTGCTTCTGCTCGACATGTTCGGTATGTTTCTAATGTGATTCTTTCGCACAGGCACTCCTTGCGTGCAACCGAGCGAAGTCTGACTTCATTCGCCAAGGCCAGGAGGCGTGGGCATGGCTGGCTGAAGAGACTCAGTAGACCGCTGTGATTGAATCGCAATTGAGCGCCGCTCAACGTCGCTCAGCTATCCTTGAGGGCGAGATGACAGAGCTCCACGCCCAGCTTCAGGAGGCCGTCGCCCGTGCTGAAGTAAAGGCGAAGGCCACGGCAGCTTCCTCTGAGACCGTTCATCAGGCTACCGAAGTGGCTCAAGAAGCGTCGGCCGTCCACGTGGCATTGCTGGCAGAAAATGGGGCACTTTGATCTAGTCTCATCTCTGTCCGCTGAGAGCACTGACGCGCTCGTCCTGACCGGGACCTGTTATTCCAACAGTGTCACACAATCTGCCATGAACAGGATGCCATGCTTGAGTGATGGAAGATGACAGTGTGAAGCACCGCCCAACTTGTTGCCGAGAACCACAGATTGCGCTCATTCAAGTCGGCAGTGACTTGGGTGGTCAACCAACTCCGCGTTCAGTCCGTGAAGGTCACGGGTGAGTGGGGTTGTTATTGCTTGGATACCATGGCTTTCTTGTGATTGCTTCTTACTCTCCCCTTGCCCAAGGCTGAGGACCAGGGTTGCTGAGCTCGAGACGGAGCTATTGTCGGTGCAAGGTACCCTGGCAACAGTGAACAATGAGTATTTAGAGCTATGTGTCACTATTGAATCACTGTGCAATGCCTTGGGGGTAGTCCCTGCTGGAGCCCAGGAGGTCCCGGTGCGTGAACACCTCTTGCTTGGCTTCAGGCAGGTCCGAGCCCTCGTGAGGGATGCGTTGCATTTCGATGTCCGTCGCGCGTTCGCCATCTACAGGTCTCATTATGAGGTTAATCTAGTAGCTCTGAGCGGTGGTTACCTTGATGCTCCTGATGAGGTGTTGGACGCTGCCGACGCAGAGGCCTAGGCACTCGTGGCGATCCTAGCAGCCAGGTTTGAAGAAGATGTTGTTCCTCCTCCTGTTGACCTGTGAACAACATGTCGGGCTGTGGTGCCCATGTAAAGACTTTAGATTATGGGCAAGGTACCTTTAGTGTAAACCATGCACCCATCTTGTGTCAAGATTAGCACTATATCCAAACGGACTGAACAGAGCTCCACGGAACCTCGTCACCTAGGAGTACCATCGGGTGTGTCTAAACCGATTTATGAGCCTATGGTACGTTTGAGGCAAACTGAGCACCTATCTTGCACTGATCCTAACTCTATCTCAAAACAGATCGAAATGAGATTTCACATGACCCACGTCACCTAGGAGTTCCATTGGGTTCCTCCAATAGATTTCTGAGCCTACGTTACGTTCAGCACAAATCGTGCACCAATATTGCATCAAGGGTAGCACTATCTCCAAACGGACGAAACCAAGCTTCCACTTGAGCCTCGTCACCTAGGAGTCCCATCGAGTGCATCCAAAACAATTTCTATGCCTATGGTATGTTCGGTGCAAACCATGCACCTATCTTGTACTAATACTAACACTGTCTCCAAATGAACTAAAATGAAATTCCACACGACCGATGTCACTTACTAGTTCCATCGGGTGCGTCTAAAACTATTTATGAGCCTATGGTACGTTCAGTTCAAACCATGCACCTATCTTGTGTCAAGATTAGCACTATCTTCAAGCACACCGAACAGAGTTCCACCAAACCCTCGTCACCTAGGAGTACCATCGGGTGCATCTAAAATGATTTATGAGCCTATGGTACATTTGAAGCAAATCGAGCACCTATCTTGCACCGACGCTAGCACTGTCTCAAAACTGATCGAAACGAGATTCCTCATGACTCACGTCACCTAGCAGTTCCATCGGGGGCCTCCAATACAATTTCTGAGCCTATAGTACGTATGACGCAAACTGTGCACCAATCTTGCATCAAGAGTAGGACTGTCTCCAAACGGACCAAACCAAGCTTCCACATGAACCTTGTGACCTAGGAGTCCCATTGAGTGTGTCCACAAGGATTTCTGTGCCTATGGTGTGTTCAGTGCAAACCGTGCACCTATCTTGCACTAACACTAACACTATCTTCAAACAGACTAAAACAAAATTCCACACGACCCACATCACTTACAAGTTCCATCGAGTGCGTCCAAAACTATTTATGAGCCTTTGGTGCATTTATTTAAAACCATGCACCTATCTTGTGTCGAGATTAGCGCTATCTCCAAACGCACCGAACAGAGCTCCACCCGACACTCGTCACCTAGGAGTGATGAGGACATCATTGGCTCGAATATGACCATATTAACCACTTCTAAACTAAAGGTGCAACCATTCTATATGAGGCTTATCATTGATACATTTGATGAATTGGTGCTGCACCATAAAGTGTGTGTATTTTCATTTTCAGAATTACTTACATGGATGAAGAGAAGGTTCAATTGCATATGGAAAGAATGGAAGGTTAATGAAGTTGATAGGGGACCAAGTCTAAATATTCCTAATGTCATCCACCAAGCCACCACGTCACTTTCGGCTCAAAGAAAGAAAGAGTCCAAGTCCAACACGTTTTGGAAGATGAATTCGGACTGCAGAAGAGTCCCAACTTCCGACGGTTGCCACGACTTCATACGGACTCCGATTGGGATGTTATAGGACTTTTTGGAAAGCTTATCAAGTCTATTTTCCAACGGATCTGGACTCATGCCGATATCATGTTAAATACGTCCACAGTTCTTATTTTAATACCGAAACCTTTTCTGTCCACGGTGCCACGTCACCTGATTGTTGCCCGATGGGCCGTGTATCAAGTGGGGCCCAATAGGGGTGTGTCCTAGGGTTGTGGGATGAGCCCCACCACGTCCAGGTCATCCTCTACCCTCTCATATACCTCCATAGCCGCCACAAAGAGATTGAGTTTTTGTTTTGATGTAAGTTTAGCTCCTGCTACTTCCTGGTAGACACGTGTGTCGGTTAGACCATCTGTTCTACTCGATCTGGAACCCCACCTTTATGTGTATTAGATCTGAAACTTCATCTCATATTTGCAATTGAGTGCTTGTTCTACTTGTTCTTCCTTGTTCTTCGATTGCTTGCAGGAATAGCCCTAGTGGTTTGGTTGGTTGTGATCCGCAAGATCGTGACAACCGCTGGAATTGGTGTATCGATCGCTAAGGCGTAGCATCCTTGGATGGTTGTAGTCGGGTCGTGAATGTCTCTCCAGTGAAATCGAAGTTATCCTTCTCCACCGAAAGATTGGGACACAAACTCTTATCAGTATACTCTTATCAGTTGGTAATCAGAGCAAGGTTGATCGGTGAGAGACTTCCAATCCTTCGCTATTTTTAATTTCCTATAGTCCAGAAATGCCAAAAAAACAATTTGTACATTAGGGTTCCGTAATCCTATAGACCTTTTGAGCCTTTGCTAGCACTGCTTAGTAGGGCTTGTTGAGTCGTCGGTTGCATCGGTTGCGTCGAGTTGCTGGTCTTAGTTTTAGGCTTTTAGAGTTTCGAGTTCTTGTCAAGTTTTGGTCAATATCAATTATATACATATCCACTGCCATCACCACCACCATACATATCTCCACTACACCATATACATCTCCATTGCAATCATTACTACTATATTCGTCTTTGTTGCACCATATCCATCCACGCTATTTTTTTCACACCGAGAAAATCTGATTTGGGCACACAAAGAAAAATCTGAGTTGCTAGTTCTTTTCTTGTTACTCCCCAAAAAGACAAATACATTATAAGTTGATGTTCTGAACTATGTTTTGTTAAGTTCAGATTCGTCTTGTGCAAAGTAAAAGAAAAGAAGTAGAAGAAGCGAATTCAAAAAAAGACAAAAGAAAAAAAGAAAGAGAAAGAGAAAAGAAAGAAAAGAAGAGAGGAGGAAAAGAGGGAGAGTGATAGCTTGCTGTTCTTGTGCCTTTTTCCTACTGTACCGTAACTTCATTTGTGTCCAGGCTCGCATCTCTAGCATGGTCTAGCTTAGGACCAGCACGGTACCATCGTTGAACGATTTCTCAACTTGCTTTTTGTGACTAACGTGGTGCTAGTACTTCCTTGTACATTAATTTGAGCCCTCCTACAGCTCCACATATTCGACTACAGCTTGACAGGTGTTGTTGCTGCGGTGTCGATACACTATTTTCTAGGTTTGCAACTTGTTGGTAACCGCCACCTCCTGTTGGGCTTGGTAAGAACTTATAAGAGCTTGTTTGAACAGGTTGAGAGTGAGAGAATTACAACAACCACATCCTAGTAGTTGATAGGGGCATAAATATTATTGTAGATGTTTCTTGTTTTCTTCTAATCATGGTAGGAATCCACATGGAAATACAAGATGATCAGGTTGTATATTCTCATCAGTTTGCTAAAGGTATGGCAAGAGATAAGCATGCGATTCATGAGGTATGTGATGTTTTGCTTGATAGAATAAAATCTGCACTACCTAGTTTTGAAGGAAAGTATGATCCTCATGCATATATTGAATGGGAGCTAAATGTAAACAATGAATTAAAAAGCTTGATCTATCAGAAAATCAAAAGGTTAGAGTTGCTTCTAGTGTTTTTACTAAATATGCTTTAACTGAATGGAAACACCTTTGTAGATTTGGTAAAGCCTCTCAATCATGGAAAGATGTGAAAAGACATTTTAGAAATGTTTTTGTACCTGAATATTATTCTGAAATTTTGTTTAGAAAGTTGCAATCTACAAAAAGAGAACAAAACTGTAGCAGAATACTTGGATATACTAAAATCATGTTTGCTGCGTTGTGGCTTAGAAGAAACTGGTGAACTTTTGGAACATAGATTTTTGCAAGGTCTTAATGAGGAAATTCAGAATATTCTTGTTGATAAACATTATAACTCTTTTGATGAGTTGTTTGATCTTGCTTGTGATTATGAAAGAAATCTCAAAATGGATCTAGCAAATACAAAAGAAGCACTTGCCTCTCCAATAACTAACAACTTGCATCAAGTAGGCATCAATATTCAAATGGAGAACAAGAAATTTGGGATATTAGGTGACTCATTTCAGGAAGAGAATCTTGCTGCTTGTACAACCTTTGAGAAGAGCAGCAAAGGTACGTCAAATGTTCATAACAAAAATCAAGGTGAGTATGCTTTAGTTGAACTGTTTTTGTCCACTAATCGTGCTAGCATGGAGAAATCAATTGTGGAACCAGTTACTGATTTTCCCTTGTCACACATTGATATGCTTAATCTTCCTTGTGATACAGAAGAGTTGTGTGCTAACACATTAGCTATATCCATACCACAACTAGTGAATAAAGCAAAAAATTCTGAATCAATGTGTGCTGAATTCAAGCATGTTATTCATATTACAAATGAAAATGAAGAAACTCAAATGTTGTCATCTTTGCATACAATGGGGCATATAGAATTTGATGATCTTTGTGTGCTTAGCTACTTAGAGAATAATCTGTTTGCTAGATTTGAATTGCCACGTTCTCGTAATATTAGTTTTCATGCTATTGGCAAATATAATTGTAAAGAGGACTATATGATACACCGAATTTACATTTGTTCAAATATAAAACCCCCTATTATTATGCAAAAATATGATCAATCTGAGGAATGCACTATCTACAATCAAGCCTTGTCGAGTTTCCCTTGTTTGGTTGGAAAGAAACAGGATAACTCTCAAGAAGGGGAGAATGGTTCGGTATTACCTACAACATGCCCTCCACCAATGGTCAAACCGAGGACGGTTTGCTGTCAAGAAGGGGAGAATGATGAGGACATCATTGGCTCGAATATGACCATATTAACCACTTCTAAACTAAAGGTGCAACCATTCTATATGAGGCTTATCATTGATACATTTGATGAATTGGTGCTGCACCATAAAGTGTGTGTATTTTCATTTTCAGAATTACTTACATGGATGAAGAGAAGGTTCAATTGCATATGGAAAGAATGGAAGGTTAATGAAGTTGATAGGGGACCAAGTCCAAATATTCCTAATGTCATCCACCAAGCCACCACGTCACTTTCGGCTCAAAGAAAGAAAGAGTCCAAGTCCAACACGTTTTGGAAGATGAATTCGGACTACAGAAGAGTCCCAACTTCCGACGGTTGCCACGACTTCATACGGACTCCGATTGGGATGTTCTAGGACTTTTTGGAAAGCTTATCAAGTCTATTTTCCAACGGATCTCGACTCATGCCGATATCTTGTTAAATACGTCCGCAGTTCTTATTTTAATACCGAAACCTTTTCTGTCCACGGTGCCGCGTCACCTGATTGTTGCCCGATGGGCCGTGTATCAAGTGGGGCCCAATAGGGGTGTGTCCTAGGGTTGTGGGATGAGCCCCACCACGTCCAGGTCATCCTCTACCCTCTCATATACCTCCATAGCCGCCACAAAGAGATTGGGTTTTTGTTTTGATGTAAGTTTAGCTCCTGCTACTTCCTGGTAGACACGTGTGTAGCTCCTGCTACTTCCTGGTAGACACGTGTGTCGGTTAGACCATCTGTTCTACTCGATCTGGAACCCCACCTTTATGTGTATTAGATCTGAAACTTCATCTCATATTTGCAATTGAGTGCTTG
>CM039591.1:30978196-31041075 GCA_022457205.1 Saccharum spontaneum | reverse complement strand
GTCGCCTACGTCACAACCGTAGAGGTATGGGTGGCCGCCGCCGACGTGAGGTACACAATAATGATGATGCTTTCAGTAAGATTAAATTTAAAATACCTCCTTTTGATGGTAAATATGACCCTGATGCATACATTACTTGGGAGATTGCTGTTGATCAAAAGTTTGCATGCCATGAATTTCCTGAGAACACGCGTGTTAGGGCTGCTACTAGTGAGTTCACAGATTTTGCTTCTGTTTGGTGGATCGAATATGGCAAGAAAAATCCTAATAACATACCTAGAACTTGGAATGCACTGAAACGAGCCATGAGAGCTAGATTTGTTCCATCTTACTATGCCCGTGATATGATAAATAAGTTGCAGCAATTGAGACAAGGTTCTAAATGTGTAGAAGAATACTATCAGGAATTACAAACGGGTATGTTGCGTTGTAATTTAGAGGAGGATGAGGAACCTGCTATGGCTAGATTTTTAGGTGGATTAAATCGGGAAATTCAGGATATCCTCGCTTACAAAGAATACAATAACGTAACCAAACTGTTTCATCTTGCTTGTAAAGCTGAACGGGAAGTGCAGGGACGACGTGCTAGCGCAAGGACTAATGTTTCTGCAGGGAAAGCTAGTTCATGGCAGCCGCGTCCATCTACAACTCCATCTACACGTACTCCTACGCCATCGTCTAGTGACAAGACTCGAGCTGCCCCCACCAATTCAGTAGTGAAGACAGCGCAAAAGCCGGCTGCGAGTACTTCATCCGTGGCATCGACAGGTAGAACAAGCAACATACAATGTCATCGGTGCAAGGGATATGGCCATATGATGCGTGACTGCCCAAACAAGCGTGTTATGATTGTCAAAGATGATGGTGAGTGTTCATCTGCTAGTGATTTTGATGAAGATACACTTGCATTGCTTGCGGCTGACTATGCAGGTAGTGAGGAACACATAGAAGAACACATCAATGCAGGTGACGCGGAGCACTATGAGAGCTTGATTGTACAGCGAGTGCTTAGTGCACAAATGGAGAAGGCTGAGCAAAATCAGCGACACACTTTATTCCAAACAAAGTGTGTCATCAAGGAGCGTTCGTGTCGCATGATCATTGATGGAGGTAGCTGCAACAACTTGGCAAGTAGCGACATGGTACAGAAGCTCGCCCTCACCACCAAACCACATCCCCATCCCTACTACATCCAATGGCTGAACAACAGTGGTAAGGCAAAGGTAACGAGACTGGTGCGAATCAATTTTGCCATCGGATCATACAAAGATATTGTTGAATGTGATGTTGTGCCTATGCAAGCTTGCAATATTCTGCTAGGTAGACCATGGCAATTTGATAGAGATTCGATGCATCATGGTAGATCAAATCAATATTCGTTTCTATACCATGATCGAAAAATTGTGTTGCATCCTATGTCTCCTGAAGCTATTATGCAATCTGATGTTACTAAGGCTGCAAAAGCAAAGAGCGAGAGTGACAAATCTGTTGTTGATGACAAAGATGAGATAACATTGAAAGGACGTTGTATGCTTGCTACAAAATCTGATATTAATGAGTTCAATGCATCCACCTCTGTTGCTTATGCTTTGGTATGCAAGGATGCTTTGATTTCATTTGAGGATATGCAACGTTCTTTGCCCCCTGCTGTTGCTAACATTTTGCAGGAGTATTCTGATGTGTTTCCCATTGAGATACCAGCGGGGCTGCCACCAATACGAGGGATTGAGCACCAAATTGATCTTATCCCTGGAGCATCTTTGCCAAACCGTGCGCCATACAGGACAAATCCGGAGGAAACGAAGGAAATTCAGCGACAAGTGCAAGAACTACTAGACAAAGGTTATGTGCGTGAGTCTCTTAGTCCTTGTGCTGTTCCAGTGATTTTAGTGCCTAAGAAAGATGGAACATGGCGCATGTGTGTTGATTGTAGGGCTATTAATAATATCACCATTCGATATCGACACCCTATTCCACGATTAGATGATATGCTTGATGAATTGAGTGGTGCTGTTGTGTTTTCAAAGGTTGATTTGCGTAGTGGGTACCACCAAATTCGTATGAAATTGGGAGATGAATGGAAAACTGCTTTCAAAACCAAGTTCGGTCTATATGAGTGGTTAGTCATGCCTTTTGGGTTAACTAATGCACCTAGTACTTTCATGAGATTAATGAACGAGGTTTTGCGTGCTTTCATTGGGAAATTTGTTGTCGTCTACTTTGATGATATACTGATTTATAGCAAATCCATTGATGAACACCTTGATCACTTACGTGCTGTTTTCAATGCTCTACGTGATGCACGTTTGTTTGGTAACCTTGAGAAGTGCACTTTCTGCACCGATCGAGTATCGTTTCTTGGCTATGTTGTCACTCCACAGGGAATTGAGGTTGATAAAGCCAAGGTGGAAGCTATACAAGGATGGCCTGTACCCACGACGGTCACACAAGTGCGGAGTTTCCTAGGACTTGCTGGTTTCTATCGCCGTTTTGTGAAGGACTTCAGCACCATTGCTGCACCATTGAATGAGCTTACAAAGAAGGGAGTGTCCTTTTCTTGGGGCAAAGCACAAGAGCACGCCTTCCATGTGCTGAAAGATAAGTTAACACATGCACCTCTACTCCAACTCCCTGATTTTAATAAGACTTTCGAGCTTGAATGTGATGCGAGTGGAATTGGATTGGGTGGTGTTTTGTTACAAGAAGGAAAACCTGTTGCATACTTTAGTGAGAAATTGAGCGGGCCTATTCTTAATTATTCTACATATGATAAGGAATTATATGCTCTAGTGCGGACATTAGAAACATGGCAGCATTATTTGTGGCCCAAAGAATTTGTTATACATTCTGATCATGAATCTTTGAAGCATATTCGTAGTCAAGGAAAACTGAATCGTAGACATGCAAAATGGGTTGAATTTATTGAATCTTTTCCTTATGTTATCAAACACAAGAAAGGGAAGGATAATATCATTGCAGATGCATTGTCTAGGAGATATACTTTGCTGAATCAACTTGATTACAAGATCTTTGGGTTAGAAACAATTAAAGAACGATATGCTCATGATGCTGATTTTAAAGAAGTGCTGCTGCATTGTAAAGATGGGAAAACATGGAACAAATTCATCCTCAATGATGGGTTTGTGTTTAGAGCTAACAAGCTATGCATTCCAGCTAGCTCCGTTCGCTTATTGTTGCTGCAGGAAGCGCATGGAGGTGGCTTGATGGGGCATTTTGGAGCGAAGAAGACGGAGGACATTCTTGCTGGTCATTTCTTTTGGCCCAAGATGCGACGAGATGTGGAGAGATTTGTTGCTCGCTGCACAACATGTCAAAAGGCTAAGTCCCGGTTGAATCCACACGGTTTGTATATGCCTCTTCCTGTTCCTAGTGCTCCTTGGGAGGATATTTCTATGGATTTTGTGTTGGGATTGCCACGGACTAGGAAAGGGCGAGATAGTGTTTTTGTGGTTGTGGATCGATTCTCTAAAATGGCACATTTCATACCATGTCATAAAACTGATGATGCTACAAATATTGCTGATTTGTTCTTTCGAGAAGTTGTTCGCTTGCATGGTGTGCCAAATACAATTGTTTCTGATCGTGATGCTAAATTTCTTAGCCATTTTTGGAGAACTTTATGGGCCAAATTGGGGACTAAGCTTTTATTTTCCACCACTTGTCACCCCCAAACTGATGGTCAAACTGAAGTTGTGAATAGAACTTTGTCTACTATGTTAAGGACTGTTTTAAAGAAGAATATTAAGATGTGGGAAGATTGTTTGCCTCATATTGAGTTTGCTTATAATCGTTCGCTGCATTCTACTACGAAGATGTGTCCCTTTGAGATTGTTTATGGCTTGTTACCACGTGCTCCTATTGATTTAATGCCATTGCCAAGTTCTGAAAAGTTGAATTTTGATGCTAAGCAACGTGCTGAATTGATGCTAAAACTACATGAAACCACTAAAGAAAACATAGAGCGCATGAATGCTAAGTACAAATTTGCTGTAGATAAAGGTAGAAGGGAATTGATTCTTGAACCTGGAGATTGGGTTTGGTTGCATTTGCGAAAGGATAGGTTTCCTGAATTAAGAAAATCTAAATTGATGCCTAGAGCGGATGGTCCTTTTAAAGTGATGCAACGAATAAATGAGAATGCATATAAGCTTGATCTTCCTGCAGATTTTGGGGTTAGTCCCACATTTAACATTGCAGATTTGAAGCCTTATTTGGGTGAGGAAGATGAGCTTGAGTCGAGGACGACTCAAATTCAAGAAAGGGGGGATGATGAGGACATCAACACCGATCATACATCCACGCCGTCCACGCCGACACCTGCTGGTCCTATTACCCGTGCTCGTGCTCGAACACTTAATCATCAAGTGAGTTCCTTCTTGAGCTCTTGTCCATCCTGTTTAGATCTTGGAGACACGTGCACTCTTGTTTTGATTAGGAATCAAGGAGAAGACCAAAAGGGAAAAGGACTCGCGTAGGCTGGATTCGGACTGCAGCACACCTCCAACTTGTGACGGTCGCCACGATTACATACGGAGTCGGATTGGGGTGATTCTGGACTTGTTGGAAAGCTAATAAAGTCTACTTTCATACGGATCTGACCTCATACTCATACATGCTCAGAAACGGCGTCAACAGTCCAAAAATCACCGAGAGGTCTATTCTATCCAGGGTGCTGCGCCACCTTAAGTTAGCCCAATGGGCTTGTATCTTTTAGAGTCCAGTAGGGACGCGTCCTAGGGTTGGAGCACGACCCAAACTCTCTTGTGGTCGTCCTCCACACATTATATACCCCTTAGCCGCCACCAGGAACACTTGGGTTTTGTTTAGATCAAGTTTAGCCTTTGCTACTTGCTTGTAGGCGCGTGTGCTGATCCAGCCACCCGTCTCCTTGTCTTCAGAACTCCACTCATAATAAGATTCAGTTTGAGGATTTCAATTTCATCTTGCAAATTCAGTGCTTGTTTCCTTGTTCTTGCTAGTTCTTCGATTGCTTGCAGGACGGGAGCCCTAGTGGCTGGTTGTCGCGCTCCACAAGATCGTGACAGCCTTTGGAGGTGGTGTATCGGTTGCTAAGGCGTGGTCTTGGAAGGCTGTAGTCGGGCCGTGAACGTCATCTCCATCCACCAAATCGAGTGATCTCACGCCTCTCATTGAAAGATCATCCATAAACCCTAGCGGGTTCATATCACTCATAAACAGTTTAGGACACACCCGATAGAACTCATAAGTGATGTGGGTCGCGTGGAATCCCGTTTTAGTTCGTTTGGACACAACGTTAGTGTCATTGCAAGATAGGTGCACGGTTTGCACCGAACATACCATAGGCATAAAAATCGTTTTGGACGCACTCGATGGGACTCCTAGGAGACGAGGCTCAAGTTGAAGCTCGGATCGGTCCGTTTGGAGATAGTGCAACTCTTGACGAAAGATTGGTGCACGGTTTGCGTCGAACGTACCATAGGCTCGGATATAGTATTGGATGCACCTGAAGGAACTCCAAGATTAGGTGGGTCATGTGGAATCTCGTTTCGATCTATTTTGAGACAGCATTAGCGTCGGTGCAAGATTAGTGCTCGGTTTGTGTCAAACGTACCATTGGCTCATAAATTATTTTAGACGCACCCGATGGTACTCCTCAGTGACGAGGGTCTGGTGGAGCTATGTTCTGTCTGTTTGGAGGTAGTGCTAATCTTGACACAAGACAGGTGCATGGTTTGCATGGAACGAACCGTAGGATCATAAATAGTTTTGGACGCACCCGGTGAAACTCGAAAGTGTTGTGGGTCATGTGGAATCTCGTTTTAGTCTGTTTGGAGACAGTGTTAGTGTCAGCACAAGATAGGTGCACGGTTTGCACTGAACATACCGTAGGCATAGAAATCATTTTGGACGCACTCGATGGGACTCCTAGGTGATGAGTCTCAATTGGAAGCTCGCCTCGGTCCGTTTGGAGACAGTGCAACTCTTGATGCAAGATTAGTGCACGGTTTGCATCGAACGTTCCGTAGGCTCAAAAATAGTATCGGAGTCACCCGATGGAACTCCATGGTGATGTGGTTTATGTGGAATCTTGTTTCGATCTGTTTTGAGACAGTGTTAGCGTCGGTGCAAGATAGGTGCTAGGTTTGCGTCAAACATACCATAGGCTCGTAAATCGTTTTAGACGCGCCCGATGGTACTCCTAGGTGATGAGGCTCAACTGGAAGCTCGCCTCGGTCCGTTTGGAGATAGTGCAACTCTTGATGCAAGATTAGTGCGCGGTTTGCATCGAACGTTCCGTAGGCTCGAAAATAGTATTGGAGGCACCCGATGGAACTCCTTCGTGATGTGGTTTATGTGGAATCTCGTTTCGATCTATTTTGAGACAGTGTTAGCGTTGGTGCAAGATAGGTGCTAGGTTTGCGTCAAACATACCATAGGCTCGTAAATCGTTTTAGACGCGCCCGATGGTACTCCTAGGTGATGAGGCTCAACTGGAAGCTCGCCTCGGTCCGTTTGGAGATAGTGCAACTCTTGATGCAAGATTAGTGCACGGTTTGCATCGAACGTTCCGTAGGCTCGAAAATAGTATTGGAGGCACCCGATGGAACTCCTTCGTGATGTGGTTTATGTGGAATCTCCTTTCGATCTATTTTGAGACAGTGTTAGCGTTGGTGCAAGATAGGTGCTAGGTTTGCGTCAAACATACCATAGGCTCGTAAATCATTTTAGATGCGCCCAATGGTACTCCTAGGTGATGAGGGTCTGGTGGAGCTCGGTTCAGTCCGATTGGAGATAGTGCTAATCTTCATGTAAGATAGGTGCACGGTTTGCACTGAACATAAAATAGGCTCATAAATAGTTTAGGACACACCCGATAGAACTCGAAAGTGATGTGGGTCGCGTGGAATAACATTTTAGTTTGTTTGGACAGAGCGTTAGTGTCATTGCAAGATAGGTGCACGGTTTGCACCGAACATACCATAGGCATAGAAATCATTTTAGACGCACTCGATGGGACTCCTAGGAGACGAGGCTCAAGTTGAAGCTCGGTTCGGTCCGTTTGGAGATAGTGCAACTCTTGACGCAAGATTGGTGCACGGTTTGCATCGAACGTACCGTAGGCTCGGATATAGTATTGGATGCACCCGAAGGAATTCTGCGGTGAGGTGGGTCATGTGGAATCTCGTTTCGATCTATTTTGAGATAGTGTTAGCGTCGGTGCAAGATCAGTGCTCGGTTTGTGTCAAACGTACCATTGGCTCATAAATTATTTTAGACGCACCCGATGGTACTCCTCAGTGACGAGGGTCTGGTGGAGCTATGTTCGGTCCGTTTGGAGGTAGTGCTAATCTTGACACAAGACAGGTGCATGGTTTGCATGGAACGAACCGCAGGATCATAAATAGTTTTAGACGCACCCGGTGAAACTCGAAAGTGTTGTGGGTCATGTGGAATCTCGTTTTAGTCCATTTGGAGACAGTGTTAGTGTCAGCGCAAGATAGGTGCACAGTTTGCACTGAACATACATAGGCATAGAAATCATTTTGGATGCACTCGATGGGACTCCTAGGTGATGAGGCTCAATTGGAAGCTCGCCTCGGTCCGTTTGGAGATAGTGCAACTCTTGATGCAAGATTAGTGCGCGGTTTGCATCGAACGTTCTGTAGGCTCAAAAATAGTATTGGAGTCACCCGATGGAACTCCATGGTGATGTGGTTTATGTGGAATCTTGTTTCGATCTGTTTTGAGACAGTGTTAGCGTCGGTGCAAGATAGGTGCTAGGTTTGCGTCAACCATACCATAGGCTTGCAAATTGTTTTAGACGCCCCCGATGGTACTCCTAGGTGATGAGGCTCAACTGGAAGCTCGCCTCGGTCCGTTTGGAGATAGTGCAACACTTGATGCAAGATTAGTGCGCGGTTTGCATCGAATGTTCCGTAGGCTCGAAAATAGTATTGGAGGCACCCGATGGAACTCCTTGGTGATGTGGTTTATGTGGAATCTCCTTTCGATCTATTTTGAGACAGTGTTAGCATTGGTGCAAGATAGGTGCTACGTTTGCGTCAAGCATACCATAGGCTCGTAAATCATTTTAGATGCGCCCGATGGTACTCCTAGGTGATGAGGGTCTGGTGGAGCTCGGTTCAGTCCGATTGGAGATAGTGCTAATCTCCACGTAAGATAGGTGCACGGTTTGCACTGAACGTAACGTAGGCTCATAAACAGTTTAGGACACACCCGATAGAACTCATAAGTGATGTGGGTCGCGTGGAATCCCGTTTTAGTTCGTTTGGACACAACGTTAGTGTCATTGCAAGATAGGTGCACGGTTTGCACCGAACATACCATAGGCATAAAAATCGTTTTGGACGCACTCGATGGGACTCCTAGGAGACGAGGCTCAAGTTGAAGCTCGGATCGGTCCGTTTGGAGATAGTGCAACTCTTGACGCAAGATTGGTGCACGGTTTGCGTCGAACGTACCATAGGCTCGGATATAGTATTGGATGCACCTGAAGGAACTCCAAGATTAGGTGGGTCATGTGGAATCTCGTTTCGATCTATTTTGAGACAGCATTAGCGTCGGTGCAAGATTAGTGCTCGGTTTGTGTCAAACGTACCATTGGTTCATAAATTATTTTAGACGCACCCGATGGTACTCCTCAGTGACGAGGGTCTGGTGGAGCTATGTTCTGTCTGTTTGGAGGTAGTGCTAATCTTGACACAAGACAGGTGCATGGTTTGCATGGAACGAACCGTAGGATCATAAATAGTTTTGGACGCACCCGGTGAAACTCGAAAGTGTTGTGGGTCATGTGGAATCTCGTTTTAGTCTGTTTGGAGACAGTGTTAGTGTCAGCACAAGATAGGTGCACGGTTTGCACTGAACATACCGTAGGCATAGAAATCATTTTGGACGCACTCGATGGGACTCCTAGGTGATGAGTCTCAATTGGAAGCTCGCCTCGGTCCGTTTGGAGATAGTGCAACTCTTGATGCAAGATTAGTGCGCGGTTTGCATCGAACGTTCCGTAGGCTCAAAAATAGTATTGGAGTCACCCGATGGAACTCCATGGTGATGTGGTTTATGTGGAATCTTGTTTCGATCTATTTTGAGACAGTGTTAGCGTCGGTGCAAGATAGGTGCTAGGTTTGCGTCAACCATACCATAGGCTTGCAAATCGTTTTAGACGCGCCTGATGGGACTCCTAGGAGACGAGGCTCAAGTTGAAGCTCGGTTCGGTCCGTTTGGAGATAGTGCAACTCTTGACGCAAGATTGGTGCACGGTTTGCGTCGAACGTACCGTAGGCTCGAATATAGTATTGGATGCACCTGAAGGAACTCCGAGCTGAGGTGGGTCATGTGGAATCTCGTTTCGATCTATTTTGAGACAGCATTAGCGTCGGTGCAAGATTAGTGCTCAGTTTGTGTCAAACGTACCATTGGCTCATAAATTATTTTAGATGCACCCGATGGTACTCCTCAGTGACGGGGGTCTGGTGGAGCTATGTTCGGTCCGTTTGGAGGTAGTGCTAATCTTGACACAAGACAGGTGCATGGTTTGCATGGAACGAATCGTAGGATCATAAATAGTTTTGGATGCACCCGGTGAAACTCGAAAGTGTTGTGGGTCACGTGGAATCTTGTTTTAGTCTGTTTGGAGACAGTGTTAGTTTCAGCGCAAGATAGGTGCACGGTTTGCACTGAACATACCGTAGGCATAGAAATCATTTTGGACACACTCGATGGGACTCCTAGGTGATGAGGCTCAACTGGAAGCTCGCCTCGGTCCGTTTGGAGATAGTGCAACTCTTGATGCAAGATTAGTGCGCGGTTTGCATCGAACGTTCTGTAGGTTCAAAAATAGTATTGGAGTCACCCGATGGAACTCCATGCTGATGTGGTTTATGTGGAATCTTGTTTCGATCTGTTTTGAGACAGTGTTAGCGTCGGTGCAAGATAGGTGCTAGGTTTGCGTCAACCATACCATAGGCTTGCAAATCATTTTAGACGCGCCCGATGGGACTCCTAGGAGAGGAGGCTCAAGTTGAAGCTCGGTTCGGTCCGTTTGGAGATAGTGCAACTCTTGACGCAAGATTGGTGCACGGTTTGCGTCGAACGTACCGTAGGCTCGGAAATAGTATTGGATGCACCCGAAGGAACTCCGAGGTGAGGTGGGTCATGAGGAATCTCGTTTCGATCTATTTTGAGACAGCATTAGCGTCGGTGCAAGATTAGTGCTCGGTTTGTGTCAAACATACCATAGGCTCGTAAATCATTTTAGATGCGCCCGATGGTACTCCTAGGTGATGAGGGTCTGGTGGAGCTCGGTTCAGTCCGATTGGGGATAGTGCTAATCTTCACGTAAGATAGGTGCACGGTTTGCACTGAACGTAACATAGGCTCATAAATAGTTTAGGACACACCCGATTGAACGTTAGTGTCATTGCAAGATAGGTGCACAGTTTGCACCGAACATACCATAGGCATAGAAATCGTTTTGGACGCACTCGATGGGACTCCTAGGAGACGAGGCTCAAATTGACGCTCGGTTCGGTCCGTTTGGAGATAGTGCAACTCTTGACGCAAGATTGGTGCACGGTTTGCGTCGAACGTACCGTAGGCTCGGATATAGTATTGGATGCACCCGAAAGAACTCTGAGGTGAGGTGGGTCATGTGGAATCTCGTTTCGATCTATTTTGAGACAGTGCTAGCATCGGTGCAAGATCAGTGCTCGGTTTGTGTCAAACGTACCATTGGCTCATAAATTATTCTAGACGCACCCGATGGTACTCCTCAGTGATGAGGGTCTGGTGGAGCTATGTTCGGTCCGTTTAGAGGTAGTGCTAATCTTGACGCAAGACAGGTGCATGGTTTGCATGGAACGAACCGTAGGATCATAAATAGTTTTGGATGCACCCGGTGAAACTCGAAAGTGTTGTGGGTCATGTGGAATCTCGTTTTAGTCCGTTTGGAGACAGTGTTAGTGTCAGCGCAAGATAGGTGCACGGTTTGCACTGAACATACCGTAGGCATAGAAATCATTTTGGACGCACTCGATGGGACTCCTAGGTGATGAGGCTCAATTGGAAGCTCGCCTGGGTCAAACATACCATAGGCTCGTAAATCGTTTTAGACGCGCCCGATGGTACTCCTAGGTGATGAGGCTCAACTGGAAGCTCGCCTCGGTCCGTTTGGAGATAGTGCAACTCTTGATGCAAGATTAGTGTGCGGTTTGCATCGAACGTTCCGTAGGCTCAAAAATAGTATTGGAGTCACCCGATGGAACTCCATGGTGATGTGGTTTATGTGGAATCTTGTTTCGATCTGTTTTGAGACAGTGTTAGCGTCGGTGCAAGATAGGTGCTAGGTTTGCGTCAAACATACCATAGGCTCGTAAATCGTTTTAGACGCGCCCGATGGTACTCCTAGGTGATGAGGCTCAATTGGAAGCTCGCCTCGGTCCGTTTGGAGATAGTGCAACTCTTGATGCAAGATTAGTGCGCGGTTTGCATCGAACGTTCCGTAGGCTCGAAAATAGTATTGGAGGCACCCGATGGAACTCCTTCGTGATGTGGTTTATGTGCAATCTCCTTTCGATCTATTTTGAGACAGTGTTAGCGTTGGTGCAAGATAGGTGCTAGGTTTGCGTCAAACATACCATAGGCTCGTAAATCATTTTAGATGCACCCAATGGTACTCCTAGGTGATGAGGGTCTGGTGGAGCTCGGTTCAGTCCGATTGGAGATAGTGCTAATCTTCACGTAAGATAGGTGCACGGTTTGCACTGAAACGTAAAATAGGCTCATAAATAGTTTAGGACACACCCGATAGAACTCGTAAGTGATGTGGGTCGCGTGGAATAACATTTTAGTTTGTTTGGACAGAGCATTAGTGTCATTGGAAGATAGGTGCACGGTTTGCACCGAACATACCATAGGCATAGAAATCGTTTTAGACGCACTCGATGGGACTCCTAGGAGACGAGGCTCAAGTTGAAGCTCGGTTCGGTCCGTTTGGAGATAGTGCAACTCTTGACGCAAGATTGGTGCACGGTTTGCGTCGAACGTACCGTAGGCTTGGATATAGTATTGGATGCACCCGAAGGAACTCTGCGGTGAGGTGGGTCATGTGGAATCTCGTTTCGATCTATTTTGAGATAGTGTTAGCGTCGGTGCAAGATCAGTGCTCGATTTGTGTCAAACGTACCATTGGCTCATAAATTATTTTAGACGCACCCGATGGTACTCCTCAGTGACGAGGGTCTGGTGGAGCTATGTTCGGTCCGTTTGACACAAAACAGGTGCATGGTTTGCATGGAACGAACCGCAGGATCATAAATAGTTTTGGACGCACCCGGTGAAACTCAAAAGTGTTGTGGGTCATGTGGAATCTCGTTTTAGTCCGTTTGGAGACAGTGTTAGTGTCAGCGCAAGATAGGTGCACAGTTTGCACTGAACATACCATAGGCATAGAAATCATTTTGGACGCACTCGATGGGACTCCTAGGTGATGAGGCTCAATTGGAAGCTCGCCTCGGTCCGTTTGGAGATAGTGCAACTCTTGATGCAAGATTAGTGCGCGGTTTGCATCGAACGTTCCGTAGGCTCAAAAATAGTATCGGAGTCACCCGATGGAACTCCATGGTGATGTGGTTTATGTGGAATCTTGTTTCGATCTGTTTTGAGACAGTGTTAGCGTCGGTGCAAGATAGGTGCTAGGTTTGCGTCAACCATACAATAGGCTTGCAAATCGTTTTAGACGCCCCCGATGGTACTCCTTGGTGATGAGGCTCAACTGGAAGCTCGCCTCGGTCCATTTGGAGATAGTGCAACTCTTGATGCAAGATTAGTGCGTGGTTTGCATCGAACGTTCCGTAGGCTCGAAAATAGTATTGGAGGCACCCGATGGAACTCCTTGGTGATGTGGTTTATGTGGAATCTCCTTTCGATCTATTTTGAGATAGTGTTAGCAATGGTGCAAGATAGGTGCTAGGTTTGCGTCAAACATACCATAGGCTCGTAAATCATTTTAGATGCGCCCGATGGTACTCCAAGGTGATGAGGGTCTGGTGGAGCTCGGTTCAGTCCGATTGGAGATAGTGCTAATCTTCACGTAAGATAGGTGCACGGTTTGCACTGAACGTAACATAGGCTCATAAATAGTTTAGGACACACCCGATAGAACTCGTAAGTGATGTGGGTCGCGTGGAATCACGTTTTAGTTTGTTTGGACAAAGCGTTAGTGTCATTGCAAGATAGGTGCATGGTTTGCACCGAACATAGAAATCGTTTTGGACGCACTCGATGGGACTCCTAGGAGACGAGGCTCAAGTTGACGCTCGGTTCGGTCCGTTTGGAGATAGTGCAACTCTTGACGCATGATTGGTGCACGGTTTGCGTCGAACGTACCGTAGGCTCGGATATAGTATTGGATGCACCCGAAAGAACTCTGAGGTGAGGTGGGTCATGTGGAATCTCGTTTTGATCTATTTTGAGGCAGTGTTGGTGTCGGTTCAAGATCAGTGCTCGGTTTGTGTCAAACGTACCATTGGCTCATAAATTATTTTAGACGCACCCGATGGAACTCCTCAGTGATGAGGGTCTAGTGGAGCTATGTTCGGTCCGTTTGGAGGTAGTGCTAATCTTGACACCAGACAGGTGCATGGTTTGCATGGAACGAACCGTAGGATAATAAATAGTTTTGGATGCACCCGGTGAAACTCGAAAGTGTTGTGGGTCATGTGGAATCTCATTTTAGTCCATTTGGAGACAGTGTTAGTGTCAGCGCAAGATAGGTGCACGGTTTGCACTGAACATACCGTAGGCATAGAAATCATTTTGGACGCACTCGATGGGACTCCTAGGTGATGAGGCTCAATTGGAAGCTCGCCTGGGTCCGTTTGGAGATAGTGCAACTCTTGATGCAAGATTTGTGCGCGGTTTGCATCGAACGTTCTGTAGGTTCAAAAATAGTATTGGAGTCACCCGATGGAACTCCATGGTGATGTGGTTTATGTGGAATCTTGTTTCGATCTGTTTTGAGACAGTGTTAGCGTCGATGCAAGATAGGTGCTAGGTTTGCGTCAAACATACCATAGGCTCGTAAATCGTTTTAGACGCGCCCGATGGTACTCCTAGGTGATGAGGCTCAACTGGAAGCTCGCCTCGGTCCGTTTGGAGATAGTGCAACTCTTGATGCAAGATTAGTGCGCGATTTGCATCGAACGTTCCGTAGGCTCGAAAATAGTATTGGAGGCACCCGATGGAACTCCTTTGTGATGTGGTTTATGTGGAATCTCCTTTCGATCTATTTTGAGACAGTGTTAGCGTTGGTGCAAGATGGGTGCTAGGTTTGCGTCAAACATACCATAGGCTCGTAAATCATTTTAGACGCGCCCAATGGTACTCCTAGGTGATGAGGGTCTGGTGGAGCTCGGTTCAGTCTGATTGGAGATAGTGCTAATCTTCACGTAAGATAGGTGCACGGTTTGCACTGAACGTAAAATAGGCTCATAAATAGTTTAGGACACACCCGATAGAACTCGTAAGTGATGTCGGTCGCGTGGAATAACATTTTAGTTTGTTTGGACAGAGCGTTTGTGTCATTGCAAGATAGGTGCACGGTTTGCACCGAACATACCATAGGCATAGAAATCATTTTAGACGCACTCGATGGGACTCCTAGGAGACGAGGCTCAAGTTGAAGCTCGGTTCGGTCCGTTTTGAGATAGTGCAACTCTTGACGCAAGATTGGTGCACGGTTTGCGTCGAACGTACTGTAGGCTCGGATATACTATTGGATGCACCCGAAGGAACTCTGCTGTGAGGCGGGTCATGTGGAATCTCGTTTCGATCTATTTTGAGACAGTGTTAGCGTCGGTGCAAGATCAGTGCTCGGTTTGTGTCAAACGTACCATTGGCTCATAAATTATTTTAGACGCACCCGATGGTACTCCTCAGTGACGAGGGTCTAGTGGAGCTATGTTCGGTCCGTTTGGAGGTAGTGCTAATCTTGACACAAGGCAGGTGCATGGTTTGCATGGAACGAACCGCAGGATCATAAATAGTTTTGGACGCACCCGGTGAAACTCGAAAGTGTTGTGGGTCATGTGGAATCTCGGTTTAGTCCGTTTGGAGAAAGTGTTAGTGTCAGCGCAAGATAGGTGCACGGTTTGCACTGAACATACCATAGGCACAGAAATCATTTTGGACGCACTCGATGGGACTCCTAGGTGATGAGGCTCAATTGGAAGCTCGCCTCGGTCCGTTTACAGATAGTGCAACTCTTGATGCAAGATTAGTGTGCGGTTTGCATCGAACGTTCCGTAGGCTCAAAAATAGTATTGGAGTCACCCGATGGAACTCCATGGTGATGTGGTTTATGTGGAATCTTGTTTCGATCTGTTTTGAGACAGTGTTAGCGTCGGTGCAAGATAGGTGCTAGGTTTGCGTCAAACATACCGTAGGCTCGTAAATCATTTTGGACCCGCCCGATGGTACTCCTAGGTGATGAGGGTCTGGTGGAGCTCGGTTCAGTCTGATTGGAGATAGTGCTAATCTTCACGAAAGATAGGTGCATGGTTTGCACTGAACGTAACATAGGCTCATAAACAGTTTAGGACACACCCGATAGAACTCGTAAGTGATGTGGGTCGCGTGGAATCACGTTTTAGTTTGTTTGGACAGAGCGTTAGTGTCATTGCAAGATAGGTGCACGGTTTGCACCGAACATACCATAGGCATAGAAATCATTTTGGACGCTCTCGATGGGACTCCTAGGAGACGAGGCTCAAGTTGAAGCTCGGTTCGGTCCGTTTGGAGATAGTGCAACTCTTGACGCAAGATTGGTGCACGGTTTGCGTCGAACGTACCGTAGGCTCGGATATAGTATTGGATGCACCCGAAAGAACTCTGAGGTGAGGTGGGTCATGTGGAATCTCGTTTTGATCTATTTTGAGGCAGTGTTAGCGTCGGTTCAAGATCAGTGCTCGGTTTGTGTCAAACGTACCATTGGCTCATAAATTATTTTAGACGCACCCGATGGTACTCCTCAGTGATGAGGGTCTAGTGGAGCTATGTTCGGTCTGTTTGGAGGTAGTGCTAATCTTGACACAAGACAGGTGCATGGTTTGCATGGAACGAACCGTAGGATAATAAATAGTTTTGGATGCACCCGGTGAAACTCGAAAGTGTTGTGGGTCATGTGGAATCTCATTTTAGTCCGTTTGGAGACAGTGTTAGTGTCAGCGCAAGATAGGTGCACGGTTTGCACTGAACATACCGTAGGCATAGAAATCATTTTGGACGCACTCGATGGGACTCCTAGGTGATGAGGCTCAACTGGAAGCTCGTCTCGGTCCGTTTGGAGATAGTGCAACTCTTGATGCAAGATTAGTGCGTGGTTTGCATCGAACGTTCCGTAGGCTCGAAAATAGTATTGGAGGCACCCGATGGAACTCCTTGGTGATGTGGTTTATGTGGAATCTCCTTTCGATCTATTTTGAGACAGTGTTAGCGTTGGTGCAAGATAGGTGCTAGGTTTGCGTCAAACATACCATAGGCTCGTAAATCATTTTGGACGCGCCCGATGGTACTCCTAGGTGATGAGGTTCTGGTGGAGCTCGGTTCAGTCTGATTGGAGATAGTGCTAATCTTCACGAAAGATAGGTGCATGGTTTGCACTGAACGTAACATAGGCTCATAAACAGTTTAGGACACACCCGATAGAACTCGTAAGTGATGTGGGTCGCGTGGAATCACGTTTTAGTTTGTTTGGACAGAGCGTTAGTGTCATTGCAAGATAGGTGCACGGTTTGCACCGAACATACCATAGGCATAGAAATCATTTTGGACGCTCTCGATGGGACTCCTAGGAGACGAGGCTCAAGTTGAAGCTCGGTTCGGTCCGTTTGGAGATAGTGCAACTCTTGACGCAAGATTGGTGCACGGTTTGCGTCGAACGTACCGTAGGCTCGGATATAGTATTGGATGCACCCGAAAGAACTCTGAGGTGAGGTGGGTCATGTGGAATCTCGTTTTGATCTATTTTGAGGCTGTGTTAGCGTCGGTTCAAGATCAGTGCTCGGTTTGTGTCAAACGTACCATTGGCTCATAAATTATTTTAGACGCACCCGATGGTACTCCTCAGTGATGAGGGTCTAGTGGAGCTATGTTCGGTCTGTTTGGAGGTAGTGCTAATCTTGACACAAGACAGGTGCATGGTTTGCATGGAACGAACCGTAGGATAATAAATAGTTTTGGATGCACCCGGTGAAACTCGAAAGTGTTGTGGGTCATGTGGAATCTCGTTTTAGTCCGTTTGGAGACAGTGTTAGTGTCAGCGCAAGATAGGTGCACGGTTTGCACTGAACATACCGTAGGCATAGAAATCATTTTGGACGCACTCGATGGGACTCCTAGGTGATGAGGCTCAATTGGAACCTCGCCTCGGTCCGTTTGGAGATAGTGCAACTCTTGATGCAAGATTTGTGCGCGGTTTGCATCGAACGTTCCGTAGGTTCAAAAATAGTATTGGAGTCACCCGATGGAACTCCATGGTGATGTGGTTTATGTGGAATCTTGTTTCGATCTGTTTTGAGACAGTGTTAGCGTCGATGCAAGATAGGTGCTAGGTTTGCGTCAAACATACCATAGGCTCGTAAATCGTTTTAGACGCGCCCGATGGTACTCCTAGGTGATGAGGCTCAACTGGAAGCTCACCTCGGTCCGTTTGGAGATAGTGCAACTCTTGATGCAAGATTAGTGCGCGGTTTGCATCGAACGTTCCGTAGGCTCGAAAATAGTATTGGAGGCACCCGATGGAACTCCTTTGTGATGTGGTTTATGTGGAATCTCCTTTCGATCTATTTTGAGACAGTGTTAGCGTTGGTGCAAGATGGGTGCTAGGTTTGCGTCAAACATACCATAGGCTCGTAAATCATTTTAGACGCGCCCAATGGTACTCCTAGGTGATGAGGGTCTGGTGGAGCTCGGTTCAGTCCGATTGGAGATAGTGCTAATCTTCACATAAGATAGGTGCACGGTTTGCACTGAACGTAAAATAGGCTCATAAATAGTTTAGGACACACTCGATAGAACTCGTAAGTGATGTGGGTCGCGTGGAATAACATTTTAGTTTGTTTGGACAGAGCGTTTGTGTCATTGCAAGATAGGTGCACGGTTTGCACCGAACATACCATAGGCATAGAAATCATTTTAGACGCACTCGATGGGACTCCTAGGAGACGAGGCTCAAGTTGAAGCTCGGTTCGGTCCGTTTGGAGATAGTGCAACTCTTGACGCAAGATTGGTGCACGGTTTGCGTCGAACGTACTGTAGGCTCGGATATAGTATTGGATGCACCCGAAGGAACTCTGCGGTGAGGTGGGTCATGTGGAATCTCGTTTCGATCTATTTTGAGACAGTGTTAGCGTCGGTGCAAATCAGTGCTCGGTTTGTGTCAAACGTACCATTGGCTCATAAATTATTTTAGACGCACCCGATGGTACTCCTCAGTGACGAGGGTCTGGTGGAGCTATGTTCGGTCCATTTGGAGGTAGTGCTAATCTTGACACAAGACAGGTGCATGGTTTGCATGGAACGAACCGCAGGATCATAAATAGTTTTGGACGCACCCGGTGAAACTCGAAAGTGTTGTGGGTCATGTGGAATCTCGTTTTAGTCCGTTTGGAGAAAGTGTTAGTGTCAGCGCAAGATAGGTGCACGGTTTGCACTGAACATACCATAGGCATAGAAATCATTTTGGACGCACTCGATGGGACTCCTAGGTGATGAGGCTCAATTGGAAGCTCGCCTCGGTCCGTTTACAGATAGTGAAACTCTTGATGCAAGATTAGTGTGCGGTTTGCATCGAACGTTCCGTAGGCTCAAAAATAGTATTGGAGTCACCCGATGGAACTCCATGGTGATGTGGTTTATGTGGAATCTTGTTTCGATCTGTTTTGAGACAGTGTTAGCGTCGTTGCAAGATAGGTGCTAGGTTTGCGTCAAACATACCGTAGCCTCGTAAATCGTTTTAGACACGCCCGATGGTACTCCTAGGTGATGAGGCTCAACTAGAAGCTCGTCTCGGTCCGTTTGGAGATAGTGCAACTCTTGATGCAAGATTAGTGCGCGGTTTGCATCGAACGTTCCGTAGGCTCGAAAATAGTATTGGAGGCACCCGATGGAACTCCTTGGTGATGTGGTTTATGTGGAATCTCCTTTCGATCTATTTTGAGACAGTGTTAGCGTTGGTGCAAGATAGGTGCTAGGTTTGCGTCAAACATACCATAGGCTCGTAAATCATTTTGGACGCGCTCGATGGTACTCCTAGGTGATGAGGGTCTGGTGGAGCTCGGTTCAGTCTGATTGGAGATAGTGCTAATCTTCACGAAAAATAGGTGCATGGTTTGCACTGAACGTAACATAGGCTCATAAACAGTTTAGGACACACCCGATAGAACTCGTAAGTGATGTGGGTCGCGTGGAATCACGTTTTAGTTTGTTTGGACAGAGCGTTAGTGTCATTGCAAGATAGGTGCACGGTTTGCACCGAACATACCATAGGCATAGAAATCATTTTGGATGCTCTCGATGGGACTCCTAGGAGACGAGGCTCAAGTTGATGCTCGGTTCGGTCCGTTTGGAGATAGTGCAACTCTTGACGCAAGATTGGTGCACGGTTTGCGTCGAACATACCGTAGGCTCGGATATAGTATTGTATGCACCCGAAGGAACTCTGCGGTGAGGTGGGTCATGTGGAATCTCATTTCGATCTATTTTGAGATAGCGTTAGCGTCGGTGCAAGATCAGTGCTCGGTTTGTGTCAAACGTACCATTGGCTCACAAATTATTTTAGACGCACCCGATGGTACTCCTCAGTGACGAGGGTCTGGTGGAGCTACGTTCGGTCCATTTAGAGGTAGTGCTAATCTTGACATAAGACAGGTGCATGGTTTGCATGGAACGAACCGCAGGATCATAAATAGTTTTGGACGCACCCGGTGAAACTCGAAAGTGTCGTGGGTCATGTGGAATTTCGTTTTAGTCCATTTGAAGACAGTGTTAGTGTCAGCGCAAGATAGGTGCACGGTTTGCACTGAACATACCGTAGGCATAGAAATCATTTTGGACGCACTCGATGGGACTCCTAGGTGATGAGGCTCAATTGGAAGCTCGCCTCGGTCCGTTTGGAGATTGTGCAACTCTTGATGCAAGATTAGTGCGCAGTTTGCATCAAACGTTCCGTAGGCTCAAAAATAGTATTGGAGTCACCCGATGGAACTCCATGGTGATGTGGTTTATGTGGAATCTTGTTTCGATCTGTTTTGAGACAGTGTTAGCGTCGGGGCAAGATAGGTGCTAGGTTTGCGTCAAACATACCATAGGCTCATAAATCGTTTTAGACACGCCCGATGGTACTCCTAGGTGATGAGGCTCAACTGGAAGCTCGCCTCGGTCCGTTTGGAGATAGTGCAACTCTTGATGCAAGATTAGTGCGTGGTTTGCATCGAACAGTTCGTAGGCTCGAAAATAGTATTGGAGGCACCCGATGGAACTCCTTGGTGATGTGGTTTATGTGGAATCTCCTTTATATCTATTTTGAGACAGATTAGTGCTCTTGATGCAAGATTGGTGCTCGGTTTGTGTCAAACGTACCATTGGCTCAAATTATTTTAGACGCACCCGATGGTACTCCTCAGTGACGAGGGTCAGGTGGAGCTATGTTCGGTCCGTTTGGGGATAGTGCTAATCTTGACACAAGCCAGGTGCATGGTTTGCAGGGAACAAACAATAGGCTCATAAATAGTTTTGGACGCACCCGATAGAACTCATAAGTGACATAGGTCGTGTGGAGTCTCGTTTTATTCCATTTGGAGACGGTGTTAGTGTTAGTGCAAGATAGGTGCACGGTTTGCACTGAACATAGTGTAGGCATAGAAATCATTTTGGACGCACTCGATGGGACTCCTAGGTGATGAGGCTCAACTAGAAGCTCGCCTCGGTCCATTTATAGATAGTGCAACTCTTGATGCAAGATTAGTGCGCGGTTTGCATCGAATGTTCCGTAGGCTCGAAAATAGAATTGGAGGCACCCGATGGAACTCCTTGGTGATGTGGTTTTTGTGGAATCTCGTTTCGATCTATTTTGAGACGGTGTTAGCGTCGATGCAAGATAAGTGCTAGGTTTGCGTCAAACATACCATAGGCTCGTAAATCATTTTAGACACGCCCGATGGTACTCCTAGGTGATGAGGCTCAACTGGAAGCTCGCCTCGGTCCGTTTGGAGATAGTGCAACTCTTGATTCAAGATTAGTGCGCGATTTGCATCGAACGTTCCGTAGGCTCAAAAATAATATTGGAGGCACCCGATGGAAATCCTTGGTTATGTGGTTTATGTGGAATCTCCTTTCGATCTATTTTGAGACAGTGTTAGCGTCGGTGCAAGATAGGTGCTAGGTTTGCACTGAACGTAACATAGGCTCATAAATAGTTTAGGACACACCGGATAGAACTCGTAAGTGATGTGGGTCGCGTGGAATCGCGTTTTAGTTCGTTTGGACACAACGTTAGTGTCATTGCAAGATAGGTGCACGGTTTGCACCGAACATACCATAGGTATAGAAATCGTTTTGGACACACTCGATGGGACTCCGAGGAGACGAGGCTCAAGTTGAAGCTCGGTTCGGTCCGTTTGGAGATAGTGCAACTCTTGACGCAATATTGGTGCACGGTTTGCGTCGAACGTACCATTGGCTCATAAATTGTTTTAGATGCACTCGATGGTACATCTCGGTGACAAGGGTCCGTTGGAGCTCTATTCGGTCCGTTTGGAGGTAGTGCTAATCTTGACACAAGACAGTTGCATGGTTTGCGTGGAACGAACCGTAGGATCATAAATAGTTCTGGACGCACCCGGTGAAACTCGAAAGTGTTGTGGGTCATGTGGAATCTGGTTTTAGTCCGTTTAGAGACAGTGTTAGTGTCAGTGCAAGATAGGTGCACGGTTTGCACTGAACATACCGTTGGTGTAGAAATCATTTTGGACGCACTCGATGGGACTCCTAGGTGATGAGGCTCAATTGGAAGCTTGCCTCGGTCCGTTTGGAGATAGTGCAACTCTTGATGCAAGATTAGTGTGCGGTTTGCATCGAACGTTCCGTAGGCTCAAAAATAGTATTGGAGTCACCCGATGGAACTCCATGGTGATATGGTTTATGTGGAATCTTGTTTCGATCTGTTTTGAGACAGTGTTAGCGTCGGTGCAAAATAGGTGCTAGGTTTGCGTCAAACATACCATAGGCTCGTAAATCATTTTAGACGCGCCCGATGGTACTCCTAGGTGGTGAGGGTCAACTGGAAGCTCGCCTCGGTCTGTTTGGAGATAGTGCAACTCTTGATGCAAGATTAGTGCGCGGTTTGCATCGAACGTTTCGTAGGCTCCAAAATAGTATTGGAGGCACCCGATGGAACTCCTTGGTGATGCGGTTTATGTGGAATCTCCTTTCGATCTATTTTGAGAATGTGTTAGTGTTGGTGCAAGATAGGTGCTAGGTTTGCGTCAAACATACCATAGGCTCGTAAATCATTTTAGACACGTCCAATGGTACTCCTAGGTGATGAGGGTCTGGTGGAGCTCGGTTTAGTCCGATTGGAGATAGTGCTAATCTTCACGTAAGATAGGTGCACGGTTTGCACTGAACGTAACATAGGCTCATAAATAGTTTAGGACACACCGGATAGAACTCGTAAGTGATGTGGGTCGCGTGGAATCGCGTTTTAGTTTGTTTGGACACAACGTTAGTGTCATTGCAAGATAGGTGCACGGTTTGCACCGAACATACCATAGTTATCGAAATTGTTTTGGACACACTCGATGGGACTCCGAGGAGACGAGGCTCAAGTTGAAGCTCGGTTCGGTCCGTTTGGAGATAGTGCAACTCTTGATGCAATATTGGTGCACGGTTTGTGTCAAACGTACCATAGGCTCACAAATTGTTTTAGACGCACCCGATGTTACTCCTCGGTGACGAGGGTCTAGTGGAGCTATGTTCGGTCCGTTTGGAGGTAGTGCTAATCTTGACACAAGATAAGTGCATGGTTTGCAGGGAACGAACCATAGGCTCATAAATAGTTTTGGACGCACCCGATGAATCTCGAAAGTGACGTGGGTCATGTGGAATCTCGTTTTAGTCTGTTTAGAGACAGTGTTAGTGTCAGTGCAAGATAGGTGCACGGTTTGCACTAAACATACCGTAGGCATAGAAATCATTTAGGATGCACTTGATGGGACTCCTAGGTGACGAGGCTCAACTAGAAGCTCGCCTCGGTCCGTTTGGAGATAGTGCAACTCTTGATGCAAGATTAGTGCACGGTTTGCATCGAACGTACCGTAGGCTCGAAAATAGTATTGGAGGCACCCGATGGAACTCCTTGTTGATGTGGGTTATGTGGAATCTCATTTCGATCTATTTTGAGATAGTGTTAGCGTCGGTGCAAGATAGGTGCTAGGTTTGCGTCAAACATACCATAGGCTCGTAAATCATTTTAGACGCGCCCGATGGTACTCCTAGGTGGTGAGGGTCTGGTGGAGCCCAGTTCAGTCCGATTGGAGATAGTGCTAATCTTCACGTAAGATAGGTGCACGGTTTGCACTAAACGTAACATCGGCTCATTAATAGTTTAGGACACACCCGATAGAACTCGTAAGTGATGTGGGTCACGTGGAATCTCGTTTTAGTTCGTTTAGACACAGCGTTAGTGTCATTGCAAGATTGGTGCATGGTTTGCACCGAACATACCATAGGCAAAGAAATTGTTTTGGGCGCACTCGATGGGACTCCTAGGAGACGAGGCTCAACTGGAAGCTCGGTTCGGTCCGTTTGGAGATAGTGCAACTCTTGATGCAATATTTGTGCATGGTTTGCGTCAAACGTACCGTAGGCTCAGATATAGTATTGGAGGCACCTGATGGAACTCCGAGCTGATGTGGGTCATGTGAAATCTCGTTTCGATCTGTTTTGAGATATTGTTGGCGTCGGTGCAAGATAGGTGCTCGGTTTGTGTCAAACGTACCATTGGCTCATAAATTGTTTTAGACGCACCCGATGGTACTCCTCGGTGACAAGGGTCCGTTGGAGCTCTGTTCGGTCCGTTTGGAGGTAGTGCTAATCTTGACACAAGACCGGTGCATGGTTTGCATAGAACGAACCGCAGGCTCATAAATAGTTTTGGACGCACCCGGTAAAACTCGAAAGTGACGTGGGTCATGTGGAATCTCGTTTTAGTCCGTTTGGAGACAGAGTTAGTGTCATTGCAAGACAGGTGCACGGTTTGCACTGAACATACCTTAGGCATAAAAATCATTTTGGACGCACTCGATGGGACTCCTAGGTGATGAGGCTCAACTGGAAGCTCGCCTCGGTCTATTTGGAGATAGTGCAACTCTTGATGCAAGATTAGTGCGCGGTTTGCATCGAACGTTCCGTAGGCTCGAAAATAGTATTGGAGGCACCCGATGGAACTCCTTGGTGATGTGTTAGCGTTGGTGCAAGTTAGGTGCTAGGTTTGCGTCAAACATTCCATAGGCTCGTTTTAGACGCGCCTGATGGTACTCCTAGGTGATGAGGGTCTAGTGGAGCCTGGTTCAGTCCGATTGGAGATAGTGCTAATCTTCACGTAAGATAGGTGCACGGTTTGCACTGAATGTAACATAGGCTCATAAATAGTTTAGGACACACCCGATAGAACTCGTAAGTGATGTGGGTCGCATGGAATCTCGTTTTAGTTCATTTAGACACAGCGTTAGTGTCATTGCAAGATAGGTGCACGGTTTGCACCGAACATACCATAAGCATAGAAATCGTTTTGGACGCACTCGATGGGACTCCTAGGAGACGAGGCTCAAGTTGAAGCTCGGTTCAGTCCGTTTGGAGATAGTGCAACTCTTGACGCAAGATTGGTGCACGGTTTGCGTCGAACGTACCGTAGGCTCGGATATAGTATTGGATGCACCCGAAGGAACTCCGAGGTGAGGTGAGTCATGTGGAATCTCGTTTCGATCTATTTTGAGACAGTGTTAGCGTCGGTGCAAGATCAGTGCTCGGTTTGTGTCAAACGTACCATTGGCTCATAAATTGTTTTAGACGCACCCGATGGTACTCCTCAGTGACAAGGGTCCGTTGGAGCTCTGTTCGGTCCGTTTGGAGATAGTGCAACTATTGATGCAAGATTGGTGCACGGTTTGCGTCGAACGTACCGTAGGCTCGGATATAGTACGAGAGGCACCGGATGGAAGTCGGAGGTGATGTGGGTCATGTGGAATCTCGTTTCGATCTGTTTTGAGACAATGTTAGCGTCGGTGCAAGATAGGTGCTCGGTTTGTGTCAAACGTACCATAGGCTCATAAATTGTTTTAGACGCACCTGATGTTACTCCTCGGTGACGAGGGTCTCATGGAGCTATGTTCGGTCCGTTTGGAGGTAGTGCTAATCTTTACACAAGACAGGTGCATGGTTTGCAGGGAACGAACCATAGGCTCATAAATAGTTTTGGACGCACCCGATGAAACTCGAAAGTGACGTGGGTTGTGTGGAATCTCGTTTTAGTCCGTTTGGAGACAGTGTTAGTGTCAGTGCAAGATAGGTGCACGGTTTGCAATAAACATACCGTAGGCATAGAAATCATTTAGGATGCACTCGATGGGACTCCTAGGTGACGAGGCTCAACTAGAAGCTCGCCTCGGTCCGTTTGGAGATAGTGCAACTCTTGATGCAAGATTAGTGCACGGTTTGCATCGAACGTACCGTAGGCTCAAAAATAGTATTGGTGGCACCCGATGGACTCCTAGGTGATGTGGGTTATGTGGAATCTCGTTTTGATCAGTTTTGAGACAGTGTTAGTGTCAGTGCAAAATAGGTGCTCAGTTTGCGTCAAACATACCATAGGCTCATAAATTGTTTTAGACACGCCCGATGGTACTGTTAGGTGATGAGGGACTGGTGGAGCTCGGTTTGGTCCGATTGGAGATAGTGCTAATCTTCACGCAAGATAGGTGCACGGTTTGCACTAAACATAACATAGGCTCATAAAAAAGTTTAGGACGAACCCGACAGAACTCGTAAGTGATGTGGGTCGGGTGGAATCTCGTTTTAGTTCGTTTGGACATAGTGTTAGTGTCATTGCAGGATTGGTGCATGGTTTGCACCGAACATACCATAGGCATAGAAATCATTTTGGGTGCACTCGATGGGACTCCTTGGAGACGAGGCTCAAGTGGAAGCTCGGTTCGGTCCGTTTGGAGATAGTGCAGCTCTTGATGCAAGATTTGTGCACGGTTTGCGTCGAACGTACCGTAGGCTCAGATATAGTATTGGAGGCACCTGATTGAACTTCGAGCTGATGTGGCGTCAGTGCAAGATAGGTGCTCGGTTTGTGTCAAACGTACCATTGGCTCATAAATTGTTTTAGATGCACCCGATGGTACTCCTCGGTGACAAGGGTCCGTTGGAGCTCTGTTCGGTCCGTTTGGAGGTAGTGCTAATCTTGACACAAGATAGGTGCATGGTTTGCATGGAACGAACCGCAGGCTCATAAATAGTTTTGGACGCACCCGGTGAAACTCGAAAGTGACGTGGGTCATGTGGAATCTCGTTTTAGTCCGTTTGGTGACAGTGTTAGTGTCAGTGCAAGATAGGTGCACGGTTTGCACTAAACATACCGTAGGCATAAAAATCATTTTGGACGCACTTGATGATATGAACCCGCTAGGGTTTATGGACGATCTTTCGATGAGAGGCGTGAGATCACTCGATTTGGTGGATGGAGATGACGTTCACGGCCCGACTACAGCCTTCCAAGACCGCGCCTTAGCAACCGATACACCACCTCCAAAGGCTGTCACGATCTTGTGGAGCGCGACAACCAGCCACTAGGGCTCCCGTCCTGCAAGCAATCGAAGAACTAGCAAGAACAAGGAAACAAGCACTGAATTTGCAAGATGAAATTGAAAACCTCAAACTGAATCTTATTATGAGTGGAGTTTTGAAGACAAGGAGACGGGTGGCTGGATCAGCACACGCGCCTACAAGCAAGTAGCAAAGGCTAAACTTGATCTAAACAAAACCCAAGTGTTCCTGGTGGCGGCTAAGGGGTATATGATGTGTGGAGGACGACCACAAGAGAGTTTGGGTCGTGCTCCAACCCTAGGACGCGTCCCTACTGGACTCTAAAAGATACAAGCCCATTGGGCTAACTTAAGGTGGCGCAGCACCCTGGACAGAATAGACCTCTCGGTGATTTTTGGACTGTTGACGCCGTTTCTGAGCAGGTATGAGTATGAGGTCAGATCCGTATGAAAGTAGACTTTATTAGCTTTCCAACAAGTCCAGAATCACCCCAATACGACTCCGTATGTAATCGTGGCGACCGTCACAAGTTGGAGGTGTGCTGCAGTCCGAAACCAGCCTACGCGAGTCCTTTTCCCTTTTGGTCTTCTCCTTGATTCCTAATCAAAACAAGAGTGCACGTGTCTCCAAGATCTAAACAGGATGGACAAGAGCTCAAGAAGGAACTCACTTGATGATTAAGTGTTCGAGCACGAGCACGGGTAATAGGACCAGCAGGTGTCGGCGTGGACGGCGTGGATGTATGATCGGTGTTGATGTCCTCATCACTTGATGGGACTCCTAGGTGATGAGGCTCAACTGGAAGCTCGCCTCGATCCGTTTGGAGATAGTGCAACTCTTGATGCAAGATTAGTGCGCGGTTTGCATCGAACATTCCGTAGGCTCGAAAATAGTATTGGAGGCACCCGATGGAACTCCTTGGTGATGTGGTTTATGTGGAATCTCGTTTCGATCTATTTTGAGACAGTGTTAGCGTCGGTGTAAGATAGGTGCTAGGTTTGCGTCAAACATACCATAGGCTCGTAAATCGTTTTACACGCGCCTGATGGTACACCTAGGTGATGAGGGTACGGTGGAGCCCGGTTCGGTCCGATTGGAGATAGTGCTAATCTTCACGTAAGATAGGTGCACGGTTTGCACTGAACGTAACATAGGCTCATAAATAGTTTAGGACACACCCGATAGAACTCGTAAGTGATGTGGGTCGCGTGGAATCTCGTTTTAGTTCGTTTGGACACAGCGTTAGTGTCATTGCAAGATTGGTGCACGGTTTGCACCGAACATACCATAGGCATAGAAATCGTTTTGGGCGCACTCGATGGGACTCCTAGGAGACGAGGCTCAACTGGAAGCGCGGTTCGGTCCGTTTGGAGATAGTGCAACTCTTGATGCAAGATTTGTGCACGGTTTGCGTCGAACGTACCGTAGGCTCAGATATAGTATTGGAGGCACCTGATGGAACTCCGAGCTGATGTGGGTCATGTGAAATCTCGTTTCGATCTGTTTTGAGACAGTTTTGGCGCCGGTGCAAGATTGGTGCTCGGTTTGTGTCAAACGTACCATTGGCTCATAAATTGTTTTAGACGCACCCGATGGTACTCCTCGGTGAAGAGGGTCCGTTGGAGCTCTGTAAGGTCCGTTTGGAGGTAGTGCTAATCTTGACACAAGACAGGTGCATGGTTTGCTTGGAACGAACCACAGGCTCATAAATAGTTTTGGACGCACCTGCTGAAACTCGAAAGTGACGTGGGTCGTGTGGAATCTCATTTTAGTCCGTTTGGAGACAGTGTTAGTGTTAGTGCAACATAGGTGCACGGTTTGCACTGAACATAGTGTAGGCATAGAAATTATTTTGGACGCACTCGATGGGACTCCTAGGTGATGAGGCTCAACTGGAAGCTCGCCTCGGTCCGTTTGGAGATAGTGCAACTCTTGATGCAAGATTAGTGCGCGGTTTGCATCGAACGTTCCGTAGGCTCAAAAATAGTATTGGAGGCAGCCAATGGAACTCCTTGGTGAGTGGTTTATGTGGAATCTCGTTTCGATCTATTTTGAGACAGTGTTAGCGTCGGTGCAAGATAGGTGCTAGGTTTGCGTCAAACATACCATAGGCTCATAAATCGTTTTAGACGTGCCCGATGGTACTCCTAGGTGATGAGGGTCTGGTGGAGCCCAGTTCGGTCCGATTGGAGATAGTGCTAATCTTCACGTAAGATAGGTGCACGGTTAGCACTAAACGTAACATAGGCTCATAAATAGTTTAGGACACACCCAATAGAACTCGTAAGTGATGTGGGTCGCGTGGAATCTCGTTTTAGTTCGTTTGGACACAGCGTTAGTGTCATTGCAAGATAGGTGCACGGTTTGCACCGAACATACCATAGGCATAGAAATCGTTTTGGACGCACTCGATGGGACTCCTAGGAGACGAGGCTCAAGTTGAAGCTCGGTTCAGTCCGTTTGGAGATAGTGCGACTCTTGACGCAAGATTGGTGCACGGTTTGCGTCGAACGCACCGTAGGCTCGGATATAGTATTGGATGCACCCGAAGGAACTCAGAGGTGAGGTGGGTCATGTGGAATCTCGTTTCGATCTATTTTGAGACAGTGTTAGCGTCGGTGCAAGATCAGTGCTCGGTTTGTGTCAAACATACCATTGGCTCATAAATTGTTTTAGACGCACCCGATGTACTCCTTAGTGACAAGGGTCCATTGGAGCTCTGTTCGGTCTGTATGGAGGTAGTGCTAATCTTGACACAAGACAGGTGCATGGTTTGCATGGAACGAACCGTAGGCTCATAAATAGTTTTGGACACACCCGGTGAAACTCGAAAGTGTTGTGGGTCATGTGGAATCTCGTTTTAGTCCGTTTGGAGACAGTGTTAGTGTCAATGCAAGATAGGTGCACAGTTTGCACTAAACATACCATAGGCATAGAAATCATTTTGGACGCACTCGATGGGACTCCTAGGTGATGAGGCTCAATTGGAAGCTCGCCTCGGTCCGTTTGGAGATAGTGCAACTCTTGATGCAAGATTATTGCGCGGTTTGCGTCGAACATTCCATAGGCTCGAAAATAGTATTGGAGTCACCCGATGGAACTCCATGGTGATGTGGTTTATGTGGAATCTTGTTTCGATCTGTTTTGAGACAGTGTTAGCGGTGCAAGATAGGTGCTAGGTTTGTGTCAAACATACCATTGGCTCATAAATCGTTTTAGACGCTCCCGATGGTACTCCTAGGTGATGAGGGTCTGGTGGAGCTCGGTTCGGTCCGATTGGAGATAGTGCTAATCTTCACGCAAGATAGGTGCACGGTTTGCACTGAATGTAACATAGGCTCAAAAATAGTTTAGGACACACCCGATAGAACTCGTAAGTGATGTGGGTCGCATGGAATCTCGTTTTAGTTCATTTGGACACAACATTAGTGTCATTGCAAGATAGGTGCACGTTTTGCACCGAACATACCATAGGCATAGAAATCGTTTTGGACACACTCGATGGGACTCCTAGGAGACGAGGCTCAAGTTGAAGCTCGGTTCGGTCCGTTTGGAAATAGTGCAACTCTTGTCGCAATATTGGTGCACGGTTTGCGTCGAAAGTACAGTAGGCTCGGATATAGTATTGGATGCACCCGAAGGAACTCCGAGGTGAGGTGGGTCATGTGAAATCTTGTTTCGATCTATTTGGAGACAGTGTTAGCATTGGTGCAAGATCAGTGCTCGGTTTGTGTCAAACGTACCATTGGCTCATAAATTATTTTAGACGCACCCGATGGTACTCCTCAGTGACGAGGGTTTGGTGGAGCTATGTTCGGTCCATTTGGAGGTAGTGCTAATCTTGACACAAGACAGGTGCATGGTTTGCATGGAATGAACCATGCAAGATAGGTGCTAGGTTTGCGTCAAACATACCATAGGCTCGTAAATCATTTTAGACGCGCCCGATGGTACTCCTAGGTGATGAGGGTCTGGTGGAGCTCGGTTGGGTCTGATTGGAGATAGTGCTAATCTTCACACATGATAGGTGCACGGTTTGCACTGAACATAACATAGGCTCATAAATAGTTTAGGATGCACCCAATAGAACTCGTAAGTGATGTGGGTCATGTGGAATCTTGTTTTAGTTTGTTTGGACATAGTGTTAGTGTAATTGTAAGATAGGTGCACGGTTTGCCCCGAACATACCATAGGCATAGAAATCATTTTGGACGCACTCGATGGGACTCATAGGAGACGAGGCTCAAGTGGAAGCTTGGTTCGTTCCGTTTGGGGATAGTGCAACTCTTGATGCAAGATTGGTGCATGGTTTGCGTCGAACGTACCGTAGGCTCGGATATAGTATGGGAGGCACCGGATGTAAGTCAGAGGTGATGTGGGTCATGTGGAATCTCCTTTTGATCTGTTTTGAGACAATGTTAGCGTTGGTGCAAGATAGGTGTTCGGTTTGTGTCAAACGTACCATAGGCTCATAAATTGTTTTAGACACACCCGATGTTACTCCTCGGTGACGAGGGTCTAGTGGATCTATGTTCGGTTCGTTTAGAGGTAGTGCTAATCTTGACACAAGATAGGTGCATGGTTTGCAGGGAACGAACCATAGGCTCATAAATAGTTTTGGACGCACCCGATGAAACTCAAAAGTGACGTGGGTCGTGTGGAATCTTGTTTTAGTCCGTTTGGTGACAGTGTTAGTGTCAGGGCAAGATAGGTGCACTGTTTGCACTAAACATACCATAGGCATAGAAATCATTTTGGACGCACTCGATGGGACTCCTAGGTGATGAGGCTCAATTGGAAGCTCGCCTCGGTCCGTTTGGAGATAGTGCAACTCTTGATGCAAGATTAGTGCGCGGTTTGCGTCGAACATTCCATAGGCTCGAAAATAGTATTGGAGTCACCCGATGGAACTCCATGGTGATGTGGTTTATGTGGAATCTTGTTTCGATCTGTTTTGAGACAGTGTTAGCGGTGCAAGATAGGTGCTAGGTTTGTGTCAAACATACCATTGGCTCATAAATCGTTTTAGACGCGCCCGATGGTACTCCTAGGTCATGAGGGTCTGGTGGAGCTCGGTTCGGTCCGATTGGAGATAGTGCTAATCTTCACGCAAGATAGGTGCACGGTTTGCACTGAATGTAACATAGGCTCAAAAATAGTTTAGGACACACCCGATAGAACTCGTAAGTGATGTGGGTCGCATGGAATCTCGTTTTAGTTCATTTGGACACAACATTAGTGTCATTGCAAGATAGGTGCACGTTTTGCATCGAACATACCATAGGCATAGAAATCGTTTTGGACACACTCGATGGGAATCCTAGGAGACGAGGCTCAAGTTGAAGCTCGGTTCGGTCCGTTTGGAAATAGTGCAACTCTTGTCGCAATATTGGTGCACGGTTTGCGTCGAAAGTACAGTAGGCTCGGATATAGTATTGGATGCACCCGAAGGAACTCCGAGGTGAGGTGGGTCATGTGGAATCTCGTTTCGATCTATTTGGAGACAGTGTTAGCGTTGGTGCAAGATCAGTGCTCGGTTTGTGTCAAACGTACCATTGGCTCATAAATTATTTTAGACGCACCCGATGGTACTCCTCAGTGACGAGGGTTTGGTGGAGCTATGTTCGGTCCGTTTGGAGGTAGTGCTAATCTTGACACAAGACAGGTGCATGGTTTGCATGGAATGAACCATGCAAGATAGGTGCTAGGTTTGCGTCAAACATACCATAGGCTCGTAAATCATTTTAGACGCGCCCGATGGTACTCCTAGGTGATGAGGGTCTGGTGGAGCTCGGTTGGGTCTGATTGGAGATAGTGCTAATCTTCACACATGATAGGTGCATGGTTTGCACTGAACATAACATAGGCTCAGGATGCACCCAATAGAACTCGTAAGTGATGTGGGTCATGTGGAATCTTGTTTTAGTTTGTTTGGACATAGTGTTAGTGTAATTGTAAGATAGGTGCACGGTTTGCCCTGAACATACCATAGGCATAGAAATCATTTTGGACGCACTCGATGGGACTCATAGGAGACGAGGCTCAAGTGGAAGCTTGGTTCGTTCCGTTTGGGGATAGTGCAACTCTTGATGCAAGATTGGTGCATGGTTTGCGTCGAACGTACCGTAGGCTCGGATATAGTATGGGAGGCACCGGATGTAAGTCAGAGGTGATGTGGGTCATGTGGAATCTCCTTTTGATCTGTTTTGAGACAATGTTAGCGTTGGTGCAAGATAGGTGCTCGGTTTGTGTCAAACGTACCATAGGCTCATAAATTGTTTTAGACACACCCGATGTTACTCCTCGGTGACGAGGGTCTGGTGGAGCTATGTTCGGTTCGTTTAGAGGTAGTGCTAATCTTGACACAAGATAGGTGCATGGTTTGCAGGGAACGAACCATAGGCTCATAAATAGTTTTGGACGCACTCGATGAAACTCAAAAGTGAAGTGGGTCGTGTGGAATCTTGTTTTAGTCCGTTTGGTGACAGTGTTAGTGTCAGGGCAAGATAGGTGCACTGTTTGCACTAAACATACCGTAGGCATAGAAATCATTTAGGATGCACTCGATGGGACTCCTTGGTGACGAGGCTCAACTAGAAGCTCGCCTCGGTTTGTTTGGAGATAGTGCAACTCTTGATGCAAGATTAGTGCGCGGTTTGCATCGAACGTTCCGTAGGCTCGAAAATAGTATTGGAGGCACCTGATGGAACTCCTTGGTGATGTGGTTTATGTGGACTCTCGTTTCGATCTGTTTTGAGACAATGTTAGCGTCGGTGCAAGATAGGTGCTAGGTTTGCGTCAAACATACCATAGGCTCGTAAATCATTTTAGATGCACCCGATGGTACTCCTAGGTGATGAGGGTCTGGTGGAGCTCGGTTCGGTCCGATTGGAGATAGTGCTAATCTTCACGCAAGATAGGTGCACGGTTTGCACTGAACGTAACATAGGCTCATAAAAAGTTTAGGACGAACCCGATAGAACTCGTAAGTGACGTGGGTCGTGTGGAATCTCATTTTAGTTCGTTTGGACATAGTGTTAGTGTCATTGCAAGATAGGTGCATGGTTTGCACCGAACATACCATAGGCATAGAAATCGTTTTGGACGCACTTGATGGGACTCCTAGGAAACAAGGCTTAGGTGGAAGCTCGGTTTGGTCCGTTTGGAGATAGTGCAACTCTTGAAGCAAGATTGGTGCACGGTTTGCGTCGAATGTACCATAGGCTTGGATAGTATTGGAGGCACCCTAAGCAACTCCGAGGTGATGTGGGTCATGTGGAATCTCGTTTCGATCTGTTTTAGGACAGTGTTAGCGTCGGTGCAAGATTAGTGCTCGGTCTGTGTCAAACGTACCATAGGCTCATCAATTGTTTTAGACGCACCCGATGGTACTCCTCGGTGACAAGGGTCTGGTGGAGCTATGTTCGGTCCTTTTAGAGGTAGTGCTAATCTTAACACAAGACAGGTGCATGGTTTGCAGGGAACGAACCATAGGATCATAAATAGTTTTGGACGCACCCGATGAAACTCGAAAGTGTCGTGGGTCGTGCGGAATCTCATTTTAGTCCGTTTGGAGACAGTGTTAGTGTCTGTGCAAGATAGGTGCACGGTTTGCACCGAACATACTGCCGGCATAGAAATCATTTTGGACGCACTCGATGGGACTCCTCGGTGACGAGGCTCAAGTGGAAGCTTGGTTCGGTCCATTTGGAGATAGTGCAACTCTTGATGCAAGATTGGTGCACGGTTTGCGTCGAACGTACTGTAGGCTTGAATATAGTGTTGGATGCACCCGAAGGAGCTCCGAGGTGATGTGGGTCATGTGAAATCTCGTTTCAATGTATTTTGAGACAATGTTAGCGTCGGTGCAAGATAGGTCCTTGGTTTGTGTCAAACGTACCATAGGCTCATAAATTGATTTCGACGCACCCGATGGTACTCCTCGGTGATGAGGGTCTGGTGGAGCTGTGTTCGGTCCGTTTGGAGTTAGTGCTAATCTTGACACAAGGCAGGTGCATGGTTTGCAAGGAACGAACCATAGGCTCATAAATAGTTTAGGACGCACCCGATAGAACTCGTAAGTGATGTTGGTCATGTGGAATCTTGTTTTAGTTCGTTTGGACACGGTGTTAGTGTCATTGCAAGATAGGTGCACGGTTTGCACCGAACATACCATAGACATAGAAATTATTTTGGACGCACTCGATGGGAGTCTTAGGTGACGAGGCTCAACTGGATGCTTGCCTCGTTCTGTTTGGAGATAGTGCAACTCTTGTTGCAAGATTAGTGCGCGGCTTGCATCGAACCTACCGTAGGCTCAAAAATAGTATTGGAGGCACCCGATGGAACTCCTAGGTGATGTGGTTTATGTGGAATCTCGTTTCAATCTGTTTTGAGACAGTGTTAGCGTCGGTGCAAGATAGATGCTTGGTTTCCATCAAACATACCATAGGCTCATAAATCGTTTTAGACGCGCCCGATGGTACTCCTAGGTGATGAGGGTCTGGTGGAGCTCGGTTCGATCCGATTGGAGATAGCGCTAATCTTCACGCAAGATAGGTGCATGGTTTGCACTGAACGTAACATAGGCTCATAAATAGTTTAGGACGCAACCGATAGAACTCGTAAGTGACGTGGGTTGTGTGGAATCTCGTTTTAGTTCGTTTGGTGTTATTATCATTGCAAAATAGGTGCACAGTTTGCGCCGAACATACCATAGGCATAGAAATCATTTTGGACGCACTCGATGGAACTCCTAGGAGACGAGGCTCAAGTGAAAGCATGGTTTGGTCCATTTGGAGATAGTGCAACTCTTGATGCAAGATTGGTGCACGGTTAGCGTCGAATGTACCATAGGCTCGGATATAGTATTGGAGGCACCCGAAGCAAGTCCGAGGTGATGTGGGTCATGTGGAATCTCGTTTCGATCTGTTTTGGGACAGTGTTAGCATCGGTGCAACATCAGTGCTCGGTTTGTGTCAAACATACCATTGGCTCATAAATTGTTTTAGATGCACCCGATGGTACTCCACGGTAACGAGGGTCTGTTGGAGCAGTGTTCGGTCCATTTGGAGGTAGTGCTAATCTTGACACAAGACAGGTGCATGGTTTGCATGGAAAGAACTACAGGCTCAAAAATAGTTTTGGACGCACCCGATGAAACTCGAAAGTGACGTGGGTCGTGTGGAATCTCGTTTTAGTCCATTTGGAGACAGTGTTAGTGTTAGTGCAAGATAGGTGCACGGTTTGCATTGAACATACCGTAGGCATAGAAATCATTTTGGACGCACTCGATGGGACTACCAATCTTGCATCAAGGTAGCACTATCTCCAAACGGACCGAACCGAGCTTCCGCTTGAGCCTCGTCACCTAGGAGTCCCATTGAGTGCATCCAAAACGATTTCTATGCCTATGGTATGTTCGGTGCAAACCGTGCACCTATCTTGCACTACTACTAACGATGTCTACAAACAAACTAAAATGAGATTCCACATGACCCACGTCACTTATGAGTTCCATCGAGTGCGTCCAAAACAATTTTATGAGCCAATGGTACGTTCAGTGCAAACCGTGCACCTATCTTGCGTCAAGATTAGCACTATCTCTGAACGGACCGAACGGTGCTGCACCAAACCCTCGTCACCTAGGAGTACCATCGGGTGCATCTAAAATGATTTACGAGCCTATGTTTGACGCAAACCGAGCAACTATCTTGCACCGATGCTAACACTATCTCAAAAGAGATCGAAACATGATTCCACATGACCCACATCACCTAATAGTTCCATTAGATGCCTTCAATACTATTTTTGAAACTATGGTATGTTCGACACAAACCATCCACCAAGCTTGAATCAAGGTAGCACTATCCCCAAATGAACCGAACCAAGCTTCCACTTGAGCCTCGTCACCTATGAGTCCGACCGAGTGCATCCAAAATGATTTCTTTTCCTATGGTATGTTCAGTGCACACCATGCACCTATCTTGCACTGACACTAACATTGTCTACAAATAGACTAAAATGAGATTCCACACAACCCATGTCACTTACGAGTTCCACCGGGTGCATCCAAAACTATTTATGAGCCTACGGTACGTTTAGTGCAAATTGTGCCCCTATCTTGCCTCATGAGTAGCACTATCTTGAAACGGACTGAACAGAGCTCCACCAGACCCTCATCACCTAGGAGTACCATCAGTGTGTCTAAAACCATTAATGAGCCTATGGTACGTTTGACACAAACCGAGCACCTATCTTGCACCAATGCTAACAATATCTTAAAATAGATCAAAATGAGATTCCACGTGACCCTCATCACCTAGGAGTTCCATAGGGTGCCTTTAATACTATTTTCAAGCTTGCGGTACGTTCGACGGAAACCATGCACTAATCTTGCATCAAGGTAGCACTATCTACAAATAGACCGAACCGAGCTTCCACTTGAGCCTCATCACCTAGGAGTCTCACCGAGTGCGTCCAAAATGATTTCATGCCTGTGGTATGTTCGGTGCACACCAAGCACCTATCTTGTACTGACAGTAACATTGTCTCCAAACAGATTAAAACAAGATTCCACACAACCCACGTCACTTACGAGTTCCACCGGGTGTGTCCAAAACTATTGATGTGCCTATGGTATCTTCAGTGCAAACCGTGGACCTATCTTGCGTCATGTGTAGCACTATCTTCAAACAGACCGAACAGAGCTCCACCAGACCCTTGTCACCTAGGAGTACAAACGGGTGCGTCTAAAACCATTAATGAGCCTATGGTACGTTTGACACAAACCGAGCACCTATCTTGCTCCGATGCTAACACTATCTCAAAACAGATCGAAACGAGAATCTGCATGACCTAGATCACCTAGGAGTTCCATTAGGTGCCCTCAATACTATTTCCGAGCCTACGGTACGTTCGACGCAAACTATGCACCAATCTGGCATCAAATGTAGCACTATCTCCAAACGGACCAAACCGAGCTTCCACTTGAGCCCCGTCACCTAGGGGTCCCATCAAGTGCGTCCAGAACAATTTCTTTGCCAATGGTATGTTCGGTGCAAATCGTGCACCTATCTTGCACTAATACTAACGTTGTCTCCAAATGAACTAAAACTAGATACCACAAGACCCATGTCACTTACGAGTTGCATCTGGTGCATCCAAAACAATTTTATGAGCCTATGGTACGTTTAGTGCAAACCATGCACCTATCTTGCGTCAAGATTAGCACAATCTCCAAACGAATCGAACTGAGCTCCACCAGACCCTCGTCACCTAGGAGTACCATCAGGTACGTCTAAACCGGTTTATGAGCCTATGTTCAGTGCAAACCGTGCACCTATCTTGCACTGACACTAACGTTGTCTCCAAACAGACTAAAACGAGATTCCACACGACCCACGTCACTTTCGAGTTCTATCGGGTGCGTCCAAAACTATTTATGAGCCTATGGTACGTTCAGTGCAAACCGTGCACCTATCTTGCATCATGTGTAGCACAATCTTCAAACAGACCGAACAGAGCTCCACCAGACCCTCATCACCTAGGAGTCCAATTGGGTGCATCTAAAACCATTAATGAGCCTATGGTATGCTTAACACAAACTGAGCACCTATCTTGCACCGACGCTAACACTCTCTCAAAACAGATCAAAACGAGATTCCACATGACCTAGATCACCTAGGAGTTCCATTGGGTGCCTTTAATACTATTTCCGAGCCTACTGTACGTTCGACATAAACCGTGCACCTATCTTGCGTCAAGATTAGCACTATCTCCAAATGAATCGAACAGAGCTCCACCAGACCCTCTTCACCTAGGAGTACCATTGGGTGCGTCTAAAATGATTTATGAGCCTATGTTCAGTGCAAACCGTGCACCTATCTTGCACTAATACTAACGTTGTCTCCAAATGGACTAAAACGAGATTCCACATGACCCATGTCACTTTCGAGTTCTATCGGGTGCGTCCAAAACTATTTATGAGCCTATGGTACGTTCAGTGCAAACCGTGCACCTATCTTGCATCATGAGTAGCACTATCTTCAAACGGATCGAACAGAGCTCCACTAGACCCTAATCACCTAGGAGTACCATCGGGTGCGTCTAAAACGATTTATGAGCCTATGTTTGATGCAAACCGAGCACCTGTCTTGCACCGATGCTAACACTATCTCAAAACAGATCGAAACAAGAGTCCACATGACCCACATCACCTAGGAGTTCCATCAGATGCCTTCAAGACTATTTTCAAGCCTACGATACATTCGACGCAAACTATGCTCCAATCTTGCATTAAGGTAGCACTATCTACAAACGGACCGAACCGAGCTTCCACTTGACCCTTGTCAACTAGGAGTCCCACCGACTACGTCCAAAATGATTTCTATGCCCGTGGTATGTTCGGTGCACACCATGCACCTATCTTGCACTGACACTAACATTGTCTCCAAATAGACTAAAACGAGATTCCACATGACCCACGTCACTTACGAGTTCCTCCGGGTGCGTCCAAAACAATTTATGAGCCTATGGTACGTTCAGTGCAAACTGTGCACCGATCTTGCATCAAGAGTAGCACTATCTCCAAATGGACCGAACTGAGCTTCCACTTGAGCCACGTCACCTAGGAGTCCCATCGAGTGCATCCAAAACGATTACTATGCCTATGGTATGTCTAGTACAAACCGTGCACCTATTTTGCACTAACACTAACACTATCTCCGAAAGGATTAAAATGAGATTCCACACGACCCACGTCACTTGCGAGTTCCAACGGGTGCATCCAAAACTAATTATGAGCCTATTGTACGTTCAGTGTAAACTGTGCACCTATCTTGCGTCAAGATTAGCACTATCTCCAAATGGACCGAATAGAGCTCCACCAGACCCTCGTTACCAAGGAGTACCATCAGGTGCGTCTAAAAAGATTTATGAGGCTATGTTTGACGCAAACCGAGCACCTATCTTGCACCGATGCTAAAACTATCTCAAAAGAAATCGAATCGAGAGTCTACATGATCCACATCACCTAGGAGTTTCATCAGATGCCTTCAATACTATTTTTGAGCCTACGGTACGTTCGACGCAAACCATCCACCACTCTTGCATCAAGGTAGAACTATCTCCAAACGGACCGAACCGAGCTTCCGCTTGAGTCTCATCACCTCTGAGTCGCACCGAGTGCGTCTAAAATGATTTGTATGCCTATGGTACGTTCAGTGCAAACCGTGCACCTATCTTACATCATGAGTAGCACTATCTTCAAACGGATCGAACAAAGCTCCACTAGACCCTCGTCACCTAGGAGTACCATCGGGTGCGTCTAAAACGATTTATGAGCCTATGTTTGATGCAAACCGAGCACCTGTCTTGCACCGATGCTAACACTATCTCAAAACAGATCGAAACGAGAGTCCACATGACCCACATCACCTAGGAGTTCCATCAGATGCCTTCAAGACTATTTTCAAGCCTACGATACATTCGACGCAAACTATGCTCCAATCTTGCATTAAGGTAGCACTATCTACAAACGGACCGAACCGAGCTTCCACTTGACCCTTGTCAACTAGGAGTCCCACCGACTACGTCCAAAATGATTTCTATGCCCGTGGTATGTTCGGTGCACACCATGCACCTATCTTGCACTGACACTAACATTGTCTCCAAATAGACTAAAACGAGATTCCACACGACCCACGTCACTTACGAGTTCCTCCGGGTGCATCCAAAACTATTTATGAGCCTATGGTACGTTCAGTGCAAACTGCGCACTGATCTTGCATCAAGAGTAGCACTATCTCCAAATGGACCGAACTGACCTTCCACTTGAGCCACGTCACCTAGGAGTCCCATCGAGTGCATCCAAAACGATTACTATGCCTATGGTATGTCCAGTGCAAACCGTGCACCTATTTTGCACTAACACTGTCTCTGAAAGGATTAAAATGAGATTCCACACGACCCACGTCACTTACGAGTTCCAACGGGTGCATCCAAAACTAATTATGAGCCTATTGTACGTTCAGTGTAAACTGTGCACCTATCTTGCGTCAAGATTAGCACTATCTCCAAATGGACCGAATAGAGCTCCACCAGACCCTCGTTACCAAGGAGTACCATCAGGTGCGTCTAAAAAGATTTATGAGCCTATGTTTGATGCAAACCGAGCACCTATCTTTTGAGTTCTATCGGGTGCGTCCAAAACTATTTATGAGCCTATGGTACGTTCAGTGCAAACCGTGCACCTATCTTGCATCATGAGTAGCACTATCTTCAAACGGATCGAACAGAGCTCCACTAGACCCTAATCACCTAGGAGTACCATCGGGTGCGTCTAAAACGATTTATGAGCCTATGTTTGATGCAAACCGAGCACCTGTCTTGCACCGATGCTAACACTATCTCAAAACAGATCGAAACAAGAGTCCACATGACCCACATCACCTAGGAGTTCCATCAGATGCCTTTAAGACTATTTTCAAGCCTACGATACATTCGACGCAAACTATGCTCCAATCTTGCATTAAGGTAGCACTATCTACAAACGGACCGAACCGAGCTTCCACTTGACCCTTGTCAACTAGGAGTCCCACCGACTACGTCCAAAATGATTTCTATGCCCGTGGTATGTTCGGTGCACACCATGCACCTATCTTGCACTGACACTAACATTGTCTCCAAATAGACTAAAACGAGATTCCACATGACCCACGTCACTTACGAGTTCCTCCGGGTGCGTCCAAAACAATTTATGAGCCTATGGTACGTTCAGTGCAAACTGTGCACCGATCTTGCATCAAGAGTAGCACTATCTCCAAATGGACCGAACTGAGCTTCCACTTGAGCCACGTCACCTAGGAGTCCCATCGAGTGCATCCAAAACGATTACTATGCCTATGGTATGTCTAGTACAAACCGTGCACCTATTTTGCACTAACACTAACACTATCTCCGAAAGGATTAAAATGAGATTCCACACGACCCACGTCACTTGCGAGTTCCAACGGGTGCATCCAAAACTAATTATGAGCCTATTGTACGTTCAGTGTAAACTGTGCACCTATCTTGCGTCAAGATTAGCACTATCTCCAAATGGACCGAATAGAGCTCCACCAGACCCTCGTTACCAAGGAGTACCATCAGGTGCGTCTAAAAAGATTTATGAGGCTATGTTTGACGCAAACCGAGCACCTATCTTGCACCGATGCTAAAACTATCTCAAAAGAAATCGAATCGAGAGTCTACATGATCCACATCACCTAGGAGTTTCATCAGATGCCTTCAATACTATTTTTGAGCCTACGGTACGTTCGACGCAAACCATCCACCACTCTTGCATCAAGGTAGAACTATCTCCAAACGGACCGAACCGAGCTTCCGCTTGAGCCTCATCACCTCTGAGTCGCACCGAGTGCGTCTAAAATGATTTGTATGCCTATGGTACGTTCAGTGCAAACCGTGCACCTGATGAGGACATCATTGGCTCAAATATGACCATGTCAACCACTTCTATACCAAAGGTGCAACCATTCTATATGAGGCTTATCATTGATGCATTTGATGAATTGGTGCTCCACCATAAAATGTGTATATTTTCATTTTCAGAATTACTTACATGGATCAAGGAAAGGTTTGATTGCATATGGAAAACATGGAAGGTTAATAAAGTTGATTGGGGACCAAATCCAAGTATTCCCAACGTCCTCCACCTGGACACCACGTCACTTTTGGTCCAAGGAAAGAAAGAGATCAAATCCAACACGTTTTGGGGCTGGATTCGGACTACAGGACAGCTCCAACTTGTGATGTTCACCACGGTCGCATACGGACTCGGATTGGGATGTTCTAGCACTTTTTGGAAATCTTATCAAGTCTATTTTCCAACGGATCTGGACTCATGGCTATATCTTATCCGATGCTTCCGCAATTGTCGTTTCAACGCCGGGGCCTTTTCTGCCATTGGTGCTGTGTCACCCTATTTTGGGCTGATGGCCCATGTATCAAGTTGGGTTCATTAGGGACGTGTCCTAGGGTTGGAGAACGACCCCAACACCCCCTGGTTGTTTCCCTAGGTATTAATAAGGATTAGAGCCACCACAAATAAAGGGGGTTTTTGTTTTGTTGAAAGTTTAGCCATTGCTACTTCCTTGTAGACGCGTGTGTCGACTAGACCATCCGTTCTACTCGATTCAGAACCCCAACTTTGTGATTTCAGATTGGTTTTCATTTCCATATTTGCAATTGAGTTGCTTGTTATACTTGTTCTTGCTTGTTCCTCGATTGCTTGCAGGAATTACCCTAGTGGTTTGGTTGATCGTGTTCCACAAGATCGCGACGGCTGTTGGAGGTGGTGTATCGGTTGCTAAGGCGCAGCATCCTTGGATGGTTGTAGTCGGGCCGTGAACGTCATCTCCATCCCCAAATCGAGTTATCCACCTTCTCTCATCGAAAGATCAGGATTCACCCTAGCGGGTTCATATCAGTTGGTAATCAGAGCAAGGTTGATCGGTGAGAGACTTCTAGTTCTTTGCTGTTTTTAATCTCCTATGGTCCAGAAAAAGCCAAAACAAAATTAGTAGATTAGTTCTTCATAATCCCAAAACCCCTTTGAGCTTAATACTATTACTGCTTAGTTAGGGCTTATTGAATTAACGGTTGCATCATCGTGCAAGTTGCTGGTCTTAGCGTCTAGTCGTTTAGAGTTTCGAGTTCTAGTCACGTTTTTGTCACCATCGCAGATTTGAGTTTATTTGTTTCTCTAGGAATCCGAGTGGATTTTCAAATTTCTTTGTTTTGTTTACCACCATTATCCTAGCCACGTCCTTGGAGGTTTCATCCACGTCCATATTTCCATCTACAAAAAGGAAATCCAACAAGCTCAAGATAGAATTCGATTCGGAGTCCTGTTTTATCTTGAAAACAAAAGCACCATATTTCCTTTGTCAGGAGTCTGAATAGGGAGTTTAAATACAATCTGGAAACCTTAACTTGTCCTCTTTCCAACGGATCAGAGCTTGGTCCCAAATTCATTCTGAGCGCTTCGCAATTGCCTTGGAGATTTGCGCGTCTGCTGGTTTTGCAAAACAACCACTTGTTTCACTTTGCTACTGAATCACCCTTCCCAAGGAAACATTTAATTGCTGTAAGTAGCTTGTTATTTCTTGTTGCAAAATTTCAGTTTTGTGCTAGTTGAAAGAAAACAAAAACAGAAGAAAAAAAGACAGAAAGAAAGAAAAGAAAGAAAGAAAAGAAAGACAGAAAGAAAGAAAGAAAAGAAAGAGAAAGAAGAAGAGAAGAGTTTTTCTTTTGTTGTTATTCCTGTCCTTGTGATCCTTCTTTGTTGCTGCTCAGTGACTTCATTTGCGTCCAGGCTCGCGTCTCTAGCATGTACTAGCCTAGGACCAGCATAATAACGTCGTTGAGCATTTGTTCAATTTGCTTGCAACTAACGTGGTTCTAGTACTTCCTTGCTTTATCCCACCTATAGCTCCACATATTTCGACTATAGCTTGACAGGTGTTGTTGTTGCGGCACCGATACACTCACTCCATGGTTGTAGACTTGTTGGTTGCCGTCACCTCCTGTTTGGCTTGGTAAGAACTTGTAAGGGCTTGTTTTAACAAGTTGAGTTTGAGAGAATTACATCTGACACATCCTAGTAGTTGATAGGAGGATACATATTATTTTTGTGTTTCTTGTTTTCTACTAATCATGGCAGGTGATATGGAGATTTTTGAGCTGTTGAAACTAGACCCTCATATTCAGGATGTCATTCAACACTTGCCATTATATGATGGTAAGTTTGATCCTCAAGCTTACATTGATTGGGAGTTAAAAGTAGACAATGAATTTGATGAACATGACCTATCCGAGAAACAAAAGATTTGTATTGCCTCTAATATTTTGATTGAATATGCTTTGCTAGAATGGAAACACATTTGTAGGCACATCAAAGTTCCAGAATCTTGGAAAGACTTCAAATTTCTTTTTAGAGATGCATTCGTTCCTGCATATTATGTTGATTATTTGCTTGCAAAATTAGACAACTTGAAGCAGGGTAGCAAGACTGTGAAACAATACTACCATAATTTTAAGATTTGTATCATGTTTGGTGGATTGAATGAATGCATGGAAGATGTTATGAGTAGATTCATGAAAGGGCTCAATTCTGAAATTCGAACCTTATTAATTAGCAAATCATATTGCCATATTGGTCAATTGTTTTGTCTGGCTCTTAATGCTGAAAAAGAGATTCTATTATCTGTGAATACTTGCCAGAATGATGTGACCCATAATGTCCAAAATTTGTCCACTCTGCATGCTAATAAAGAGCAACAAATAGTGGAACCCACTACTGATTTTCCTTTGTCACAAAATGAATTACTCGCGGTTCCTTGTGATAAAGAGGAGTTGTGTGTTGATGATTCTTTTACTCCTATGCCACAAGTAGCAAATAAGTGTGATACTTTTGGTTTGGAACCATACAAATGTGCTGAAGATAAGCTTTTTCATCCTATTACATGTGCACAAGATGAACTGAATTTGTTGTCCTCTTTAAATACTTTGGGTTATATTGAATTTGATATTCTATGTAATCTAAATTGTCTAAAAGAGAAACTTAAATTTGATTCTATTTTGCCAAGTTTTAATCATTGTTCGCTTCATGCAATTGGCAACTATGACAACAAAGGAGAATATTTGGTGCATAAAGTTTATATTTGCTCTAATCTGAAATATCCTTTTGGGCCACAATACCATGATCAAATTGAGGGCTGCACTAACACTAATGATGTCTTGCAAAGTTTTTCTAGTTTTTCCCAAATGCAACAGGATAAATATCAAGAAGGGGAGCACGGTTCACTTTTACCTACAACACATCCTCCAACAAAGGTCAAACCGAGGACGGTTTGCTGTCAAGAAGGGGAGAATGATGAGGACATCATTGGCTCAAATATGACCATGTCAACCACTTCTATACCAAAGGTGCAACCATTCTATATGAGGCTTATCATTGATGCATTTGATGAATTGGTGCTCCACCATAAAATGTGTATATTTTCATTTTCAGAATTACTTACATGGATCAAGGAAAGGTTTGATTGCATATGGAAAACATGGAAGGTTAATAAAGTTGATTGGGGACCAAATCCAAGTATTCCCAACGTCCTCCACCTGGACACCACGTCACTTTTGGTCCAAGGAAAGAAAGAGATCAAATCCAACACGTTTTGGGGCTGGATTCGGACTACAGGACAGCTCCAACTTGTGATGTTCACCACGGTCGCATACGGACTCGGATTGGGATGTTCTAGCACTTTTTGGAAAGCTTATCAAGTCTATTTTCCAACGGATCTGGACTCATGGCTATATCTTATCCGATGCTTCCGCAATTGTCGTTTCAACGCCGGGGCCTTTTCTGCCATTGGTGCTGTGTCACCCTATTTTGGGCTGATGGCCCATGTATCAAGTTGGGTTCATTAGGGACGTGTCCTAGGGTTGGAGAACGACCCCAACACCCCCTGGTTGTTTCCCTAGGTATTAATAAGGATTAGAGCCACCACAAATAAAGGGGGTTTTTGTTTTGTTGAAAGTTTAGCCATTGCTACTTCCTTGTAGACGCGTGTGTCGACTAGACCATCCGTTCTACTCGATTCAGAACCCCAACTTTGTGATTTCAGATTGGTTTTCATTTCCATATTTGCAATTGAGTTGCTTGTTATACTTGTTCTTGCTTGTTCCTCGATTGCTTGCAGGAATTACCCTAGTGGTTTGGTTGATCGTGTTCCACAAGATCGCGACGGCTGTTGGAGGTGGTGTATCGGTTGCTAAGGCGCAGCATCCTTGGATGGTTGTAGTCGGGCCGTGAACGTCATCTCCATCCCCAAATCGAGTTATCCACCTTCTCTCATCGAAAGATCAGGATTCACCCTAGCGGGTTCATATCAGCACCTATCTTACATCATGAGTAGCACTATCTTCAAACGGATCGAACAAAGCTCCACTAGACCCTCGTCACCTAGGAGTACCATCGGGTGCGTCTAAAACGATTTATGAGCCTATGTTTGATGCAAACCGAGCACCTGTCTTGCACCGATGCTAACACTATCTCAAAACAGATCGAAACGAGAGTCCACATGACCCACATCACCTAGGAGTTCCATCAGATGCCTTCAAGACTATTTTCAAGCCTACGATACATTCGACGCAAACTATGCTCCAATCTTGCATTAAGGTAGCACTATCTACAAACGGACCGAACCGAGCTTCCACTTGACCCTTGTCAACTAGGAGTCCCACCGACTACGTCCAAAATGATTTCTATGCCCGTGGTATGTTCGGTGCACACCATGCACCTATCTTGCACTGACACTAACATTGTCTCCAAATAGACTAAAACGAGATTCCACACGACCCACGTCACTTACGAGTTCCTCCGGGTGCATCCAAAACTATTTATGAGCCTATGGTACGTTCAGTGCAAACTGCGCACTGATCTTGCATCAAGAGTAGCACTATCTCCAAATGGACCGAACTGACCTTCCACTTGAGCCACGTCACCTAGGAGTCCCATCGAGTGCATCCAAAACGATTACTATGCCTATGGTATGTCCAGTGCAAACCGTGCACCTATTTTGCACTAACACTGTCTCTGAAAGGATTAAAATGAGATTCCACACGACCCACGTCACTTACGAGTTCCAACGGGTGCATCCAAAACTAATTATGAGCCTATTGTACGTTCAGTGTAAACTGTGCACCTATCTTGCGTCAAGATTAGCACTATCTCCAAATGGACCGAATAGAGCTCCACCAGACCCTCGTTACCAAGGAGTACCATCAGGTGCGTCTAAAAAGATTTATGAGCCTATGTTTGATGCAAACCGAGCACCTATCTTGCACCGATGCTAAAACTATCTCAAAAGAAATTGAATCGAGAGTCTACATGATCCACATCACCTAGGAGTTTCATCAGATGCCTTCAATACTATTTTTGAGCCTACGGTACGTTCGACGCAAACCATCCACAAATCTTGCATCAAGGTAGAACTATCTCCAAACGGACCGAACCGAGCTTCCGCTTGAGCCTCATCACCTCTGAGTCGCACCGAGTGCGTCTAAAATGATTTGTATGCCTATGGTACGTTCGGCGCAAACCATGCACCTATCGTGCACTGATAGTAACATTGTCTCCAAACGAACTAAAACGAGATTCGACATGACCCACGTCATTTATGAGTTCCACCGAGTGCGTCCAAAACTATTTATGAGCCTATGGTACGTTCAGTGCAAACCGTGCACCGATCTTGCGTCATGAGTAGTAGTATCTTCAAACGGACCGAACAGAGCTCCACCAGACCCTCATCACCTAGAAGTACCATAAGGTGTGACTAAAATCATTAATGAGCCAATGGTACGTTTGACACAAACCGAGAACCTATCTTGCACGTGCACTAACACTATCTCAAAACAGATCGAAACGAGATTCCACATGACCCACAACACCTTGGAGTCCCATTGGGTGCCTCAAATGCTATTTTCGAGCCTACGATACGTTCGACGCAAACCATGCTCCAATCTTGCATCAAGGTAGCACTATCTACAAACGGATCGAACCGGTTTTCCACTTGAGCCTCGTCACCTAGGAGTACCATCGAGTGTGTCCAAAATGATTTCTATGCCCGTGGTATGTTCGGTGCACACCATGTACCTATCTTGCACTGACACTAACATTGTCTCCAAACAGACTAAAACGAGATTCCACACGACCCACGTCACTTACGAGTTCCACTGGATGTGTCCAAAATTATTTATGAGCCCATGGTACGTTCAGTGCAAACCGTGCACCTATCTTGCGTCATGTGTAGCACAATCTTCAAACGTACCGAACAGAGCTCCACCAGACCCTCGTCACCTAGGAGTCCAATTGGGTGCGTCTAAAACCATTAATGAGCCTATGGTATGTTTGACACAAACTGAGCACCTATCTTGCACCGACGCTAACACTATCTCAAAACAGATCAAAACGAGATTCCACATGACCTAGATCACCTAGGAGTTCCATTGGGTGCCTTTAATACTATTTCCGAGCCTACTGTACGTTCGACATAAACCGTGCACCTATCTTGCGTCAAGATTAGCACTATCTCCAAACGAATCGAACAGAGCTCCACCAGACCCTCTTCACCTAGGAGTACCATCGGGTGTGTCTTAAACTATTTATGAGCCTATGTTCAGTGCAAACCATGCACCTATCTTGCACTAATACTAATGTTGTCTCCAAATGGACTAAAATGAGATTCCACACGACCGATGTCACTTTCGAGTTCTATAGGGTGCGTCCAAAACTATTTATGAGCCTATGGTACGTTCAGTGCAAACCGTGCACCTATCTTGCGTCATGAGTAGCACTATCTTCAAACGGATCGAATAGAGCTCCACTAGACCCTCGTCACCTAGGAGTACCATCGGGTGCGTCTAAAACGATTTATGAGCCTATGTTTGATGCAAAATGAGCACCTATCTTGCACCGATGCTAACACTATCTCAAAACAGATTGAAACGAGAGTCCACATGACCCACATCACCTAGGAGTTCCATCAGATGCCTTCAAGACTATTTCAAGCCTACGATACATTCGACGCAAACCATGCTCCAATCTTGCATTAAGGTAGCACTATCTACAAACGGACCGAACCGAGCTTCCACTTGACCCTTGTCAACTAGGAGTCCCACCGACTACGTCCAAAATGATTTCTATGCCTGTGGTATGTTCGGTGCACACCATGCACCTATCTTGTACTGACAGTAACATTGTCTCCAAACAGATTAAAACAAGATTCCACACAACCCACGTCACTTACGAGTTCCACCGGGTGTGTCCAAAACTATTGATGTGCCTATGGTATCTTCAGTGCAAACCGTGGACCTATCTTGCGTCATGTGTAGCACTATCTTCAAATAGACCGAACAGAGCTCCACCAGACCCTTGTCACCTAGGAGTACAAACGGGTGCGTCTAAAACCATTAATGAGCCTATGGTACGTTTGACACAAACCGAGCACCTATCTTGCTCCGATGCTAACACTATCTCAAAACAGATCGAAACGAGAATCTGCATGACCTAGATCACCTAGGAGTTCCATTAGGTGCCCTCAATACTATTTCCGAGCCTACGGTACGTTCGACGCAAACTATGCACCAATCTGGCAACAAATGTAGCACTATCTCCAAACGGACCAAACCGAGCTTCCACTTGAGCCTCGTCACCTAGGGGTCCCATCAAGTGCGTCCAGAACGATTTCTTTGCCAATGGTATGTTCGGTGCAAATCGTGCACCTATCTTGCACTAATACTAACGTTGTCACCAAACGAACTAAAACTAGATACCACAAGACCCATGTCACTTACGAGTTACATCTGGTGCATCCAAAACAATTTTATGAGCCTATGGTACGTTTAGTGCAAACCATGCACCTATCTTGCGTCAAGATTAGCACAATCTCCAAACGAATCGAACTGAGCTCCACCAGACCCTCGTCACCTAGGAGTACCATCAGGTACGTCTAAACCGGTTTATGAGCCTATGTTCGGTGCAAACCGTGCACCTATCTTGCACTGACACTAACGTTGTCTCCAAACAGACTAAAACGAGATTCCACACGACCCACGTCACTTTCGAGTTCTATCGGGTGCGTCCAAAACTATTTATGAGCCTATGGTATGTTCAGTGCAAACAGTGCACCTATCTTGCATCATGTGTAGCACAATCTTCAAACAGACCGAACAGAGCTCCACCAGACCCTCATCACCTAGGAGTCCAATTGGGTGCGTCTAAAACCATTAATGAGCCTATGGTATGCTTAACACAAACTGAGCACCTATCTTGCACCGACGCTAACACTCTCTCAAAACAGATCAAAACGAGATTCCACATGACCTAGATCACCTAGGAGTTCCATTGGGTGCCTTTAATACTATTTCCGAGCCTACTGTACGTTCGACATAAACCGTGCACCTATCTTGCGTCAAGATTAGCACTATCTCCAAATGAATCGAACAGAGCTCCACCAGACCCTCTTCACCTAGGAGTACCATCGGGTGCGTCTAAAATGATTTATGAGCCTATGTTCAGTGCAAACCGTGCACCTATCTTGCACTAATACTAACGTTGTGTCCAAATGGACTAAAACGAGATTCCACATGACCCATGTCACTTTCGAGTTCTATCGGGTGCGTCCAAAACAATTTATGAGCCTATGGTACGTTCAGTGCAAACCGTGCACCTATCTTGCATCATGAGTAGCACTATCTTCAAACGGATCGAACAGAGCTCCACTAGACCCTCGTCACCTAGGAGTACCATCGGGTGCGTCTAAAACGATTTATGAGCCTATGTTTGATGCAAACCGAGCACCTGTCTTGCACCGATGCTAACACTATCTCAAAACAGATCGAAACAAGAGTCCACATGACCCACATCACCAAGGAGTTCCATCAGATGCCTTCAAGACTATTTTCAAGCCTACGATACATTCGACGCAAACTATGCTCCAATCTTGCATTAAGGTAGCACTATCTACAAACGGACCGAACCGAGCTTCCACTTGACCCTTGTCAACTAGGAGTCCCACCGACTATGTCCAAAATGATTTCTATGCCCGTGGTATGTTCGGTGCACACCATGCACCTATCTTGCACTGACACTAACATTGTCTCCAAATAGACTAAAACGAGATTCCACATGACCCACGTCACTTACGAGTTCCTCTGGGTGCGTCCAAAACAATTTATGAGCCTATGGTACGTTCAGTGCAAACTATGCACCGATCTTGCATCAAGAGTAGCACTAACTCCAAATGGACCGAACTGAGCTTCCACTTGAGCCACGTCACCTAGGAGTCCCATCGAGTGCATCCAAAACGATTACTATGCCTATGGTATGTCTAGTACAAACCGTGCACCTATTTTGCACTAACACTAACACTGTCTCCGAAAGGATTAAAATGAGATTCCACACGACCCACGTCACTTGCGAGTTCCAACGGGTGCATCCAAAACTAATTATGAACCTATTGTACGTTCAGTGTAAACTGTGCACCTATCTTGCGTCAAGATTAGCACTATCTCCAAATGGACCGAATAGAGCTCCACCAGACCCTCGTTACCAAGGAGTACCATCAGGTGCGTCTAAAAAGATTTATGAGCCTATGTTTGACGCAAACCGAGCACCTATCTTGCACCGATGCTAAAACTATCTCAAAAGAAATCGAATCGAGAGTCTACATGATCCACATCACCTAGGAGTTTCATCAGATGCCTTCAATACTATTTTTGAGCCTACGGTACGTTCGACGCAAACCATCCACCACTCTTGCATCAAGGTAGAACTATCTCCAAACGGACCGAACCGAGCTTCCGCTTGAGCCTCATCACCTCTGAGTCGCACCGAGTGCGTCTAAAATGATTTGTATGCCTATGGTACGTTCAGTGCAAACCGTGCACCTATCTTGCATCATGAGTAGCACTATCTTGAAACGGATCGAACAGAGCTCCACTAGACCCTCGTCACCTAGGAGTACCATTGGGTGCGTCTAAAACGATTTATGAGCCTATGTTTGATGCAAACCGAGCACCTGTCTTGCACCGATGCTAACACTATCTCAAAACAGATCGAAACGAGAGTCCACATGACCCACATCACCTAGGAGTTCCATCAGATGCCTTCAAGACTATTTTCAAGCCTACGATACATTCGACGCAAACTATGCTCCAATCTTGCATTAAGGTAGCACTATCTACAAACGGACCGAACCGAGCTTCCACTTGACCCTTGTCAACTAGGAGTCCCACCGACTACGTCCAAAATGATTTCTATGCCCGTGGTATGTTCGGTGCACACCATGCACCTATCTTGCACTGACACTAACATTGTCTCCAAATAGACTAAAATGAGATTCCACACGACCCACGTCACTTACGAGTTCCTCCGGGTGCGTCCAAAACTATTTATGAGCCTATGGTACGTTCAGTGCAAACTGCGCACTGATCTTGCATCAAGAGTAGCACTATCTCCAAATGGACCGAACTGAGCTTCCACTTGAGCCACGTCACCTAGGAGTCCCATCGAGTGCATCCAAACCGATTACTATGCCTATGGTATGTCCAGTGCAAACCGTGCACCTATTTTGCACTAACACTAGCACTGTCTCTGAAAGGATTAAAATGAGATTCCACACGACCCACGTCACTTACGAGTTCCAACGGGTGCATCCAAAACTAATTATGAGCCTATTATACATTCAGTGTAAACTGTGCACCTATCTTGCGTCAAGATTAGCACTATCTCCAAATGGACCGAATAGAGCTCCACCAGACCCTCGTTACCAAGGAGTACCATCAGGTGTGTCTAAAAAGATTTATGAGCCTATGTTTGATGCAAACCGAGCACCTATCTTGCACCGATGCTAAAACTATCTCAAAAGAAATCGAATCGAGAGTCTACATGATCCACATCACCTAGGAGTTTCATCAGATGCCTTCAATACTATTTTTGAGCCTATGGTACGTTCGACGCAAACCATCCACAAATCTTGCATCAAGGTAGAACTATCTCCAAACGGACCGAACCGAGCTTCCGCTTGAGCCTCATCACCTCTGAGTCGCACCGAGTGCGTCTAAAATGATTTGTATGCCTATGGTACGTTCGGCGCAAACCATGCACCTATCGTGCACTGATAGTAACATTGTCTCCAAACGAACTAAAACGAGATTTCACATGACCCACGTCATTTATGAGTTCCACCGGGTGCGTCCGAAACTATTTATGAGCCTATGGTACGTTCAGTGCAAATCGTGCACCGATCTTGCGTCATGAGTAATAGTATCTTCAAACGGACCGAACAGAGCTCCACCAGACCCTCATCACCTAGAAGTACCATAAGGTGCGACTAAAATCATTAATGAGCCAATGGTACGTTTGACACAAACCGAGAACCTATCTTGCACCTGCACTAACACTATCTCAAAACAGATCGAAACGAGATTCCACATGACCCACAACACCTTGGAGTCCCATTGGGTGCCTCAAATGCTATTTTCGAGCCTACGATACGTTCGACGCAAACCATGCTCCAATCTTGCATCAAGGTAGCACTATCTACAAACGGATCGAACCGGTTTTCCACTTGAGCCTCGTCACCTAGGAGTACCATCGAGTGCGTCCAAAATGATTTCTATGCCCGTGGCATGTTCGGTGCACACCATGTACCTATCTTGCACTGACACTAACATTGTCTCCAAACAGACTAAAACGAGATTCCACACGACCCATGTCACTTACGAGTTCCACTGGATGTGTCCAAAATTATTTATGAGCCCATGGTACGTTCAGTGCAAACCGTGCACCTATCTTGCGTCATGTGTAGCACAATCTTCAAACGTACCGAATAGAGCTCCACCAGACCCTCGTCACCTAGGAGTCCAATTGGGTGCGTCTAAAACCATTAATGAGCCTATGGTATGTTTGACACAAACCGAGCACCTATCTTGCACCGACGCTAACACTATCTCAAAACAGATCAAAATGAGATTCCACATGACGTAGATCACCTAGGAGTTCCATTGGGTGCCTTTAATACTATTTCCGAGCCTACTGTACGTTCGACATAAGCCGTGCACCTATCTTGTGTCAAGATTAGCACTATCTCCAAACGAATCGAACAGAGCTCCACCAGACCATCTTCACCTAGGAGTACCATCGGGTGTGTCTTAAACTATTTATGAGCCTATGTTCAGTGCAAACCGTGCACCTATCTTGCACTAATACTAATGTTGTCTCCAAATGGACTAAAACGAGATTCCACACGACCCATGTCACTTTCGAGTTCTATCGGGTGCGTCCAAAACTATTTATGAGCCTATGGTACGTTCAGTGCAAACCGTGCACCTACCTTGCGTCATGAGTAGCACTATCTTCAAACGGATCGAATAGAGCTCCACTAGACCCTCGTCACCTAGGAGTACCATCGGGTGCGTCTAAAACGATTTATGAGCCTATGTTTGATGCAAACCGAGCACCTATCTTGCACCGATGCTAACACTATCTCAAAACAGATTGAAACGAGAGTCCACATGACCCACATCACCTAGGAGTTCCATCAGATGCCTTCAAGACTATTTCAAGCCTACGATACATTCGACACAAACCATGCTCCAATCTTGCATTAAGGTAGCACTATCTACAAACAGACCGAACCGAGCTTCCACTTGACCCTTGTCAACTAGGAGTCCCACCGACTACGTCCAAAATGATTTCTATGCCCGTGGTATGTTCGATGCACACCATGCACCTATCTTGCACTGACACTAACATTGTCTCCAAATAGACTAAAACGAGATTCCACACGACCCACGTCACTTACGAGTTCCTCCGGGTGCGTCCAAAACTATTTACGAGCCTATGGTACGTTCAGTGCAAACTGTGCACCGATCTTGCATCAAGAGTAGCACTATCTCCAAACGGACCGAACTGAGCCTCCACTTGAGCCACGTCACCTAGGAGTCCCATCGAGTGCATCTAAAACGATTACTATGCCTATGGTATGTCCAGTGCATACCCTGCACCTATTTTGCACTAACACTAACACTGTCTCCGAATGGATTAAAATGAGATTCCACACGACCCATGTCACTTACGAGTTCCAACGGGTGCATCCAAAACTAATTATGAGCCTATTGTACGTTCAGTGTAAACTGTGCACCTATCTTGCGTCAAGATTAGCACTATCTCCAAATGGACCGAATAGAGCTCCACCAGACCCTCATTACAAAGGAGTACCATCAGGTGCGTCTAAAAAGATTTATGAGCCTATGTTTGACACAAACCGAGCACCTATCTTGCACCGATGCTAAAACTATCTAAAAAGAAATTGAATCGAGAGTCTACATGACCCACATGATGTGAACCCGCTAGGGTTTATGGACGATCTTTCGATGAGAGGCGTGAGATCACTCGATTTGGTGGATGGAGATGACGTTCACGGCCCGACTACAGCCTTCCAAGACCACGCCTTAGCAACCGATACACCACCTCCAAAGGCTGTCACGATCTTGTGGAGCGCGACAACCAGCCACTAGGGCTCCCGTCCTGCAAGCAATCGAAGAACTAGCAAGAACAAGGAAACAAGCACTGAATTTGCAAGATGAAATTGAAATCCTCAAACTGAATCTTATTATGAGTGGAGTTCTGAAGACAAGGAGACGGGTGGCTGGATCAGCACACGCGCCTACAAGCAAGTAGCAAAGGCTAAACTTGATCTAAACAAAACCCAAGTGTTCCTGGTGGCGGCTAAGGGGTATATGATGTGTGGAGGACGACCACAAGAGAGTTTGGGTCGTGCTCCAACCCTAGGACGCGTCCCTACTGGACTCTAAAAGATACAAGCCCATTGGGCTAACTTAAGGTGGCGCAGCACCCTGGACAGAATAGACCTCTCGGTGATTTTTGGACTGTTGACGCCGTTTCTGAGCAGGTATGAGTATGAGGTCAGATCCGTATGAAAGTAGACTTTATTAGCTTTCCAACAAGTCCAGAATCACCCCAATCCGACTCCGTATGTAATCGTGGACCGTCACAAGTTGGAGGTGTGCTGCAGTCCGAATCCAGCCTACGCGAGTCCTTTTCCCTTTTGGTCTTCTCCTTGATTCCTAATCAAAACAAGAGTGCATGTGTCTCCAAGATCTATACAGGATGGACAAGAGCTCAAGAAGGAACTCACTTGATGATTAAGTGTTCGAGCACGAGCACGGGTAATAGGACCAGCAGGTGTCGGCGTGGACGGCGTGGATGTATGATCGGTGTTGATGTCCTCATCATCCTCCCTTTCTTGAATTTGAGTCGTCCTCGACTCAAGCTCATCTTTCTCACCCAAATAAGGCTTCAAATCTGTAATGTTAAATGTGGGACTAACCCCAAAATCTGCAGGAAGATCAAGCTTATATGCATTCTCATTTATTCGTTGCATCACTTTAAAAGGACCATCCGCTCTAGGCATCAATTTAGATTTTCTTAATTCAGGAAACCTATCCTTTCGCAAATGCAACCAAACCCAATCTCCAGGTTCAAGAATCAATTCCCTTCTACCTTTATCTACAGCAAATTTGTACTTAGCATTCATGCGCTCTATGTTTTCTTTAGTGGTTTCATGTAGTTTTAGCATCAATTCAGCACGTTGCTTAGCATCAAAATTCAACTTTTCAGAACTTGGCAATGGCAGTAAATCAATAGGAGCACGTGGTAACAAGCCATAAACAATCTCAAAGGGACACATCTTCGTAGTAGAATGCAGCGAACGATTATAAGCAAACTCAATATGAGGCAAACAATCTTCCCACATCTTAATATTCTTCTTTAAAACAGTCCTTAACATAGTAGACAAAGTTCTATTCACAACTTCAGTTTGACCATCAGTTTGGGGGTGACAAGTGGTGGAAAATAAAAGCTTAGTCCCCAATTTGGCCCATAAAGTTCTCCAAAAATGGCTAAGAAATTTAGCATCACGATCAGAAACAATTGTATTTGGCACACCATGCAAGTGAACAACTTCTCGAAAGAACAAATCAGCAATATTTGTAGCATCATCAGTTTTATGACATGGTATGAAATGTGCCATTTTAGAGAATCGATCCACAACCACAAAAACACTATCTCGCCCTTTCCTAGTCCGTGGCAATCCCAACACAAAATCCATAGAAATATCCTCCCAAGGAGCACTAGGAACAGGAAGAGGCATATACAAACCGTGTGGATTCAACCGGGACTTAGCCTTTTGATATGTTGTGCAGCGAGCAACAAATCTCTCCACATCTCGTCGCATCTTGGGCCAAAAGAAATGACCAGCAAGAATGTCCTCCGTCTTCTTCGCTCCAAAATGCCCCATCAAGCCACCTCCATGCGCTTCCTGCAGCAACAATAAGCGAACGGAGCTAGCTGGAATGCATAGCTTGTTAGCTCTAAACACAAACCCATCATTGAGGATGAATTTGTTCCATGTTTTCCCATCTTTACAATGCAGCAGCACTTCTTTAAAATCAGCATCATGAGCATATCGTTCTTTAATTGTTTCTAACCCAAAGATCTTGTAATCAAGTTGATTCAGCAAAGTATATCTCCTAGACAATGCATCTACAATGATATTATCCTTCCCTTTCTTGTGTTTGATAACATAAGGAAAAGATTCAATAAATTCAACCCATTTTGCATGTCTACGATTCAGTTTTCCTTGACTACGAATATGCTTCAAAGATTCATGATCAGAATGTATAACAAATTCTTTGGGCCACAAATAATGCTGCCATGTTTCTAATGTCCGCACTAGAGCATATAATTCCTTATCATATGTAGAATAATTAAGAATAGGCCCGCTCAATTTCTCACTAAAGTATGCAACAGGTTTTCCTTCTTGTAACAAAACACCACCCAATCCAATTCCACTCGCATCACATTCAAGCTCGAAAGTCTTATTAAAATCAGGGAGTTGGAGTAGAGGTGCATGTGTTAACTTATCTTTCAGCACATGGAAGGCGTGCTCTTGTGCTTTGCCCCAAGAAAAGGACACTCCCTTCTTTGTAAGCTCATTCAATGGTGCAGCAATGGTGCTGAAGTCCTTCACAAAACGGCGATAGAAACCAGCAAGTCCTAGGAAACTCCGCACTTGTGTGACCGTCGTGGGTATAGGCCATCCTTGTATAGCTTCCACCTTGGCTTTATCAACCTCAATTCCCTGTGGAGTGACAACATAGCCAAGAAACGATACTCGATCGGTGCAGAAAGTGCACTTCTTAAGGTTACCAAACAAACGTGCATCACGTAGAGCATTGAAAACAGCACGTAAGTGATCAAGGTGTTCATCAATGGATTTGCTATAAATCAGTATATCATCAAAGTAGACGACAACAAATTTCCCAATGAAAGCACGCAAAACCTCGTTCATTAATCTCATGAAAGTACTAGGTGCATTAGTTAACCCAAAAGGCATGACTAACCACTCATATAGACCGAACTTGGTTTTGAAAGCAGTTTTCCATTCATCTCCCAATTTCATACGAATCTGGTGGTACCCACTACGCAAATCAACCTTTGAAAACACAACAGCACCACTCAATTCATCAAGCATATCATCTAATCGTGGAATAGGGTGTCGATATCGAATGGTGATATTATTAATAGCCCTACAATCAACACACATGCGCCATGTTCCATCTTTCTTAGGCACTAAAATCACTGGAACAGCACAAGGACTAAGAGACTCACGCACATAACCTTTGTCTAGTAGTTCTTGCACTTGTCGCTGAATTTCCTTCGTTTCCTCCGGATTTGTCCTGTATGGCGCACGGTTTGGCAAAGATGCGCCAGGGATAAGATCAATTTGGTGTTCAATCCCTCGTATTGGTGGCAGCCCCGCTGGTATCTCAATGGGAAACACATCAGAATACTCCTGCAAAATGTTAGCAACAGCAGAGGGCAAAGAACGTTGCATATCCTCAAATGAAATCAAAGCATCCTTGCATACCAAAGCATAAGCAACAGAGGTGGATGCATTGAACTCATTAATATCAGATTTTGTAGCAAGCATACAACGTCCTTTCAATGTTATCTCATCTTTGTCATCAACAACAGATTTGTCACTCTCGCTCTTTGCTTTTGCAGCCTTAGTAACATCAGATTGCATAATAGCTTCAGGAGACATAGGATGCAACACAATTTTTCGATCATGGTATAGAAACGAATATTGATTTGATCTACCATGATGCATCGAATCTCTATCAAATTGCCATGGTCTACCTAGCAGAATATTGCAAGCTTGCATAGGCACAACATCACATTCAACAATATCTTTGTATGATCCGATGGCAAAATTGATTCGCACCAGTCTCGTTACCTTTGCCTTACCACTGTTGTTCAGCCATTGGATGTAGTAGGGATGGGGATGTGGTTTGGTGGTGAGGGCGAGCTTCTGTACCATGTCGCTACTTGCCAAGTTGTTGCAGCTACCTCCATCAATGATCATGCGACACGAACGCTCCTTGATGACACACTTTGTTTGGAATAAAGTGTGTCGCTGATTTTGCTCAGCCTTCTCCATTTGTGCACTAAGCACTCGCTGTACAATCAAGCTCTCATAGTGCTCCGCGTCACCTGCATTGATGTGTTCTTCTATGTGTTCCACACTACCTGCATAGTCAGCCGCAAGCAATGCAAGTGTATCTTCATCAAAATCACTAGCAGATGAACACTCACCATCATCTTTGACAATCATAACACGCTTGTTTGGGCAGTCACGCATCATATGGCCATATCCCTTGCACCGATGACATTGTATGTTGCTTGTTCTACCTGTCGATGCCACGGATGAAGTACTCGCAGCCGGCTTTTGCGCTGTCTTCACTACTGAATTGGTGGGGGCAGCTCGAGTCTTGTCACTAGATGATGGCGTAGGAGTACGTGTAGACGGAGTTGTAGATGGGCGCGGCTGCCATGAACTAGCTTTCCCTGCAGGAACATTAGTCCTTGCGCTAGCACATCGTCCCTGCACTTCCCGTTCAGCTTTACAAGCAAGATGAAACAGTTTGGTTACGTTATTGTATTCTTTGTAAGCGAGGATATCCTGAATTTCCCGATTTAATCCACCTAAAAATCTAGCCATAGCAGGTTCCTCATCCTCCTCTAAATTACAACGCAACATACCCGTTTGTAATTCCTGATAGTATTCTTCTACACATTTAGAACCTTGTCTCAATTGCTGCAACTTATTTATCATATCACGGGCATAGTAAGATGGAACAAATCTAGCTCTCATGGCTCGTTTCAGTGCAATCCAAGTTCTAGGTATGTTATTAGGATTTTTCTTGCCATATTTGATCCACCAAACAGAAGCAAAATCTGTGAACTCACTAGTAGCAGCCCTAACACGCGTGTTCTCAGGAAATTCATGGCATGCAAACTTTTGATCAACAGCAATCTCCCAAGTAATGTATGCATCAGGGTCATATTTACCATCAAAAGGAGGTATTTTAAATTTAATCTTACTGAAAGCATCATCATTATTGTGTACCTCGCGTCGGCGGCGGCCACCCATACCTCTACGGTTGTGACGTAGGCGACGTCGATCACGAGTGTCTCGATCATCATGTTCAGTATCACCTGTGTATTCTTCATCATAACTACCATCCTCTCGATCTTCCTCCTTCTTTTCTTTTTTATGCTGGTCTTGATCATTGTTGTGGAGGTCATCAAAACGCCTCAGTAGAGCAGCAAGGCTTTTGTCCACACTAGCAATGGACTGCTCCAAACCTGCAAGCTTGTTGTTTGCGGCAATCTGAGTAGCCTCCAACTGCCCAAGTTTGTCATTTGTCACCTGCAAGTCATTATCAAGTCCCTCCGTGTGCAACTTCACTTTCCTTTCAAAATGTTGTATGATGCCCTTTGTGCGAGGCGAATGTGGAATTTGGTTATCTTCGTCGGTCCCTGACATGGTTCAAAGACAAAGACAACAAGAAGACAAGTGAAGAAATAAAAGCCCTACAACTACTAGGATGTAGCTACAGCAAGTCGCTCACTCTCCACCTATTACACAAGTTCTTACCAGTTCTTACCTTGCTCGACAGGAGGGGTCATCTACCACAAGTCTGCAGCAATGGATGAAGTGTATCGGTGCCGCAGCACGAGACCTGTCAAGCTGTAGAATATGTGGAGCTATAGGTGGGCTGAAACAAGGAACGAACTAGCACCACGTTAGTTACAAAAAGCAAGCTGAATAATCGTTCAACCGGCGGTACTGTGCTGGTCCTAGCCTAGACCGTGCTAGAGACGCGAGCCTAGACACAAAGGAGAGCACAACACACCACCCAAAGTGAACGAAGAATCTCTAAGATCAGCCCCTTTCTCTTCTTTTCTTTTGCTTCTTTCTTTTTCTTTTTTTTTCTTTTTTTTTGAATATTTTTTTCAGGAGCTCTCAAAACTGATTATATGAACAAGAACACTCCCAAAGAGCAACTCAGCACACACACTTTTTCCGAAAGGGCAGGGGTATTCCGGTAAAAAAAAGATACTCTCTCTCTCTCTAGAGTAAGCCACTCGTTTAGATATGAATACTTGCTGCGTGGTTCGTTTGATATTTGTAGCACAGGGAAACTGATTCCTCGTCTGATTAGAACTTCCAATTCTACTTGGACTTGGTCAACAGCGAGGAATATCCGATTCCTTGATCCGACTCAAACTTGAAAACCGACTTGGATTTGGCCAACAGAGAGGAACAGCCGATTCCTTGTCCGATTCAAACTTCAAACCCTACTTGGATTCGGCCAACAGAGAGACTATATGATAGCGTGTGTTGTGATAGAACGTGACAAGAACTCGAAACTCTAAAAGACTAAAACTAAGACCAGCAACTTGACACAACCGATGCAACCGACGACTCAACAAGCCCTAACTAGGTAGCACTAGCCACGGCCCAAAAGTCTATAGGATTGTAGGAAAACTAATCTACTTTTTTTTGGCTTTTTTTTGGGACTGTAGGAAAAATAAAAACAGCGAAGAATTAGAAGTCTCTCACCGATAAACCTTGCTCTGATTACCAATTGATGTGAACCCGCTAGGGTTTATGGACGATCTTTCGATGATAGGCGTGAGATCACTCGATTTGGTGGATGGAGATGACGTTCACGGCCCGACTACAGCCTTCCAAGACCACGCCTTAGCAACCGATACACCACCCTCCAAAGGCTGTCACGATCTTGTGGAGCGCGACAACCAGCCACTAGGGCTCCCGTCCTGCAAGCAATCGAAGAACTAGCAAGAACAAGGAAACAAGCACTGAATTTGCAAGATGAAATTGAAATCCTCAAACTGAATCTTATTATGAGTGGAGTTCTGAAGACAAGGAGACGGGTGCTGGATC
>CM039591.1:30768495-30978096 GCA_022457205.1 Saccharum spontaneum | reverse complement strand
AGTAAATCAATAGGAGCACGTGGTAACAAGCCATAAACAATCTCAAAGGGACACATCTTCGTAGTAGAATGCAGCGAACGATTATAAGCAAACTCAATATGAGGCAAACAATCTTCCCACATCTTAATATTCTTCTTTAAAACAGTCCTTAACATAGTAGACAAAGTTCTATTCACAACTTCAGTTTGACCATCAGTTTGGGGGTGACAAGTGGTGGAAAATAAAAGCTTAGTCCCCAATTTGGCCCATAAAGTTCTCCAAAAATGGCTAAGAAATTTAGCATCACGATCAGAAACAATTGTATTTGGCACACCATGCAAGTGAACAACTTCTCGAAAGAACAAATCAGCAATATTTGTAGCATCATCAGTTTTATGACATGGTATGAAATGTGCCATTTTAGAGAATCGATCCACAACCACAAAAACACTATCTCGCCCTTTCCTAGTCCGTGGCAATCCCAACACAAAATCCATAGAAATATCCTCCCAAGGAGCACTAGGAACAGGAAGAGGCATATACAAACCGTGTGGATTCAACCGGGACTTAGCCTTTTGATATGTTGTGCAGCGAGCAACAAATCTCTCCACATCTCGTCGCATCTTGGGCCAAAAGAAATGACCAGCAAGAATGTCCTCCGTCTTCTTCGCTCCAAAATGCCCCATCAAGCCACCTCCATGCGCTTCCTGCAGCAACAATAAGCGAACGGAGCTAGCTGGAATGCATAGCTTGTTAGCTCTAAACACAAACCCATCATTGAGGATGAATTTGTTCCATGTTTTCCCATCTTTACAATGCAGCAGCACTTCTTTAAAATCAGCATCATGAGCATATCGTTCTTTAATTGTTTCTAACCCAAAGATCTTGTAATCAAGTTGATTCAGCAAAGTATATCTCCTAGACAATGCATCTACAATGATATTATCCTTCCCTTTCTTGTGTTTGATAACATAAGGAAAAGATTCAATAAATTCAACCCATTTTGCATGTCTACGATTCAGTTTTCCTTGACTACGAATATGCTTCAAAGATTCATGATCAGAATGTATAACAAATTCTTTGGGCCACAAATAATGCTGCCATGTTTCTAATGTCCGCACTAGAGCATATAATTCCTTATCATATGTAGAATAATTAAGAATAGGCCCGCTCAATTTCTCACTAAAGTATGCAACAGGTTTTCCTTCTTGTAACAAAACACCACCCAATCCAATTCCACTCGCATCACATTCAAGCTCGAAAGTCTTATTAAAATCAGGGAGTTGGAGTAGAGGTGCATGTGTTAACTTATCTTTCAGCACATGGAAGGCGTGCTCTTGTGCTTTGCCCCAAGAAAAGGACACTCCCTTCTTTGTAAGCTCATTCAATGGTGCAGCAATGGTGCTGAAGTCCTTCACAAAACGGCGATAGAAACCAGCAAGTCCTAGGAAACTCCGCACTTGTGTGACCGTCGTGGGTATAGGCCATCCTTGTATAGCTTCCACCTTGGCTTTATCAACCTCAATTCCCTGTGGAGTGACAACATAGCCAAGAAACGATACTCGATCGGTGCAGAAAGTGCACTTCTTAAGGTTACCAAACAAACGTGCATCACGTAGAGCATTGAAAACAGCACGTAAGTGATCAAGGTGTTCATCAATGGATTTGCTATAAATCAGTATATCATCAAAGTAGACGACAACAAATTTCCCAATGAAAGCACGCAAAACCTCGTTCATTAATCTCATGAAAGTACTAGGTGCATTAGTTAACCCAAAAGGCATGACTAACCACTCATATAGACCGAACTTGGTTTTGAAAGCAGTTTTCCATTCATCTCCCAATTTCATACGAATCTGGTGGTACCCACTACGCAAATCAACCTTTGAAAACACAACAGCACCACTCAATTCATCAAGCATATCATCTAATCGTGGAATAGGGTGTCGATATCGAATGGTGATATTATTAATAGCCCTACAATCAACACACATGCGCCATGTTCCATCTTTCTTAGGCACTAAAATCACTGGAACAGCACAAGGACTAAGAGACTCACGCACATAACCTTTGTCTAGTAGTTCTTGCACTTGTCGCTGAATTTCCTTCGTTTCCTCCGGATTTGTCCTGTATGGCGCACGGTTTGGCAAAGATGCGCCAGGGATAAGATCAATTTGGTGTTCAATCCCTCGTATTGGTGGCAGCCCCGCTGGTATCTCAATGGGAAACACATCAGAATACTCCTGCAAAATGTTAGCAACAGCAGAGGGCAAAGAACGTTGCATATCCTCAAATGAAATCAAAGCATCCTTGCATACCAAAGCATAAGCAACAGAGGTGGATGCATTGAACTCATTAATATCAGATTTTGTAGCAAGCATACAACGTCCTTTCAATGTTATCTCATCTTTGTCATCAACAACAGATTTGTCACTCTCGCTCTTTGCTTTTGCAGCCTTAGTAACATCAGATTGCATAATAGCTTCAGGAGACATAGGATGCAACACAATTTTTCGATCATGGTATAGAAACGAATATTGATTTGATCTACCATGATGCATCGAATCTCTATCAAATTGCCATGGTCTACCTAGCAGAATATTGCAAGCTTGCATAGGCACAACATCACATTCAACAATATCTTTGTATGATCCGATGGCAAAATTGATTCGCACCAGTCTCGTTACCTTTGCCTTACCACTGTTGTTCAGCCATTGGATGTAGTAGGGATGGGGATGTGGTTTGGTGGTGAGGGCGAGCTTCTGTACCATGTCGCTACTTGCCAAGTTGTTGCAGCTACCTCCATCAATGATCATGCGACACGAACGCTCCTTGATGACACACTTTGTTTGGAATAAAGTGTGTCGCTGATTTTGCTCAGCCTTCTCCATTTGTGCACTAAGCACTCGCTGTACAATCAAGCTCTCATAGTGCTCCGCGTCACCTGCATTGATGTGTTCTTCTATGTGTTCCACACTACCTGCATAGTCAGCCGCAAGCAATGCAAGTGTATCTTCATCAAAATCACTAGCAGATGAACACTCACCATCATCTTTGACAATCATAACACGCTTGTTTGGGCAGTCACGCATCATATGGCCATATCCCTTGCACCGATGACATTGTATGTTGCTTGTTCTACCTGTCGATGCCACGGATGAAGTACTCGCAGCCGGCTTTTGCGCTGTCTTCACTACTGAATTGGTGGGGGCAGCTCGAGTCTTGTCACTAGATGATGGCGTAGGAGTACGTGTAGACGGAGTTGTAGATGGGCGCGGCTGCCATGAACTAGCTTTCCCTGCAGGAACATTAGTCCTTGCGCTAGCACATCGTCCCTGCACTTCCCGTTCAGCTTTACAAGCAAGATGAAACAGTTTGGTTACGTTATTGTATTCTTTGTAAGCGAGGATATCCTGAATTTCCCGATTTAATCCACCTAAAAATCTAGCCATAGCAGGTTCCTCATCCTCCTCTAAATTACAACGCAACATACCCGTTTGTAATTCCTGATAGTATTCTTCTACACATTTAGAACCTTGTCTCAATTGCTGCAACTTATTTATCATATCACGGGCATAGTAAGATGGAACAAATCTAGCTCTCATGGCTCGTTTCAGTGCAATCCAAGTTCTAGGTATGTTATTAGGATTTTTCTTGCCATATTTGATCCACCAAACAGAAGCAAAATCTGTGAACTCACTAGTAGCAGCCCTAACACGCGTGTTCTCAGGAAATTCATGGCATGCAAACTTTTGATCAACAGCAATCTCCCAAGTAATGTATGCATCAGGGTCATATTTACCATCAAAAGGAGGTATTTTAAATTTAATCTTACTGAAAGCATCATCATTATTGTGTACCTCGCGTCGGCGGCGGCCACCCATACCTCTACGGTTGTGACGTAGGCGACGTCGATCACGAGTGTCTCGATCATCATGTTCAGTATCACCTGTGTATTCTTCATCATAACTACCATCCTCTCGATCTTCCTCCTTCTTTTCTTTTTTATGCTGGTCTTGATCATTGTTGTGGAGGTCATCAAAACGCCTCAGTAGAGCAGCAAGGCTTTTGTCCACACTAGCAATGGACTGCTCCAAACCTGCAAGCTTGTTGTTTGCGGCAATCTGAGTAGCCTCCAACTGCCCAAGTTTGTCATTTGTCACCTGCAAGTCATTATCAAGTCCCTCCGTGTGCAACTTCACTTTCCTTTCAAAATGTTGTATGATGCCCTTTGTGCGAGGCGAATGTGGAATTTGGTTATCTTCGTCGGTCCCTGACATGGTTCAAAGACAAAGACAACAAGAAGACAAGTGAAGAAATAAAAGCCCTACAACTACTAGGATGTAGCTACAGCAAGTCGCTCACTCTCCACCTATTACACAAGTTCTTACCAGTTCTTACCTTGCTCGACAGGAGGGGTCATCTACCACAAGTCTGCAGCAATGGATGAAGTGTATCGGTGCCGCAGCACGAGACCTGTCAAGCTGTAGAATATGTGGAGCTATAGGTGGGCTGAAACAAGGAACGAACTAGCACCACGTTAGTTACAAAAAGCAAGCTGAATAATCGTTCAACCGGCGGTACTGTGCTGGTCCTAGCCTAGACCGTGCTAGAGACGCGAGCCTAGACACAAAGGAGAGCACAACACACCACCCAAAGTGAACGAAGAATCTCTAAGATCAGCCCCTTTCTCTTCTTTTCTTTTGCTTCTTTCTTTTTCTTTTTTTTTCTTTTTTTTTGAATATTTTTTTCAGGAGCTCTCAAAACTGATTATATGAACAAGAACACTCCCAAAGAGCAACTCAGCACACACACTTTTTCCGAAAGGGCAGGGGTATTCCGGTAAAAAAAAGATACTCTCTCTCTCTCTAGAGTAAGCCACTCGTTTAGATATGAATACTTGCTGCGTGGTTCGTTTGATATTTGTAGCACAGGGAAACTGATTCCTCGTCTGATTAGAACTTCCAATTCTACTTGGACTTGGTCAACAGCGAGGAATATCCGATTCCTTGATCCGACTCAAACTTGAAAACCGACTTGGATTTGGCCAACAGAGAGGAACAGCCGATTCCTTGTCCGATTCAAACTTCAAACCCTACTTGGATTCGGCCAACAGAGAGACTATATGATAGCGTGTGTTGTGATAGAACGTGACAAGAACTCGAAACTCTAAAAGACTAAAACTAAGACCAGCAACTTGACACAACCGATGCAACCGACGACTCAACAAGCCCTAACTAGGTAGCACTAGCCACGGCCCAAAAGTCTATAGGATTGTAGGAAAACTAATCTACTTTTTTTTGGCTTTTTTTTGGGACTGTAGGAAAAATAAAAACAGCGAAGAATTAGAAGTCTCTCACCGATAAACCTTGCTCTGATTACCAATTGATGTGAACCCGCTAGGGTTTATGGACGATCTTTCGATGATAGGCGTGAGATCACTCGATTTGGTGGATGGAGATGACGTTCACGGCCCGACTACAGCCTTCCAAGACCACGCCTTAGCAACCGATACACCACCTCCAAAGGCTGTCACGATCTTGTGGAGCGCGACAACCAGCCACTAGGGCTCCCGTCCTGCAAGCAATCGAAGAACTAGCAAGAACAAGGAAACAAGCACTGAATTTGCAAGATGAAATTGAAATCCTCAAACTGAATCTTATTATGAGTGGAGTTCTGAAGACAAGGAGACGGGTGGCTGGATCAGCACACGCGCCTACAAGCAAGTAGCAAAGGCTAAACTTGATCTAAACAAAACCCAAGTGTTCCTGGTGGCGGCTAAGGGGTATATGATGTGTGGAGGACGACCACAAGAGAGTTTGGGTCGTGCTCCAACCCTAGGACGCGTCCCTACTGGACTCTAAAAGATACAAGCCCATTGGGCTAACTTAAGGTGGCGCAGCACCCTGGACAGAATAGACCTCTCGGTGATTTTTGGACTGTTGACGCCGTTTCTGAGCAGGTATGAGTATGAGGTCAGATCCGTATGAAAGTAGACTTTATTAGCTTTCCAACAAGTCCAGAATCACCCCCAATCCGACTCCGTATGTAATCATGGACCGTCACAAGTTGGAGGTGTGCTGCAGTCCGAATCCAGCCTACGTGAGTCCTTTTCCCTTTTGGTCTTCTCCTTGATTCCTAATCAAAACAAGAGTGCACGTGTCTCCAAGATCTAAACAGGATGGACAAGAGCTCAAGAAGGAACTCACTTGATGATTAAGTGTTCGAGCACGAGCACGGGTAATAGGACCAGCAGGTGTCGGCGTGGACGGCGTGGATGTATGATCGGTGTTGATGTCCTCATCACCACATCACCTAGGAGTTTCATCAGAAGCCTTCAATACTATTTTTGAGCCTACGGTACGTTCGACGCAAACCATCCACCAATCTTGCATCAAGGTAGAACTATCTCCAAATGGACCGAACCGAGCTTCCGCTTGAGCCTCATCACCTCTGAGTCACACCGAGTGCATCTAAAATGATTTGTATGCCTATGGTACGTTTGGTGCAAACCATGCACCTACCTTGCACTAACAGTAACATTGTCTCCAAACGAACTAAAACAAGATTCCACATGACCCATGTCATTTATGAGTTCCACCGGGTGCGTCCAAAACTATTTATGAGCCTATGGTACATTCAGTGCAAACCGTGCACCGATCTTGCATCATGAGTAGCAGTATCTTCAAACGGACCGAAAAGAGCTCCACCAGACCCTCATCACCTAGAAGTACCATAAGGTGTGACTAAAATCATTAATGAGCCAATGGTACGTTTGACACAAACCGAGCACCTATCTTACACCTACACTAACACTATCTCAAAACAGATCGAAACGAGATTCCACATGACCCACAACACATTGGAGTCCCATTGGGTGCCTCAAATGCTATTTTCGAGCCTACGATACGTTCGACGCAAACCATGCTCCAATCTTGCATCGAGGTAGCACTATCTACAAACGGATCGAACCGAGCTTCCACTTGAGCCTCGTCACCTAGGAGTACCATCGAGTGTGTCCAAAATGATTTCTATGCCCGTGGTATGTTCGGTGCACACCATGTACCTAACTTGCACTAACACTAACATTGTCTCCAAACAGACTAAAACGAGATTCCACACGACCCACATCACTTACGAGTTCCACTGGATGAGTCCAAAACTATTTATGAGCCTATGGTACGTTCAGTGCAAACCGTGCACCTATCTTGTGTCATGTGTAGCACAATCTTCAAACGTACTAAACAGAGCTCCACCAGACCCTCGTCACCTAGGAGTCCAATTGGGTGCGTCTAAAACCATTAATGAGCCTATGGTATGTTTGACACAAACTGAGCACCTATCTTACACCGACGCTAACACTATCTCAAAACAGATCAAAACGAGATTCCACATGACCTAGATCGCCTACGAGTTCCATTGGGTGCCTTTAATACTATTTCCAAGCCTACTGTACGTTCGACATAAACCGTGCACCTATCTTGCGTCAAGATTAGCACTATCTCCAAACAAATCGAACAGAGCTCCACCAAACCCTCGTCACCTAGGAGTACCATCGGGTGCGTCTAAAACGATTTATGAGCCTATGTTCGGTGCAAACCATGCAACTATCCTGCACTAATACTAACGTTGTCTCCAAATGGACTAAAACGACATTCCACACGACCCATGTCACTTTCGAGTTCTATCGGGTGCGTCCAAAACTATTTTTGAGCCTATGGTATGTTCAGTGCAAACCGTGCACCTATCTTACGTCATGAGTAGCACTATCTTCAAACGGATCGAATAGAGCTCCACTAGACCCTCGTCACCTAGGAGTACCATCGGGTGCGTCTAAAACGATTTATGAGCCTATGTTTGATGCAAACCGAGCACCTGTCTTGCACCGATGCTAACACTATCTCAAAACAGATCGAAACGAGACTCTACAAACGGAGGCACCCGAAGCAAGTCCGAGGTGATGTGGGTCATGTGGAATCTCGTTTCGATCTGTTTTGGGACAGTGTTAGCATCGGTGCAACATCAGTGCTCGGTTTGTGTCAAAGATACCATTGGCTCATAAATTGTTTTAGATGCACCCGATGGTACTCCACGGTAACGAGGGTCTATTGGAGCAGTGTTCGGTCCATTTGGAGGTAGTGCTAATCTTGACACAAGACAGGTGCATGGTTTGCATGGAAAGAACTACAGGCTCAAAAATAGTTTTGGACGCACCCGATGAAACTCGAAAGTGACGTGGGTCGTGTGGAATCTCGTTTTAGTCCATTTGGAGACAGTGTTAGTGTTAGTGCAAGATAGGTGCACGGTTTGCATTGAACATACCGTAGGCATAGAAATCATTTTGGACGCACTCGATGGGACTACCAATCTTGCATCAAGGTAGCACTATCTCCAAACGGACCGAACCGAGCTTCCGCTTGAGCCTCGTCACCTAGGAGTCCCATTGAGTGCATCCAAAACGATTTCTATGCCTATGGTATGTTCGGTGCAAACCGTGCACCTATCTTGCACTACTACTAACGATGTCTACAAACAAACTAAAATGAGATTCCACATGACCCACGTCACTTATGAGTTCCATCGAGTGCGTCCAAAACAATTTTATGAGCCAATGGTACGTTCAGTGCAAACCGTGCACCTATCTTGCGTCAAGATTAGCACTATCTCTGAACGGACCGAACGGTGCTGCACCAAACCCTCGTCACCTAGGAGTACCATCGAGTGCATCTAAAATGATTTACGAGCCTATGTTTGACGCAAACCGAGCAACTATCTTGCACCGATGCTAACACTATCTCAAAAGAGATCGAAACATGATTCCACATGACCCACATCACCTAATAGTTCCATTAGATGCCTTCAATACTATTTTTGAAACTATGGTATGTTCGACACAAACCATCCACCAAGCTTGAATCAAGGTAGCACTATCCCCAAACGAACCGAACCAAGCTTCCACTTGAGCCTCGTCACCTATGAGTCCGACCGAGTGCATCCAAAATGATTTCTTTTCCTATGGTATGTTCAGTGCACACCATGCACCTATCTTGCACTGACACTAACATTGTCTACAAATAGACTAAAATGAGATTCCACACAACCCACGTCACTTACGAGTTCCACCGGGTGCATCCAAAACTATTTATGAGCCTACGGTACGTTTAGTGCAAATTGTGCCCCTATCTTGCCTCATGAGTAGCACTATCTTGAAACGGACTAAACAGAGCTCCACCAGACCCTCATCACCTAGGAGTACCATCAGTGCGTCTAAAACCATTAATGAGCCTATGGTACGTTTGACACAAACCGAGCACCTATCTTGCACCAATGCTAACAATATCTTAAAATAGATCAAAATGAGATTCCACGTGACCCTCATCACCTAGGAGTTCCATAGGGTGCCTTTAATACTATTTTCAAGCCTGTGGTACGTTCGACGGAAACCATGCACCAATCTTGCATCAAGGTAGCACTATCTACAAATAGATCGAACCGAGCTTCCACTTGAGCCTCATCACCTAGGAGTCTCACCGAGTGCGTCCAAAATGATTTCATGCCTGTGGTATGTTCGGTGCACACCAAGCACCTATCTTGTACTGACAGTAACATTGTCTCCAAACAGATTAAAACAAGATTCCACACAACCCACGTCACTTACGAGTTCCACCGGGTGTGTCCAAAACTATTGATGTGCCTATGGTATCTTCAGTGCAAACCGTGGACCTATCTTGCGTCATGTGTAGCACTATCTTCAAACAGACCGAACAGAGCTCCACCAGACCCTTGTCACCTAGGAGTACAAACGGGTGCGTCTAAAACCATTAATGAGCCTATGGTACGTTTGACACAAACCGAGCACCTATCTTGCTCCGATGCTAACACTATCTCAAAACAGATCGAAACGAGAATCTGCATGACCTAGATCACCTAGGAGTTCCATTAGGTGCCCTCAATACTATTTCCGAGCCTACGGTACGTTCGACGCAAACTATGCACCAATCTGGCATCAAATGTAGCACTATCTCCAAACGGACCAAACCGAGCTTCCACTTGAGCCCCGTCACCTAGGGGTCCCATCAAGTGCGTCCAGAACGATTTCTTTGCCAATGGTATGTTCGGTGCAAATCGTGCACCTATCTTGCACTAATACTAACGTTGTCTCCAAATGAACTAAAACTAGATACCACAAGACCCATGTCACTTACGAGTTGCATCTGGTGCATCCAAAACAATTTTATGAGCCTATGGTACGTTTAGTGCAAACCATACACCTATCTTGCGTCAAGATTAGCACAATCTCCAAACGAATCGAACTGAGCTCCACCAGACCCTCGTCACCTAGGAGTACCATCAGGTACGTCTAAACCGGTTTATGAGCCTATGTTCAGTGCAAACCGTGCACCTATCTTGCACTGACACTAACGTTGTCTCCAAACAGACTAAAACGAGATTCCACACGACCCACGTCACTTTCGAGTTCTATCGGGTGCGTCCAAAACTATTTATGAGCCTATGGTACGTTCAGTGCAAACCGTGCACCTATCTTGCATCATGTGTAGCACAATCTTCAAACAGACCGAACAGAGCTCCACCAGACCCTCATCACCTAGGAGTCCAATTGGGTGCATCTAAAACCATTAATGAGCCTATGGTATGCTTAACACAAACTGAGCACCTATCTTGCACCGACGCTAACACTCTCTCAAAACAGATCAAAACGAGATTCCACATGACCTAGATCACCTAGGAGTTCCATTGGGTGCCTTTAATACTATTTCCGAGCCTACTGTACGTTCGACATAAACCGTGCACCTATCTTGCGTCAAGATTAGCACTATCTCCAAATGAATCGAACAGAGCTCCACCAGACCCTCTTCACCTAGGAGTACCATTGGGTGCGTCTAAAATGATTTATGAGCCTATGTTCAGTGCAAACCGTGCACCTATCTTGCACTAATACTAACGTTGTCTCCAAATGGACTAAAAAGAGATTCCACATGACCCATGTCACTTTCGAGTTCTATCGGGTGCGTCCAAAACTATTTATGAGCCTATGGTACGTTCAGTGCAAACCGTGCACCTATCTTGCATCATGAGTAGCACTATCTTCAAACGGATCGAACAGAGCTCCACTAGACCCTAATCACCTAGGAGTACCATCGGGTGCGTCTAAAATGATTTATGAGCCTATGTTTGATGCAAACCGAGCACCTGTCTTGCACCGATGCTAACACTATCTCAAAACAGATCGAAACAAGAGTCCACATGACCCACATCACCTAGGAGTTCCATCAGATGCCTTCAAGACTATTTTCAAGCCTACGATACATTCGACGCAAACTATGCTCCAATCTTGCATTAAGGTAGCACTATCTACAAACGGACCGAACCGAGCTTCCACTTGACCCTTGTCAACTAGGAGTCCCACCGACTACGTCCAAAATGATTTCTATGCCCGTGGTATGTTCGGTGCACACCATGCACCTATCTTGCACTGACACTAACATTGTCTCCAAATAGACTAAAACGAGATTCCACATGACCCACGTCACTTACGAGTTCCTCCGGGTGCGTCCAAAACAATTTATGAGCCTATGGTACGTTCAGTGCAAACTGTGCACCGATCTTGCATCAAGAGTAGCACTATCTCCAAATGGACCGAACTGAGCTTCCACTTGAGCCACGTCACCTAGGAGTCCCATCGAGTGCATCCAAAACGATTACTATGCCTATGGTATGTCTAGTACAAACCGTGCACCTATTTTGCACTAACACTAACACTGTCTCCGAAAGGATTAAAATGAGATTCCACACGACCCACGTCACTTGCGAGTTCCAACGGGTGCATCCAAAACTAATTATGAGCCTATTGTACGTTCAGTGTAAACTGTGCACCTATCTTGCGTCAAGATTAGCACTATCTCCAAATGGACCGAATAGAGCTCCACCAGACCCTCGTTACCAAGGAGTACCATCAGGTGCGTCTAAAAAGATTTATGAGGCTATGTTTGACGCAAACCGAGCACCTATCTTGCACCGATGCTAAAACTATCTCAAAAGAAATCGAATCGAGAGTCTACATGATCCACATCACCTAGGAGTTTCATCAGATGCCTTCAATACTATTTTTGAGCCTACGGTACGTTCGACGCAAACCATCCACCACTCTTGCATCAAGGTAGAACTATCTCCAAACGGACCGAACCGAGCTTCCGCTTGAGCCTCATCACCTCTGAGTCGCACCGAGTGCGTCTAAAATGATTTGTATGCCTATGGTACGTTCAGTGCAAACCGTGCACCTATCTTACATCATGAGTAGCACTATCTTCAAACGGATTGAACAAAGCTCCACTAGACCCTCGTCACCTAGGAGTACCATCGGGTGCGTCTAAAACGATTTATGAGCCTATGTTTGATGCAAACCGAGCACCTGTCTTGCACCGATGCTAACACTATCTCAAAACAGATCGAAACGAGAGTCCACATGACCCACATCACCTAGGAGTTCCATCAGATGCCTTCAAGACTATTTTCAAGCCTACGATACATTCGACGCAAACTATGCTCCAATCTTGCATTAAGGTAGCACTATCTACAAACGGACCGAACCGAGCTTCCACTTGACCCTTGTCAACTAGGAGTCCCACCGACTACGTCCAAAATGATTTCTATGCCCGTGGTATGTTCGGTGCACACCATGCACCTATCTTGCACAGACACTAACATTGTCTCCAAATAGACTAAAACGTGATTCCACACGACCCACGTCACTTACGAGTTCCTCCGGGTGCATCCAAAACTATTTATGAGCCTATGGTACGTTCAGTGCAAACTGCGCACTGATCTTGCATCAAGAGTAGCACTATCTTCAAATGGACCGAACTGACCTTCCACTTGAGCCACGTCACCTAGGAGTCCCATCGAGTGCATCCAAAACGATTACTATGCCTATGGTATGTCCAGTGCAAACCGTGCACCTATTTTGCACTAACACTAACACTGTCTCTGAAAGGATTAAAATGAGATTCCACACGACCCACGTCACTTACGAGTTCCAACGGGTGCATCCAAAACTAATTATGAGCCTATTGTACGTTCAGTGTAAACTGTGCACCTATCTTGCGTCAAGATTAGCACTATCTCCAAATGGACCGAATAGAGCTCCACCAGACCCTCGTTACCAAGGAGTACCATCAGGTGCGTCTAAAAAGATTTATGAGCCTATGTTTGATGCAAACCGAGCACCTATCTTGCACCGATGCTAAAACTATCTCAAAAGAAATCGAATCGAGAGTCTACATGATCCACATCACCTAGGAGTTTCATCAGATGCCTTCAATACTATTTTTGAGCCTACGGTACGTTCGACGCAAACCATCCACAAATCTTGCATCAAGGTAGAACTATCTCCAAACGGACCGAACCGAGCTTCCGCTTGAGCCTCATCACCTCTGAGTCGCACCGAGTGCGTCTAAAATGATTTGTATGCCTATGGTACGTTCGGTGCAAACCATGCACCTATCGTGCACTGATAGTAACATTGTCTCCAAACGAACTAAAACGAGATTCGACATGACCCACGTCATTTATGAGTTCCACCGGGTGCGTCCAAAACTATTTATGAGCCTATGGTACGTTCAGTGCAAACCGTGCACCGATCTTGCGTCATGAGTAGTAGTATCTTCAAACGGACCGAACAGAGCTCCACCAGACCCTCATCACCTAGAAGTACCATAAGGTGTGACTAAAATCATTAATGAGCCAATGGTACGTTTGACACAAACCGAGAACCTATCTTGCACCTGCACTAACACTATCTCAAAACAGATCGAAACGAGATTCCACATGACCCACAACACCTTGGAGTCCCATTGGGTGCCTCAAATGCTATTTTCGAGCCTACAATACGTTCGACGCAAACCATGCTCCAATCTTGCATCAAGGTAGCACTATCTACAAACGGATCGAACCGGTTTTCCACTTGAGCCTCGTCACCTAGGAGTACCATCGAGTGTGTCCAAAATGATTTCTATGCCCGTGGTATGTTCGGTGCACACCATGTACCTATCTTGCACTGACACTAACATTGTCTCCAAACAGACTAAAACGAGATTCCACACGACCCACGTCACTTACGAGTTCCACTGGATGTGTCCAAAATTATTTATGAGCCCATGGTACGTTCAGTGCAAACCGTGCACCTATCTTGCGTCATGTGTAGCACAATCTTCAAACGTACCGAACAGAGCTCCACCAGACCCTCGTCACCTAGGAGTCCAATTGGGTGCGTCTAAAACCATTAATGAGCCTATGGTATGTTTGACACAAACTGAGCACCTATCTTGCACCGACGCTAACACTATCTCAAAACAGATCAAAACGAGATTCCACATGACCTAGATCACCTAGGAGTTCCATTGGGTGCCTTTAATACTATTTCCGAGCCTACTGTACGTTCGACATAAACCGTGCACCTATCCTGCGTCAAGATTAGCACTATCTCCAAACGAATCGAACAGAGCTCCACCAGACCCTCTTCACCTAGGAGTACCATCGGGTGTGTCTTAAACTATTTATGAGCCTATGTTCAGTGCAAACCGTGCACCTATCTTGCACTAATACTAATGTTGTCTCCAAATGGACTAAAATGAGATTCCACACGACCGATGTCACTTTCGAGTTCTATAGGGTGCGTCCAAAACTATTTATGAGCCTATGGTACGTTCAGTGCAAACCGTGCACCTATCTTGCGTCATGAGTAGCACTATCTTCAAACGGATCGAATAGAGCTCCACTAGACCCTCGTCACCTAGGAGTACCATCGGGTGCGTCTAAAACGATTTATGAGCCTATGTTTGATGCAAAATGAGCACCTATCTTGCACCGATGCTAACACTATCTCAAAACAGATTGAAACGAGAGTCCACATGACCCACATCACCTAGGAGTTCCATCAGATGCCTTCAAGACTATTTCAAGCCTACGATACATTCGACGCAAACCATGCTCCAATGTTGCATTAAGGTAGCACTATCTACAAACGGACCGAACCGAGCTTCCACTTGACCCTTGTCAACTAGGAGTCCCACCGACTACGTCCAAAATGATTTCTATGCCCGTGGTATGTTCGGTGCACACCATGCACCTATCTTGTACTGACAGTAACATTGTCTCCAAACAGATTAAAACAAGATTCCACACAACCCACGTCACTTACGAGTTCCACCGGGTGTGTCCAAAACTATTGATGTGCCTATGGTATCTTCAGTGCAAACCGTGGACCTATCTTGCGTCATGTGTAGCACTATCTTCAAACAGACCGAACAGAGCTCCACCAGACCCTTGTCACCTAGGAGTACAAACGGGTGCGTCTAAAACCATTAATGAGCCTATGGTACGTTTGACACAAACCGAGCACCTATCTTGCTCCGATGCTAACACTATCTCAAAACAGATCGAAACGAGAATCTGCATGACCTAGATTACCTAGGAGTTCCATTAGGTGCCCTCAATACTATTTCCGAGCCTACGGTACGTTCGACGCAAACTATGCACCAATCTGGCAACAAATGTAGCACTATCTCCAAACGGACCAAACCGAGCTTCCACTTGAGCCTCGTCACCTAGGGGTCCCATCAAGTGCGTCCAGAACGATTTCTTTGCCAATGGTATGTTCGGTGCAAATCGTGCACCTATCTTGCACTAATACTAACGTTGTCACCAAACGAACTAAAACTAGATACCACAAGACCCATGTCACTTACGAGTTACATCTGGTGCATCCAAAACAATTTTATGAGCCTATGGTACGTTTAGTGCAAACCATGCACCTATCTTGCGTCAAGAATAGCACAATCTCCAAACGAATCGAACTGAGCTCCACCAGACCCTCGTCACCTAGGAGTACCATCAGGTACGTCTAAACCGGTTTATGAGCCTATGTTCGGTGCAAACCGTGCACCTATCTTGCACTGACACTAACGTTGTCTCCAAACAGACTAAAACGAGATTCCACACGACCCACGTCACTTTCGAGTTCTATCGGGTGCGTCCAAAACTATTTATGAGCCTATGGTACGTTCAGTGCAAACAGTGCACCTATCTTGCATCATGTGTAGCACAATCTTCAAACAGACCGAACAGAGCTCCACCAGACCCTCATCACCTAGGAGTCCAATTGGGTGCGTCTAAAACCATTAATGAGCCTATGGTATGCTTAACACAAACTGAGCACCTATCTTGCACCGACGCTAACACTCTCTCAAAACAGATCAAAACGAGATTCCACATGACCTAGATCACCTAGGAGTTCCATTGGGTGCCTTTAATACTATTTCCGAGCCTACTGTACGTTCGACATAAACCGTGCACCTATCTTGCGTCAAGATTAGCACTATCTCCAAATGAATCGAACAGAGCTCCACCAGACCCTCTTCACCTAGGAGTACCATCGGGTGCGTCTAAAATGATTTATGAGCCTATGTTCAGTGCAAACCGTGCACCTATCTTGCACTAATACTAACGTTGTCTCCAAATGGACTAAAACGAGATTCCACATGACCCATGTCACTTTCGAGTTCTATCGGGTGCGTCCAAAACAATTTATGAGCCTATGGTACGTTCAGTGCAAACCGTGCACCTATCTTGCATCATGAGTAGCACTATCTTCAAACGGATCGAACAGAGCTCCACTAGACCCTCGTCACCTAGGAGTACCATCGGGTGCGTCTAAAACGATTTATGAGCCTATGTTTGATGCAAACCGAGCACCTGTCTTGCACCGATGCTAACACTATCTCAAAACAGATCGAAACAAGAGTCCACATGACCCACATCACCAAGGAGTTCCATCAGATGCCTTCAAGACTATTTTCAAGCCTACGATACATTCGACGCAAACTATGCTCCAATCTTGCATTAAGGTAGCACTATCTACAAACGGACCGAACCGAGCTTCCACTTGACCCTTGTCAACTAGGAGTCCCACCGACTACGTCCAAAATGATTTCTATGCCCGTGGTATGTTCGGTGCACACCATGCACCTATCTTGCACAGACACTAACATTGTCTCCAAATAGACTAAAACGTGATTCCACACGACCCACGTCACTTACGAGTTCCTCCGGGTGCATCCAAAACTATTTATGAGCCTATGGTACGTTCAGTGCAAACTGCGCACTGATCTTGCATCAAGAGTAGCACTATCTTCAAATGGACCGAACTGACCTTCCACTTGAGCCACGTCACCTAGGAGTCCCATCGAGTGCATCCAAAACGATTACTATGCCTATGGTATGTCCAGTGCAAACCGTGCACCTATTTTGCACTAACACTAACACTGTCTCTGAAAGGATTAAAATGAGATTCCACACGACCCACGTCACTTACGAGTTCCAACGGGTGCATCCAAAACTAATTATGAGCCTATTGTACGTTCAGTGTAAACTGTGCACCTATCTTGCGTCAAGATTAGCACTATCTCCAAATGGACCGAATAGAGCTCCACCAGACCCTCGTTACCAAGGAGTACCATCAGGTGCGTCTAAAAAGATTTATGAGCCTATGTTTGATGCAAACCGAGCACCTATCTTGCACCGATGCTAAAACTATCTCAAAAGAAATCGAATCGAGAGTCTACATGATCCACATCACCTAGGAGTTTCATCAGATGCCTTCAATACTATTTTTGAGCCTACGGTACGTTCGACGCAAACCATCCACAAATCTTGCATCAAGGTAGAACTATCTCCAAACGGACCGAACCGAGCTTCCGCTTGAGCCTCATCACCTCTGAGTCGCACCGAGTGCGTCTAAAATGATTTGTATGCCTATGGTACGTTCGGTGCAAACCATGCACCTATCGTGCACTGATAGTAACATTGTCTCCAAACGAACTAAAACGAGATTCGACATGACCCACGTCATTTATGAGTTCCACCGGGTGCGTCCAAAACTATTTATGAGCCTATGGTACGTTCAGTGCAAACCGTGCACCGATCTTGCGTCATGAGTAGTAGTATCTTCAAACGGACCGAACAGAGCTCCACCAGACCCTCATCACCTAGAAGTACCATAAGGTGTGACTAAAATCATTAATGAGCCAATGGTACGTTTGACACAAACCGAGAACCTATCTTGCACCTGCACTAACACTATCTCAAAACAGATCGAAACGAGATTCCACATGACCCACAACACCTTGGAGTCCCATTGGGTGCCTCAAATGCTATTTTCGAGCCTACAATACGTTCGACGCAAACCATGCTCCAATCTTGCATCAAGGTAGCACTATCTACAAACGGATCGAACCGGTTTTCCACTTGAGCCTCGTCACCTAGGAGTACCATCGAGTGTGTCCAAAATGATTTCTATGCCCGTGGTATGTTCGGTGCACACCATGTACCTATCTTGCACTGACACTAACATTGTCTCCAAACAGACTAAAACGAGATTCCACACGACCCACGTCACTTACGAGTTCCACTGGATGTGTCCAAAATTATTTATGAGCCCATGGTACGTTCAGTGCAAACCGTGCACCTATCTTGCGTCATGTGTAGCACAATCTTCAAACGTACCGAACAGAGCTCCACCAGACCCTCGTCACCTAGGAGTCCAATTGGGTGCGTCTAAAACCATTAATGAGCCTATGGTATGTTTGACACAAACTGAGCACCTATCTTGCACCGACGCTAACACTATCTCAAAACAGATCAAAACGAGATTCCACATGACCTAGATCACCTAGGAGTTCCATTGGGTGCCTTTAATACTATTTCCGAGCCTACTGTACGTTCGACATAAACCGTGCACCTATCCTGCGTCAAGATTAGCACTATCTCCAAACGAATCGAACAGAGCTCCACCAGACCCTCTTCACCTAGGAGTACCATCGGGTGTGTCTTAAACTATTTATGAGCCTATGTTCAGTGCAAACCGTGCACCTATCTTGCACTAATACTAATGTTGTCTCCAAATGGACTAAAATGAGATTCCACACGACCGATGTCACTTTCGAGTTCTATAGGGTGCGTCCAAAACTATTTATGAGCCTATGGTACGTTCAGTGCAAACCGTGCACCTATCTTGCGTCATGAGTAGCACTATCTTCAAACGGATCGAATAGAGCTCCACTAGACCCTCGTCACCTAGGAGTACCATCGGGTGCGTCTAAAACGATTTATGAGCCTATGTTTGATGCAAAATGAGCACCTATCTTGCACCGATGCTAACACTATCTCAAAACAGATTGAAACGAGAGTCCACATGACCCACATCACCTAGGAGTTCCATCAGATGCCTTCAAGACTATTTCAAGCCTACGATACATTCGACGCAAACCATGCTCCAATCTTGCATTAAGGTAGCACTATCTACAAACGGACCGAACCGAGCTTCCACTTGACCCTTGTCAACTAGGAGTCCCACCGACTACGTCCAAAATGATTTCTATGCCCGTGGTATGTTCGGTGCACACCATGCACCTATCTTGTACTGACAGTAACATTGTCTCCAAACAGATTAAAACAAGATTCCACACAACCCACGTCACTTACGAGTTCCACCGGGTGTGTCCAAAACTATTGATGTGCCTATGGTATCTTCAGTGCAAACCGTGGACCTATCTTGCGTCATGTGTAGCACTATCTTCAAACAGACCGAACAGAGCTCCACCAGACCCTTGTCACCTAGGAGTACAAACGGGTGCGTCTAAAACCATTAATGAGCCTATGGTACGTTTGACACAAACCGAGCACCTATCTTGCTCCGATGCTAACACTATCTCAAAACAGATCGAAACGAGAATCTGCATGACCTAGATTACCTAGGAGTTCCATTAGGTGCCCTCAATACTATTTCCGAGCCTACGGTACGTTCGACGCAAACTATGCACCAATCTGGCAACAAATGTAGCACTATCTCCAAACGGACCAAACCGAGCTTCCACTTGAGCCTCGTCACCTAGGGGTCCCATCAAGTGCGTCCAGAACGATTTCTTTGCCAATGGTATGTTCGGTGCAAATCGTGCACCTATCTTGCACTAATACTAACGTTGTCACCAAACGAACTAAAACTAGATACCACAAGACCCATGTCACTTACGAGTTACATCTGGTGCATCCAAAACAATTTTATGAGCCTATGGTACGTTTAGTGCAAACCATGCACCTATCTTGCGTCAAGAATAGCACAATCTCCAAACGAATCGAACTGAGCTCCACCAGACCCTCGTCACCTAGGAGTACCATCAGGTACGTCTAAACCGGTTTATGAGCCTATGTTCGGTGCAAACCGTGCACCTATCTTGCACTGACACTAACGTTGTCTCCAAACAGACTAAAACGAGATTCCACACGACCCACGTCACTTTCGAGTTCTATCGGGTGCGTCCAAAACTATTTATGAGCCTATGGTACGTTCAGTGCAAACAGTGCACCTATCTTGCATCATGTGTAGCACAATCTTCAAACAGACTGAACAGAGCTCCACCAGACCCTCATCACCTAGGAGTCCAATTGGGTGCGTCTAAAACCATTAATGAGCCTATGGTATGCTTAACACAAACTGAGCACCTATCTTGCACCGACGCTAACACTCTCTCAAAACAGATCAAAACGAGATTCCACATGACCTAGATCACCTAGGAGTTCCATTGGGTGCCTTTAATACTATTTCCGAGCCTACTGTACGTTCGACATAAACCGTGCACCTATCTTGCGTCAAGATTAGCACTATCTCCAAATGAATCGAACAGAGCTCCACCAGACCCTCTTCACCTAGGAGTACCATCGGGTGCGTCTAAAATGATTTATGAGCCTATGTTCAGTGCAAACCGTGCACCTATCTTGCACTAATACTAACGTTGTCTCCAAATGGACTAAAACGAGATTCCACATGACCCATGTCACTTTCGAGTTCTATCGGGTGCGTCCAAAACAATTTATGAGCCTATGGTACGTTCAGTGCAAACCGTGCACCTATCTTGCATCATGAGTAGCACTATCTTCAAACGGATCGAACAGAGCTCCACTAGACCCTCGTCACCTAGGAGTACCATCGGGTGCGTCTAAAACGATTTATGAGCCTATGTTTGATGCAAACCGAGCACCTGTCTTGCACCGATGCTAACACTATCTCAAAACAGATCGAAACAAGAGTCCACATGACCCACATCACCAAGGAGTTCCATCAGATGCCTTCAAGACTATTTTCAAGCCTACGATACATTCGACGCAAACTATGCTCCAATCTTGCATTAAGGTAGCACTATCTACAAACGGACCGAACCGAGCTTCCACTTGACCCTTGTCAACTAGGAGTCCCACCGACTATGTCCAAAATGATTTCTATGCCCGTGGTATGTTCGGTGCACACCATGCACCTATCTTGCACTGACACTAACATTGTCTCCAAATAGACTAAAACGAGATTCCACATGACCCACGTCACTTACGAGTTCCTCTGGGTGCGTCCAAAACAATTTATGAGCCTATGGTACGTTCAGTGCAAACTATGCACCGATCTTGCATCAAGAGTAGCACTATCTCCAAATGGACCGAACTGAGCTTCCACTTGAGCCACGTCACCTAGGAGTCCCATCGAGTGCATCCAAAACGATTACTATGCCTATGGTATGTCTAGTACAAACCGTGCACCTATTTTGCACTAACACTAACACTGTCTCCGAAAGGATTAAAATGAGATTCCACACGACCCACGTCACTTGCGAGTTCCAACGGGTGCATCCAAAACTAATTATGAACCTATTGTACGTTCAGTGTAAACTGTGCACCTATCTTGCGTCAAGATTAGCACTATCTCCAAATGGACCGAATAGAGCTCCACCAGACCCTCGTTACCAAGGAGTACCATCAGGTGCGTCTAAAAAGATTTATGAGCCTATGTTTGACGCAAACCGAGCACCTATCTTGCACCGATGCTAAAACTATCTCAAAAGAAATCGAATCGATAGTCTACATGATCCACATCACCTAGGAGTTTCATCAGATGCCTTCAATACTATTTTTGAGCCTATGGTACGTTCGACGCAAACCATCCACAAATCTTGCATCAAGGTAGAACTATCTCCAAACGGACCGAACCGAGCTTCCGCTTGAGCCTCATCACCTCTGAGTCGCACCGAGTGCGTCTAAAATGATTTGTATGCCTATGGTACGTTCGGCGTAAACCATGCACCTATCGTGCACTGATAGTAACATTGTCTCCAAACGAACTAAAACGAGATTTCACATGACCCACGTCATTTATGAGTTCCACCGGGTGCGTCCAAAACTATTTATGAGCCTATGGTACGTTCAGTGCAAATCGTGCACCGATCTTGCGTCATGAGTAATAGTATCTTCAAACGGACCGAACAGAGCTCCACCAGACCCTCATCACCTAGAAGTACCATAAGGTGCGACTAAAATCATTAATGAGCCAATGGTACGTTTGACACAAACCGAGAACCTATCTTGCACCTGCACTAACACTATCTCAAAACAGATCGAAACGAGATTCCACATGACCCACAACACCTTGGAGTCCCATTGGGTGCCTCAAATGCTATTTTTGAGCCTACGATACGTTCGACGCAAACCATGCTCCAATCTTGCATCAAGGTAGCACTCTCTACAAACGGATCGAACCGGTTTTCCACTTGAGCCTCGTCACCTAGGAGTACCATCGAGTGCGTCCAAAATGATTTCTATGCCCGGGCATGTTCGGTGCACACCATGTACCTATCTTGCACTGACACTAACATTGTCTCCAAACAGACTAAAACGAGATTCCACACGACCCACGTCACTTACGAGTTCCACTGGATGTGTCCAAAATTATTTATGAGCCCATGGTACGTTCAGTGCAAACCGTGCACCTATCTTGCGTCATGTGTTGCACAATCTTCAAACGTACCGAACAGAGCTCCACCAGACCCTCGTCACCTAGGAGTCCAATTGGGTGCGTCTAAAACCATTAATGAGCCTATGGTATGTTTGACACAAACCGAGCACCTATCTTGCACCGACGCTAACACTATCTCAAAACAGATCAAAATGAGATTCCACATGACGTAGATCACCTAGGAGTTCCATTGGGTGCCTTTAATACTATTTCCGAGCCTACTGTACGTTCGACATAAGCCGTGCACCTATCTTGTGTCAAGATTAGCACTATCTCCAAACGAATCGAACAGAGCTCCACCAGACCATCTTCACCTAGGAGTACCATCGGGTGTGTCTTAAACTATTTATGAGCCTATGTTCAGTGCAAACCGTGCACCTATCTTGCACTAATACTAATGTTGTCTCCAAATGGACTAAAACGAGATTCCACACGACCCATGTCACTTTCGAGTTCTATCGGGTGCGTCCAAAACTATTTATGAGCCTATGGTACGTTCAGTGCAAACCGTGCACCTATCTTGCGTCATGAGTAGCACTATCTTCAAACGGATCGAATAGAGCTCCACTAGACACTCGTCACCTAGGAGTACCATCGGGTGCGTCTAAAACGATTTATGAGCCTATGTTTGATGCAAACCGAGCACCTATCTTGCACCGATGCTAACACTATCTCAAAACAGATTGAAACGAGAGTCCACATGACCCACATCACCTAGGAGTTCCATCAGATGCCTTCAAGACTATTTCGAGCCTACGATACATTCGACGCAAACCATGCTCCAATCTTGCATTAAGGTAGCACTATCTACAAACAGACCGAACTGAGCTTCCACTTGACCCTTGTCAACTAGGAGTCCCACCGACTACGTCCAAAATGATTTCTATGCCCGTGGTATGTTCGATGCACACCATGCACCTATCTTGCACTGACACTAACATTGTCTCCAAATAGACTAAAACGAGATTCCACACGACCCACGTCACTTACGAGTTCCTCCGGGTGCGTCCAAAACTATTTACGAGCCTATGGTACGTTCAGTGCAAACTGTGCACCGATCTTGCATCAAGAGTAGCACTATCTCCAAACGGACCGAACTGAGCCTCCACTTGAGCCACGTCACCTAGGAGTCCCATCGAGTGCATCTAAAACGATTACTATGCCTATGGTATGTCCAGTGCAAACCCTGCACCTATTTTGCACTAACACTAACACTGTCTCCGAATGGATTAAAATGAGATTCCACACGACCCACGTCACTTGCGAGTTCCAACGGGTGCATCCAAAACTAATTATGAACCTATTGTACGTTCAGTGTAAACTGTGCACCTATCTTGCGTCAAGATTAGCACTATCTCCAAATGGACCGAATAGAGCTCCACCAGACCCTCGTTACCAAGGAGTACCATCAGGTGCGTCTAAAAAGATTTATGAGCCTATGTTTGATGCAAACCGAGCACCTATCTTGCACCGATGCTAAAACTATCTCAAAAGAAATCGAATCGAGAGTCTACATGATCCACATCACCTAGGAGTTTCATCAGATGCCTTCAATACTATTTTTGAGCCTATGGTACGTTCGACGCAAACCATCCACAAATCTTGCATCAAGGTAGAACTATCTCCAAACGGACCGAACCGAGCTTCCGCTTGAGCCTCATCACCTCTGAGTCGCACCGAGTGCGTCTAAAATGATTTGTATGCCTATGGTACGTTCGGCGCAAACCATGCACCTATTGTGCACTGATAGTAACATTGTCTCCAAACGAACTAAAACGAGATTTCACATGACCCACGTCATTTATGAGTTCCACCGGGTGCGTCCAAAACTATTTATGAGCCTATGGTACGTTCAGTGCAAATCGTGCACCGATCTTGCGTCATGAGTAATAGTATCTTCAAACGGACCGAACAGAGCTCCACCAGACCCTCATCACCTAGAAGTACCATAAGGTGCGACTAAAATCATTAATGAGCCAATGGTACGTTTGACACAAACCGAGAACCTATCTTGCACCTGCACTAACACTATCTCAAAACAGATCGAAACGAGATTCCACATGACCCACAACACCTTGGAGTCCCATTGGGTGCCTCAAATGCTATTTTTGAGCCTACGATACGTTCGACGCAAACCATGCTCCAATCTTGCATCAAGGTAGCACTCTCTACAAACGGATCGAACCGGTTTTCCACTTGAGCCTCGTCACCTAGGAGTACCATCGAGTGCGTCCAAAATGATTTCTATGCCCGGGCATGTTCGGTGCACACCATGTACCTATCTTGCACTGACACTAACATTGTCTCCAAACAGACTAAAACGAGATTCCACACGACCCACGTCACTTACGAGTTCCACTGGATGTGTCCAAAATTATTTATGAGCCCATGGTACGTTCAGTGCAAACCGTGCACCTATCTTGCGTCATGTGTAGCACAATCTTCAAACGTACCGAACAGAGCTCCACCAGACCCTCGTCACCTAGGAGTCCAATTGGGTGCATCTAAAACCATTAATGAGCCTATGGTATGTTTGACACAAACCGAGCACCTATCTTGCACCGACGCTAACACTATCTCAAAACAGATCAAAATGAGATTCCACATGACGTAGATCACCTAGGAGTTCCATTGGGTGCCTTTAATACTATTTCCGAGCCTACTGTACGTTCGACATAAGCCGTGCACCTATCTTGTGTCAAGATTAGCACTATCTCCAAACGAATCGAACAGAGCTCCACCAGACCATCTTCACCTAGGAGTACCATCGGGTGTGTCTTAAACTATTTATGAGCCTATGTTCAGTGCAAACCGTGCACCTATCTTGCACTAATACTAATGTTGTCTCCAAATGGACTAAAACGAGATTCCACACGACCCATGTCACTTTCGAGTTCTATCGGGTGCGTCCAAAACTATTTATGAGCCTATGGTACGTTCAGTGCAAACCGTGCACCTATCTTGCGTCATGAGTAGCACTATCTTCAAACGGATCGAATAGAGCTCCACTAGACACTCGTCACCTAGGAGTACCATCGGGTGCGTCTAAAACGATTTATGAGCCTATGTTTGATGCAAACCGAGCACCTATCTTGCACCGATGCTAACACTATCTCAAAACAGATTGAAACGAGAGTCCACATGACCCACATCACCTAGGAGTTCCATCAGATGCCTTCAAGACTATTTCAAGCCTACGATACATTCGATGCAAACCATGCTCCAATCTTGCATTAAGGTAGCACTATCTACAAACAGACCGAACTGAGCTTCCACTTGACCCTTGTCAACTAGGAGTCCCACCGACTACGTCCAAAATGATTTCTATGCCCGTGGTATGTTCGATGCACACCATGCACCTATCTTGCACTGACACTAACATTGTCTCCAAATAGACTAAAACGAGATTCCACACGACCCACGTCACTTACGAGTTCCTCCGGGTGCGTCCAAAACTATTTACGAGCCTATGGTACGTTCAGTGCAAACTGTGCACCGATCTTGCATCAAGAGTAGCACTATCTCCAAACGGACCGAACTGAGCCTCCACTTGAGCCACGTCACCTAGGAGTCCCATCGAGTGCATCTAAAACGATTACTATGCCTATGGTATGTCCAGTGCAAACCCTGCACCTATTTTGCACTGACACTAACACTGTCTCCGAATGGATTAAAATGAGATTCCACACGACCCATGTCACTTACGAGTTCCAACGGGTGCATCCAAAACTAATTATGAGCCTATTGTACGTTCAGTGTAAACTGTGCACCTATCTTGCGTCAAGATTAGCACTATCTCCAAATGGACCGAATAGAGCTCCACCAGACCCTCATTACAAAGGAGTACCATCAGGTGCGTCTAAAAAGATTTATGAGCCTATGTTTGACACAAACCGAGCACCTATCTTGCACCGATGCTAAAACTATCTAAAAAGAAATCGAATCGAGAGTCTACATGACCCACATGATGTGAACCCGCTAGGGTTTATGGACGATCTTTCGATGAGAGGCGTGAGATCACTCGATTTGGTGGATGGAGATGACGTTCACGGCCCGACTACAGCCTTCCAAGACCACGCCTTAGCAACCGATACACCACCTCCAAAGGCTGTCACGATCTTGTGGAGCGCGACAACCAGCCACTAGGGCTCCCGTCCTGCAAGCAATCGAAGAACTAGCAAGAACAAGGAAACAAGCACTGAATTTGCAAGATGAAATTGAAATCCTCAAACTGAATCTTATTATGAGTGGAGTTCTGAAGACAAGGAGACGGGTGGCTGGATCAGCACACGCGCCTACAAGCAAGTAGCAAAGGCTAAACTTGATCTAAACAAAACCCAAGTGTTCCTGGTGGCGGCTAAGGGGTATATGATGTGTGGAGGACGACCACAAGAGAGTTTGGGTCGTGCTCCAACCCTAGGACGCGTCCCTACTGGACTCTAAAAGATACAAGCCCATTGGGCTAACTTAAGGTGGCGCAGCACCCTGGACAGAATAGACCTCTCGGTGATTTTTGGACTGTTGACGCCGTTTCTGAGCAGGTATGAGTATGAGGTCAGATCCGTATGAAAGTAGACTTTATTAGCTTTCCAACAAGTCCAGAATCACCCCAATCCGACTCCGTATGTAATCATGGACCGTCACAAGTTGGAGGTGTGCTGCAGTCCGAATCCAGCCTACGCGAGTCCTTTTCCCTTTTGGTCTTCTCCTTGATTCCTAATCAAAACAAGAGTGCACGTGTCTCCAAGATCTAAACAGGATGGACAAGAGCTCAAGAAGGAACTCACTTGATGATTAAGTGTTCGAGCACGAGCACGGGTAATAGGACCAGCAGGTGTCGGCGTGGACGGCGTGGATGTATGATCGGTGTTGATGTCCTCATCACCACATCACCTAGGAGTTTCATCAGAAGCCTTCAATACTATTTTTGAGCCTACGGTACGTTCGACGCAAACCATCCACCAATCTTGCATCAAGGCAGAACTATCTCCAAACGGACCGAACCGAGCTTCCGCTTGAGCCTCATCACCTCTGAGTCACACCGAGTGCATCTAAAATGATTTGTATGCCTATGGTACGTTCGGTGCAAGCCATGCACCTACCTTGCACTAACAGTAACATTGTCTCCAAACGAACTAAAACAAGATTCCACATGACCCATGTCATTTATGAGTTCCACCGGGTGCGTCCAAAACTATTTATGAGCCTATGGTACATTCAGTGCAAACCGTGCACCGATCTTGCATCATGAGTAGCAGTATCTTCAAACGGACCGAAAAGAGCTCCACCAGACCCTCATCACCTAGAAGTACCATAAGGTGTGACTAAAATCATTAATGAGCCAATGGTACGTTTGACACAAACCGAGCACCTATCTTACACCTACACTAACACTATCTCAAAACAGATCGAAACGAGATTCCACATGACCCACAACACATTGGAGTCCCATTGGGTGCCTCAAATGCTATTTTCGAGCCTACGATACGTTCGACGCAAACCATGCTCCAATCTTGCATCGAGGTAGCACTATCTACAAACGGATCGAACCGAGCTTCCACTTGAGCCTCGTCACCTAGGAGTACCATCGAGTGTGTCCAAAATGATTTCTATGCCCGTGGTATGTTCGGTGCACACCATGTACCTAACTTGCACTAACACTAACATTGTCTCCAAACAGACTAAAACGAGATTCCACACGACCCACATCACTTACGAGTTCCACTGGATGAGTCCAAAACTATTTATGAGCCTATGGTACGTTCAGTGCAAACCGTGCACCTATCTTGTGTCATGTGTAGCACAATCTTCAAACGTACTAAACAGAGCTCCACCAGACCCTCGTCACCTAGGAGTCCAATTGGGTGCGTCTAAAACCATTAATGAGCCTATGGTATGTTTGACACAAACTGAGCACCTATCTTACACCGACGCTAACACTATCTCAAAACAGATCAAAACGAGATTCCACATGACCTAGATCGCCTACGAGTTCCATTGGGTGCCTTTAATACTATTTCCAAGCCTACTGTACGTTCGACATAAACCGTGCACCTATCTTGCGTCAAGATTAGCACTATCTCCAAACAAATCGAACAGAGCTCCACCAAACCCTCGTCACCTAGGAGTACCATCGGGTGCGTCTAAAACGATTTATGAGCCTATGTTCGGTGCAAACCATGCAACTATCTTGCACTAATACTAACGTTGTCTCCAAATGGACTAAAACGACATTCCACACGACCCATGTCACTTTCGAGTTCTATCGGGTGCGTCCAAAACTATTTTTGAGCCTATGGTATGTTCAGTGCAAACCGTGCACCTATCTTACGTCATGAGTAGCACTATCTTCAAACGGATCGAATAGAGCTCCACTAGACCCTCGTCACCTAGGAGTACCATCGGGTGCGTCTAAAACGATTTATGAGCCTATGTTTGATGCAAACCGAGCACCTGTCTTGCACCGATGCTAACACTATCTCAAAACAGATCAAAACGAGACTCTACAAACGGAGGCACCCGAAGCAAGTCCGAGGTGATGTGGGTCATGTGGAATCTCGTTTCGATCTGTTTTGGGACAGTGTTAGCATCGGTGCAACATCAGTGCTCGGTTTGTGTCAAACATACCATTGGCTCATAAATTGTTTTAGATGCACCCGATGGTACTCCACGGTAACGAGGGTCTATTGGAGCAGTGTTCGGTCCATTTGGAGGTAGTGCTAATCTTGACACAAGACAGGTGCATGGTTTGCATGGAAAGAACTACAGGCTCAAAAATAGTTTTGGACGCACCCGATGAAACTCGAAAGTGACGTGGGTCGTGTGGAATCTCGTTTTAGTCCATTTGGAGACAGTGTTAGTGTTAGTGCAAGATAGGTGCACGGTTTGCATTGAACATACCGTAGGCATAGAAATCATTTTGGACGCACTCGATGGGACTACCAATCTTGCATCAAGGTAGCACTATCTCCAAACGGACCGAACCGAGCTTCCGCTTGAGCCTCGTCACCTAGGAGTCCCATTGAGTGCATCCAAAACGATTTCTATGCCTATGGTATGTTCGGTGCAAACCGTGCACCTATCTTGCACTACTACTAACGATGTCTACAAACAAACTAAAATGAGATTCCACATGACCCACGTCACTTATGAGTTCCATCGAGTGCGTCCAAAACAATTTTATGAGCCAATGGTACGTTCAGTGCAAACCGTGCACCTATCTTGCGTCAAGATTAGCACTATCTCTGAACGGACCGAACGGTGCTGCACCAAACCCTCGTCACCTAGGAGTACCATCGAGTGCATCTAAAATGATTTACGAGCCTATGTTTGACGCAAACCGAGCAACTATCTTGCACCGATGCTAACACTATCTCAAAAGAGATCGAAACATGATTCCACATGACCCACATCACCTAATAGTTCCATTAGATGCCTTCAATACTATTTTTGAAACTATGGTATGTTCGACACAAACCATCCACCAAGCTTGAATCAAGGTAGCACTATCCCCAAACGAACCGAACCAAGCTTCCACTTGAGCCTCGTCACCTATGAGTCCGACCGAGTGCATCCAAAATGATTTCTTTTCCTATGGTATGTTCAGTGCACACCATGCACCTATCTTGCACTGACACTAACATTGTCTACAAATAGACTAAAATGAGATTCCACACAACCCACGTCACTTACGAGTTCCACCGGGTGCATCCAAAACTATTTATGAGCCTACGGTACGTTTAGTGCAAATTGTGCCCCTATCTTGCCTCATGAGTAGCACTATCTTGAAACGGACTAAACAGAGCTCCACCAGACCCTCATCACCTAGGAGTACCATCAGTGCGTCTAAAACCATTAATGAGCCTATGGTACGTTTGACACAAACCGAGCACCTATCTTGCACCAATGCTAACAATATCTTAAAATAGATCAAAATGAGATTCCACGTGACCCGCATCACCTAGGAGTTCCATCAGATGCCTTCAAGACTATTTTCAAGCCTACGATACATTCGACACAAACCATGCTCCAATCTTGCATTAAGGTAGCACTATCTACAAACGGACCGAACCGAGCTTCCACTTGAGCCCTGTCAACTAGAAGTCCCACCAACTACGTCCAAAATGATTTCTATGCCCGTGGTATGTTTGGTGCACACCATGCACCTATCTTGCACTGACACTAACATTGTCTCCAAACAGACTAAAACGAGATTCCACACGACCCACGTCACTTACGAGTTCCACTGGGTGCGTCCAAAACTATTTATGAGCCTATGGTATGTTGAGTGCAAACTGTGCACCGATCTTGCATCAAGAGTAGCACTATCTCCAAATGGACCGAACTGAGCTTCCACTTGAGCCACGTCACCTAGGAGTCCCATCGAGTGCATCCAAAACGATTACTATGCCTATGGTATATCCAGTGCAAACCATGCACCTATTTTGCACTAACACTAACACTGTCTCCAAAAGGATTAAAATGAGATTCCACACGACCCACGTCACTTACAAGTTCCAACGGGTGCATCCAAAACTAATTATGAACCTATTGTACGTTCAGTGTAAACTGTGAACCTATCTTGTGTCAAGATTAGCACTATGTCCAAATGGACCGAATAGAGCTCCACCAGACCCTCGTTACCAAATAGTACCATCAGGTGCGTCTAAAATGATTTATGAGCCTATGTTTGACGCAAACCGAGCACCTATCTTGCACCGATGCTAAAACTATCTCAAAAGAAATCGAATTGAGAGTCCACATGACCCACATCACCTAGGAGTTTCATCAGATGCCTTCAATACTATTTTTGAGCCTACGGTACGTTCGACGCAAACCATCCACCAATCTTGCATCAAGGTAGAACTATCTCCAAACGGACCGAACCGAGCTTCCACTTGAGCCTCATCACCTCTGAGTCACACCGAGTGCGTCCAAAATGATTTGTATGCCTATGGTACGTTCGGTGCAAACCATGCACCTAACTTGCACTGACAGTAACATTGTCTCCAAACGAACTAAAACGAGATCCCACATGACCCACGTCATTTATGAGTTCCACCGGATGCGTCCAAAACTATTTATGAGCCTAAGGTACGTTTAGTGCAAACCGTCCACCGATCTTGCGTCATGAGTAGCAGTATCTTCAAACGGACCGAACAGAGCTCCACCAGACCCTCATCACCTAGGAGTACCATATGGTGTGACTAAAATCATTAATGAGCCAATGGTACGTTTGACACAAACTGAGCACCTATCTTGCACCTGCACTAACACTATCTCAAAACAGATCGAAACGAGATTCCAGATGACCCACAACACCTTGGAGTCCCATTGGGTGCCTCAAATGCTATTTTGAGCCTACGATACGTTCGACGCAAACCATGCTCCAATCTTGCATCAAGGTAGCACTATCTACAAATGGATCGAACCGAGCTTCCACTTGAGCCTCGTCACCTAGGAGTACCATTGAGTGCGTCCAAAATGATTTCTATGCCCGTGGTATGTTTGGTGCACACCATGTACCTATCTTGCACTGACACTAACCTTGTCTCCAAACAGACTAAAACGAGATTCCACACGACCCACGTCACTTACGAGTTCCACTGGGTGCGTCCAAAACTATTTATGAGCCTATGGTATGTTGAGTGCAAACTGTGCACCGATCTTGCATCAAGAGTAGCACTATCTCCAAACGGACCGAACTGAGCTTCCACTTGAGCCACGTCACCTAGGAGTCCCATCGAGTGCATCCAAAACGATTACTATGCCTATGGTATATCCAGTGCAAACCATGCACCTATTTTGCACTAACACTAACACTGTCTCCAAAAGGATTAAAATGAGATTCCACACGACCCACGTCACTTACAAGTTCCAACGGGTGCATCCAAAACTAATTATGAACCTATTGTACGTTCAGTGTAAACTGTGAACCTATCTTGCGTCAAGATTAGCACTATGTCCAAATGGACCGAATAGAGCTCCACCAGACCCTCGTTACCAAATAGTACCATCAGGTGCGTCTAAAACGATTTATGAGCCTATGTTTGACGCAAACCGAGCACCTATCTTGCACCGATGCTAAAACTATCTCAAAAGAAATCGAATTGAGAGTCCACATGACCCACATCACCTAGGAGTTTCATCAGATGCCTTCAATACTATTTTTGAGCCTACGGTACGTTCAACGCAAACCATCCACCAATCTTGCATCAAGGTAGAACTATCTCCAAACGGACCGAACCGAGCTTCCACTTGAGCCTCATCACCTCTGAGTCGCACCGAGTGCATCCAAAATGATTTGTATGCCTATGGTACGTTCGGTGCAAACCATGCACCTAACTTGCACTGACAGTAACATTGTCTCCAAACGAACTAAAACGAGATCCCACATGACGCACGTCATTTATGAGTTCCACCGGATGCGTCCAAAACTATTTATGAGCCTAAGGTACGTTTAGTGCAAACCGTGCACCGATCTTGCGTCATGAGTAGCAGTATCTTCAAACAGACCGAACAGAGCTCCACCAGACCCTCATCACCTAGGAGTACCATACGGTGTGACTAAAATCATTAATGAGCCAATGGTACGTTTGACACAAACTGAGCACCTATCTTGCACCTACACTAACACTATCTCAAAACAGATCGAAACGAGATTCCACATGACCCACAACACCTTGGAGTCCCATTGGGTGCCTCAAATGCTATTTTGAGCCTACGATACGTTCGACGCAAACCATGCTCCAATCTTGCATCAAGGTAGCACTATCTACAAATGGATCGAACCGAGCTTCCACTTGAGCCTCGTCACCTAGGAGTACCATTGAGTGCGTCCAAAATGATTTCTATGCCCGTGGTATGTTTGGTGCACACCATGTACCTATCTTGCACTGACTTGTCTCCAAACAGACTAAAATGAGATTCCACATGACCCACGTCACTTACGAGTTCCACTGGATGTGTCCAAAACTATTTATGAGCCTATGGTACGTTCAGTGCAAACCGTGCACCTATCTTGCGTCATGTGTAGCACAATCTTCAAACATACCGAACAGAGCTCCACCAGACCCTCGTCACCTAGGAGTCCAATTGGGTGCGTCTAAAACCATTAATGAGCCTATGGTATGTTTGACACAAACTGAGCACATATCTTGCACCGACGCTAACACTATCTCAAAACAGATCAAAACGAGATTCCACATGACCTAGATCACCTAGGAGTTCCATTGGGTGCCTTTAATACTATTTCTGATCCTACTGTACGTTTGACACAAACCGTGCACCTATCTTGTGTCAAGATTAGCACTATCTCCATACGAATCGAACAGAGCTCCACCAGACGCTCGTCACCTAGGAGTACCATCGGGTGCGTCTAAAACGATTTATGAGCCTATGTTCGGTGCAAACCGTGCACCTATCTTGAACTAATACTAACGTTGTCTCCAAATGGACTAAAAGGAGATTCCACACGACCCATGTCACTTTCGAGTTCTATTAGGTGCGTCCAAAACTATTTATGAGCCTACGGTACGTTTAGTGCAAACCATGCACCTATCTTGCGTCATGAGTAGCACTATCTTCAAACGGATCGAACAGAGCTCCACTAGACCCTCGTCACCTAGGAGTACCGTCGGGTGCGCCTAAAATGATTTATGAGCCTATGTTTGTTGCAAACCTAGCACCTGTCTTGCACTGATGCTAACACTATCTCAAAACAGATCGAAACGAGAGTCCACATGACCCACATCACCTAGGAGTTCCATCAGATGCATTCAATACTATTTTCAAGCCTACGATACATTCAATGCAAAACCATGCTCCAATCTTGCATTAAGGTAGCACTATCTACAAACGGACTGAACCGAGCTTCCACTTGAGCCTTGTCAACTAGGAGTCCCACCGACTACGTCCAAAATGATTTCTATGCCCGTGGTATGTTCGGTCCAAACCATGCACCTATCTTGCACTGACACTAACATTGTCTCCAAACAGACTAAAACAAGATTCCACACGACCCACGTCACTTAGGAGTTCCACCAGGTGCGTCCAAAACTATTTATGAGCCTATGGTACGTTCAGTGCAAACTGTGCACCGATCTTGCATCAAGAGTGGCACTATCTCCAAACCGACCGAACCGAGCTTCCACTTGAGCCACGTCACCTAGGAGTCCCATCGAGTGCATCCAAAACGATTACTATGCCTATGGTATGTCCAGTGCAAACCGTGCACCTATTTTGCACTAACACTAACACTGTCTCCGAATGGATTAAAATGAGATTGCACACGACCCACGTCACTTACAAGTTCCAACGGGTGCATCCAAAACTAATTATGAGCCTATTGTACGTTCAGTGTAAACTGTGCACCTATCTTGCGTCAAGATTAGCACTATCACCAAATGGATCGAATAGAGCTCCACCAGACCCTCGTTACCAAGGAGTACCATCGGGTGCGTCTAAAATGATTTATGAGCCTATGTTTGATGCAAACCGAGCACCTATCTTGCACCGATGCTAAAACTATCTCAAAAGAAATCGAATCGAGAGTCCACATGACCCACATCGCCTCATCAGATGCCCTCAATACTATTATTGAGCCTACGGTACGTTCGACGCAAACCATCCACCAATCTTGCATCAAGGTAGCACTATCTCCAAACGGACCGAACCGAGCATCCACTTGAGCCTCATCACCTACGAGTCGCACCAAGTGCGTCCAAAATGATTTGTATGCCAATGGTACATTCGGTGCAAACCATGCACCTATCTTGCACTGACAGTAACATTGTCTCCAAATGAACTAAAACGAGATTCCACACAACCCACGTCATTTATGAGTTCCACCGGGTGCGTCCAAAACTATTTATGAGCCTATGGTATGTTCAGTGCAAACCGTGCACCGATCTTGCATCATGAGTAGTAGTATCTTCAAACGGACCGAACAGAGCTCCACCAGACCCTCATCACCTAGGAGTACCATCAGGTGTGACTAAAATCATTAATGAGCCAATGGTATGTTTGACACAAACCGAGCACCTATCTTGCACCTACGCTAGCACTATCTCAAAATAGATCGAAACGAGATTCCACATGACCCACAACACCTTGGAGTCCCATTAGGTGCCTCTAATGCTATTTTCGAGCCTACGATATGTTCGACGCAAACCATGCTCCAATCTTGCATCAAGGTAGGACTATCTACAAACGGATCGAACCAAGCTTCCACTTGAGCCTCGTCACCTAGGAGTCCCATCGAGTGCGTCAAAAATGATTTCTATGCCCGTGGTATGTTCGGTGCACACCATGTACCTATCTTGCACTAACACTAACATTGTCTCCAAACAGACTAAAACGAGATTCCACACGACCCACGTCACTTACAAGTTCCACCGGATGTGTCCAAAACTATTTATGAGCCTATGGTACGTTCAGTGCAAACCGTGCACCTATCTTGCGTCATGTGTAGCACTATCTTCAAACGTACCAAACAGAACTCCACCAGACCCTCGTCACCTAGGAGTCCCATTGGGTGCGTCTAAAACTATTAATGAGCCAATTGTATGTTTGACACAAATTGAGCACCTATCTTGCACCGATGCTAACACTATCTCAAAACAGATCGAAACGAGGTTCCACATGACCCAGATCACCTAGGAGTTCCATTGGGTGCCTTTAATACTATTTCTAAGCCTACTGTACGTTGGACACAAACCATGCACCTATCTTGCGTCAAGATTAGCGCTATCTCCAAACAGAACGAACAGTGTTCCACCAGACCCTCGTCACCTAGGAGTACCATCGGGTGCGTCTAAAACGATTTATGAGCCTATGTTTGACGCAAACTGAGCACCTATATTGCACCGATGCTAACACTATCTCAAAAGAGATTGAAACGAGAGTCCACATGACCCAAATCACCTAAGAGTTCCCTCAGGTGCCTTCAATACTATTTTCGAGCCTACGGTACGTTCGACGCAAACCATGCACTAATCTTGCATCAAGAGTAGCACTATCTCCAAATGGACCAAACCGAGCTTCCACTTGAGCCTCATCACCTATGAGTCCCACCGAGTGCGTCCAATATGATTTCTATGCCTATGGTATGTTCGGTGCAAACCATGCACCTATCTTGCACTGACAGTAACATTGTCTCCAAATGGACTAAAACAAGATTCCACATGACCCACGTCAATTACGAGTTCCACCGGGTGCGTCCAAAACTATTTATGAGCCTATGGTACTTTCATTGTAAACCGTGCACCGATCTTGCGTCTTGAGTAGCAGTATCTTCAAACGGACCAAACAGAGCTCCACCAGACCCTCATCACCTACGAGTACCATCAGGTGCGTCTAAAATCATTAATGAGCCTATGGTACATTTGACACAAACCGAGCACCTATCTTGCACCTACGCCAACACTATCTCAAAATAGATCGAAACGAGATTTCACATGACCCACAACACCTTGGAGTCCCATTGGGTGCCTCTAATGCTATTTTCGAGCCTACAATACGTTCGACACAAACCACGCTCCTATCTTGCATCATGGTAGCACTATCTACAAACGGACCGAACCAAGCTTCCACTTCAGCCTCGTCACCTTGGAGTCCCAGCGAGTGCGTCCAAAATGATTTCTATACCCGTGGTATGTTTGGTGTAGACCATGTACCTATCTTGCACTGACACTAACATTGTCTCCAAACAGACTAAAACTAGATTCCACACAACCCACGTCACTTACGAGTTCCACCGGATGTGTCCAAAACTATTTATGAGCCTATGGTACGTTCAGTGCAAACCGTGCATCTATCTTACGTCATGTGTAGCACTATCTTCAAACGTACCGAACAAAGCTCCACCAGACCCTCGTCACCTAGGAGTCCAATTGGGTGCGTCTAAAACTATTAATGAGCCTATGGTATGTTTGACACAAATTGAGCACCTATCTTGCACCGATGCTAACACTATCTCAAAACAGATCGAAACGAGGTTCCACATGACCCAGATCACCTAGGAGTTCCATTGGGTGCCTTTAATACTATTTCTGAGCCTACTGTACGTTCGACACAAACCGTGCACCTATCTTGCATCAAGATTAGCACTATCTCTAAACGGAACGAACAGCGCTCCACGAGACCCTCATCACCTAGGAGTACCATCGAGTGCATCTAAAATGATTTATGAGCCTATGTTTGACGCAAACCGAGCACCTATATTGCACCGACGCTAACACTATATCAAAAGAGATTGAAACGAGAGTCCACATGACCCAAATCACCTGAGTTCCATCAGGTGCCTTCAATACTATTTTCGAGACTATGGTACGTTCGACGCAGACCATGCACCAATCTTGCATCAAGAGTAGCACTATCTCTAAACGGACCGAATCGAGCTTCCACTTGAGCCTCGTCACCTAGGAGTCCCACCGAGTGTGTCCAAAATGATTTCTATGCCTATGGTATGTTTGGTGCAAACCATGCACCAATCTTACACTGACAATAACATTGTCTCCAAATGGACTAAAACGAGATTCCACACGACCCACATCACTTACGAGTTCCATCGGGTGCGTCCAAAACTATTTATGAGCCTATGGTACATTCAGTGCAAACAGTGCACCGATCTTGCGTCTTGAGTAGCAGTATCTTCAAACGGACCGAACAGAGCTCCACCAGATCCTCATCACCTACGAGTACCATCAGGTGCATCTAAAATCATTAATGAGCCTATGGTACGTTTCACACAAACCGACAACGTATCTTGCACCTACGCTAACTCTATCTCAAAACAGATCGAAACAAGATTCCACATGACCCACAACACATTGGAGTCCCATTGGATGCCTCAAATGCTATTTTCGAGCCTACGATACGTTCGACGCAAACCATGCTCCAATCTTGCATCGAGGTAGCACTATCTACAAACGGATCGAACCGAGCTTCCACTTGAGCCTCGTCACCTAGGAGTACCATCGAGTGTGTCCAAAATGATTTCTATGCCCGTGGTATGTTCGGTGCACACCATGTACCTATCTTGCACTAACACTAACATTGTCTCCAAACAGACTAAAACGAGATTCCACACGACCCACATCACTTACGAGTTCCACTGGATGAGTCCAAAACTATTTGTGAGCCTATGGTACGTTTAGTGCAAACCGTGCACCTATCTTGTGTCATGTGTAGCACAATCTTCAAACGTACTAAACAGAGCTCCACCAGACCCTCGTCACCTAGGAGTCCAATTGGGTGCGTCTAAAACCATTAATGAGCCTATGGTATGTTTGACACAAACTGAGCACCTATCTTACACCGACGCTAACACTATCTCAAAACAGATCAAAACGAGATTCCACATGACCTAGATCGCCTACGAGTTCCATTGGGTGCCTTTAATACTATTTCCGAGCCTACTGTACGTTCGACATAAACCGTGCACCTATCTTGCGTCAAGATTAGCACTATCTCCAAACAAATCGAACAGAGCTCCACCAAACCCTCGTCACCTAGGAGTACCATCGGGTGCGTCTAAAACGATTTATGAGCCTATGTTCGGTGCAAACCGTGCAACTATCTTGCACTAATACTAACGTTGTCTCCAAATGGACTAAAACGACATTCCACACGACCCATGTCACTTTCGAGTTCTATCGGGTGCGTCCAAAACTATTTTTGAGCCTATGGTATGTTCAGTGCAAACCGTGCACCTATCTTGCGTCATGAGTAGCACTATCTTCAAACGGATCGAACAGAGCTCCACTAGACCCTCGTCACCTAGGAGTACCATCGGGTGCGTCTAAAACGATTTATGAGCCTATGTTTGATGCAAACCGAGCACCTGTCTTGCACCGATGCTAACACTATCTCAAAACAGATCGAAACGAGACTCCACATGACCCGCATCACCTAGGAGTTCCATCAGATGCCTTCAAGACTATTTTCAAGCCTACGATACATTCGACACAAACCATGCTCCAATCTTGCATTAAGGTAGCACTATCTACAAATGGACCGAACCGAGCTTCCACTTGAGCCTTGTCAACTAGGAGTCCCACCAACTACGTCCAAAATGATTTCTATGCCCGTGGTATGTTTGGTGCACACCATGCACCTATCTTGCACTGACACTAACATTGTCTCCAAACAGACTAAAACGAGATTCCACACGACCCACGTCACTTACGAGTTCCACTGGGTGCGTCCAAAACTATTTATGAGCCTATGGTATGTTGAGTGCAAACTGTGCACCGATCTTGCATCAAGAGTAGCACTATCTCCAAACGGACCGAACTGAGCTTCCACTTGAGCCACGTCACCTAGGAGTCCCATCGAGTGCATCCAAAACGATTACTATGCCTATGGTATATCCAGTGCAAACCGTGCACCTATTTTGCACTAACACTAACACTGTCTCCAAAAGGATTAAAATGAGATTCCACACGACCCACGTCACTTACAAGTTCCAACGGGTGCATCCAAAACTAATTATGAACCTATTGTACGTTCAGTGTAAACTGTGAACCTATCTTGTGTCAAGATTAGCACTATGTCCAAATGGACCGAATAGAGCTCCACCAGACCCTCGTTACCAAATAGTACCATCAGGTGCGTCTAAAATGATTTATGAGCCTATGTTTGATGCAAACCGAGCACCTATCTTGCACCGATGCTAAAACTATCTCAAAAGAAATCGAATTGAGAGTCCACATGACCCACATCACCTAGGAGTTTCATCAGATGCCTTCAATACTATTTTTGAGCCTACGGTACGTTCGACGCAAACCATCCACCAATCTTGCATCAAGGTAGAACTATCTCCAAATGGACCGAACCGAGCTTCCACTTGAGCCTCATCACCTCTGAGTCACACCGAGTGCGTCCAAAATGATTTGTATGCCTATGGTACGTTCGGTGCAAACCATGCACCTAACTTGCACTGACAGTAACATTGTCTCCAAACGAACTAAAACGAGATCCCACATGACCCACGTCATTTATGAGTTCCACCGGATGCGTCCAAAACTATTTATGAGCCTAAGGTACGTTCAGTGCAAACCGTCCACCGATCTTGCGTCATGAGTAGCAGTATCTTCAAACGGACCGAACAGAGCTCCACTAGACCCTCATCACCTAGGAGTACCATATGGTGTGACTAAAATCATTAATGAGCCAATGGTACGTTTGACACAAACTGAGCACCTATCTTGCACCTGCACTAACACTATCTCAAAACAGATCGAAACGAGATTCCACATGACCCACAACACCTTGGAGTCCCATTGGGTGCCTCAAATGCTATTTTGAGCCTACGATACGTTCGACGCAAACCATGCTCCAATCTTGCATCAAGGTAGCACTATCTACAAATGGATCGAACCGAGCTTCCACTTGAGCCTCGTCACCTAGGAGTACCATTGAGTGCGTCCAAAATGATTTCTATGCCCGTGGTATGTTTGGTGCACACCATGTACCTATCTTGCACTGACACTAACCTTGTCTCCAAACAGACTAAAACGAGATTCCACACGACCCACGTCACTTACGAGTTCCACTGGGTGCGTCCAAAACTATTTATGAGCCTATGGTATGTTGAGTGCAAACTGTGCACCGATCTTGCATCAAGAGTAGCACTATCTCCAAACGGACCGAACTGAGCTTCCACTTGAGCCACGTCACCTAGGAGTCCCATCGAGTGCATCCAAAATGATTACTATGCCTATGGTATGTCCAGTGCAAACCGTGCACCTATTTTGCACTAACACTAACACTGTCTCCAAAAGGATTAAAATGAGATTCCACACGACCCACGTCACTTACAAGTTCCAACGGGTGCATCCAAAACTAATTATGAACCTATTGTACGTTCAGTGTAAACTGTGAACCTATCTTGCGTCAAGATTAGCACTATGTCCAAATGGACCGAATAGAGCTCCACCAGACCCTCGTTACCAAATAGTACCATCAGGTGCGTCTAAAACGATTTATGAGCCTATGTTTGACGCAAACCGAGCACCTATCTTGCACCTATGCTAAAACTATCTCAAAAGAAATCGAATCGAGAGTCCACATGACCCACATCACCTAGGAGTTTCATCAGATGCCTTCAATACTATTTTTGAGCCTACGGTACGTTCGACGCAAACCATCCACCAATCTTGCATCAAGGTAGAACTATCTCCAAATGGACCGAACCGAGCTTCCACTTGAGCCTCATCACCTCTGAGTCACACCAAGTGCGTCCAAAATGATTTGTATGCCTATGGTACATTCGGTGCAAACCATGCACCTAACTTGCACTGACAGTAACATTGTCTCCAAACGAACTAAAACGAGATCCCAACCGGATGCGTCCAAAACTATTTATGAGCCTAAGGTACGTTCAGTGCAAACCGTGCACCGATCTTGCGTCATGAGTAGCAGTATCTTCAAACAGACCGAACAGAGCTCCACCAGACCCTCATCACCTAGGAGTACAATACGGTGTGACTAAAATCATTAATGAGCCAATGGTACGTTTGACACAAACTGAGCACCTATCTTGCACCTACACTAACACTATCTCAAAACAGATCGAAACGAGATTCCACATGACCCACAACACCTTGGAGTCCCATTGGGTGCCTCAAATGCTATTTTGAGCCTACGATACGTTCGACGCAAACCATGCTCCAATCTTGCATCAAGGTAGCACTATCTACAAATGGATCGAACCGAGCTTCCACTTGAGCCTCGTCACCTAGGAGTACCATTGAGTGCGTCCAAAATGATTTCTATGCCCGTGGTATGTTTGGTGCACACCATGTACCTATCTTGCACTGACTTGTCTCCAAACGAACTAAAATGAGATTCCACACGACCCACGTCACTTACGAGTTCCACTGGATGTGTCCAAAACTATTTATGACCCTATGGTACGTTCAGTGCAAACCGTGCACCTATCTTGCGTCATGTGTAGCACAATCTTCAAACATACCGAACAGAGCTCCACCAGACCCTCGTCACCTAGGAGTCCAATTGGGTGCGTCTAAAACCATTAATGAGCCTATGGTATGTTTGACACAAACTGAGCACATATCTTGCACCGACGCTAACACTATCTCAAAACAGATCAAAACGAGATTCCACATGACCTAGATCACCTAGGAGTTCCATTGGGTGCCTTTAATACTATTTCTGATCCTACTGTACGTTTGACACAAACCGTGCACCTATCTTGTGTCAAGATTAGCACTATCTCCATACGAATCGAACAGAGCTCCACCAGACGCTCGTCACCTAGGAGTACCATCGGGTGCGTCTAAAACGATTTATGAGCCTATGTTCGGTGCAAACCGTGCACCTATCTTGAACTAATACTAACGTTGTCTCCAAATGGACTAAAATGAGATTCCACACGACCCATGTCACTTTCGAGTTCTATTAGGTGCGTCCAAAACTATTTATGAGCCTACGGTACGTTTAGTGCAAACCATGCACCTATCTTGCGTCATGAGTAGCACTATCTTCAAACAGATCGAACAGAGCTCCACTAGACCCTCGTCACCTAGGAGTACCGTCGGGTGCGCCTAAAATGATTTATGAGCCTATGTTTGTTGCAAACCTAGCACCTGTCTTGCACTGATGCTAACACTATCTCAAAACAGATCGAAACGAGAGTCCACATGACCCACATCACCTAGGAGTTCCATCAGATGCCTTCAATACTATTTTCAAGCCTACGATACATTCAATGCAAAACCATGCTCCAATCTTGCATTAAGGTAGCACTATCTACAAACGGACTGAACCGAGCTTCCACTTGAGCCTTGTCAACTAGGAGTCCCACCGACTACGTCCAAAATGATTTCTATGCCCGTGGTATGTTCGGTCCAAACCATGCACCTATCTTGCACTGACACTAACATTGTCTCCAAACAGACTAAAACGAGATTCCACACGACCCACGTCACTTAGGAGTTCCACCAGGTGCGTCCAAAACTATTTATGAGCCTATGGTACGTTCAGTGCAAACTGTGCACCGATCTTGCATCAAGAGTAGCACTATCTCCAAACCGACCGAACCGAGCTTCCACTTGAGCCACGTCACCTAGGAGTCCCATCGAGTGCATCCAAAACGATTACTATGCCTATGGTATGTCCAGTGCAAACCGTGCACCTATTTTGCACTAACACTAACACTGTCTCCGAATGGATTAAAATGAGATTGCACACGACCCACGTCACTTACAAGTTCCAACGGGTGCATCCAAAACTAATTATGAGCCTATTGTACGTTCAGTGTAAACTGTGCACCTATCTTGCGTCAAGATTAGCACTATCACCAAATGGATCGAATAGAGCTCCACCAGACCCTCGTTACCAAGGAGTACCATCGGGTGCGTCTAAAATGATTTATGAGCCTATGTTTGATGCAAACCGAGCACCTATCTTGCACCGATGCTAAAACTATCTCAAAAGAAATCGAATTGAGAGTCCACATGACCCACATCACCTAGGAGTTTCATCACATGCCTTCAATACTATTTTTGAGCCTACGGTACGTTCGACGCAAACCATCCACCAATCTTGCATCAAGGTAGAACTATCTCCAAACGGACCGAACCGAGCTTCCACTTGAGCCTCATCACCTCTGAGTCACACCAAGTGCGTCCATAATGATTTGTATGCCTATGGTACGTTCGGTGCAAACCATGCACCTAACTTGCACTGACAGTAACATTGTCTCCAAACGAACTAAAACGAGATCCCACATGACCCACGTCATTTATGAGTTCCACCGGATGCGTCCAAAACTATTTATGAGCCTAAGGTACGTTCAGTGCAAACCGTCCACCGATCTTGCGTCATGAGTAGCAGTATCTTCAAACGGACCGAACAGAGCTCCACCAGACCCTCATCACCTAGGAGTACCATATGGTGTGACTAAAATCATTAATGAGCCAATGGTACGTTTGACACAAACTGAGCACCTATCTTGCACCTGCACTAACACTATCTCAAAACAGATCGAAACGAGATTCCACATGACCCACAACACCTTGGAGTCCCATTGGGTGCCACAAATGCTATTTTGAGCCTACGATACGTTCGACGCAAACCATGCTCCAATCTTGCATCAAGGTAGCACTATCTACAAATGGATCGAACCGAGCTTCCACTTGAGCCTCGTCACCTAGGAGTACCATTGAGTGCGTCCAAAATGATTTCTATGCCCGTGGTATGTTTGGTGCACACCATGTACCTATCTTGCACTGACACTAACCTTGTCTCCAAACAGACTAAAACGAGATTCCACACGACCCACGTCACTTACGAGTTCCACTGGGTGCGTCCAAAACTATTTATGAGCCTATGGTATGTTGAGTGCAAACTGTGCACCGATCTTGCATCAAGAGTAGCACTATCTCCAAACGGACCGAACTGAGCTTCCACTTGAGCCACGTCACCTAGGAGTCCCATCGAGTGCATCCAAAACGATTACTATGCCTATGGTATATCCAGTGCAAACCGTGCACCTATTTTGCACTAACACTAACACTGTCTCCAAAAGGATTAAAATGAGATTCCACACGACCCACGTCACTTACAAGTTCCAACGGGTGCATCCAAAACTAATTATGAACCTATTGTACGTTCAGTGTAAACTGTGAACCTATCTTGCGTCAAGATTAGCACTATGTCCAAATCGACCGAATAGAGCTCCACCAGACCCTCGTTACCAAATAGTACCATCAGGTGCGTCTAAAACGATTTATGAGCCTATGTTTGACGCAAACCGAGTACCTATCTTGCACCGATGCTAAAACTATCTCAAAAGAAATCGAATTGAGAGTCCACATGACCCACATCACCTAGGAGTTTCATCAGATGCCTTCAATACTATTTTTGAGCCTACGGTACGTTCAACGCAAACCATCCACCAATCTTGCATCAAGGTAGAACTATCTCCAAATGGACCGAACCGAGCTTCCACTTGAGCCTCATCACCTCTGAGTCGCACCGAGTGCATCCAAAATGATTTGTATGCCTATGGTACGTTCGGTGCAAACCATGCACCTAACTTGCACTGACAGTAACATTGTCTCCAAACGAACTAAAACGAGATCCCACATGACCCACGTCATTTATGAGTTCCACCGGATGCGTCCAAAACTATTTATGAGCCTAAGGTACGTTTAGTGCAAACCGTGCACCGATCTTGCGTCATGAGTAGCAGTATCTTCAAACAGACCGAACAGAGCTCCACCAGACCCTCATCACCTAGGAGTACCATACGGTGTGACTAAAATCATTAATGAGCCAATGGTACGTTTGACACAAACTGAGCACCTATCTTGCACCTACACTAACACTATCTCAAAACAGATCGAAACGAGATTCCACATGACCCACAACACCTTGGAGTCCCATTGGGTGCCTCAAATGCTATTTTGAGCCTACGATACGTTCGACGCAAACCATGCTCCAATCTTGCATCAAGGTAGCACTATCTACAAATGGATCGAACCGAGCTTCCACTTGAGCCTCGTCACCTAGGAGTACCATTGAGTGCGTCCAAAATGATTTCTATGCCCGTGGTATGTTTGGTGCACACCATGTACCTATCTTGCACTGACTTGTCTCCAAACGAACTAAAATGAGATTCCACACGACCCACGTCACTTACGAGTTCCACTGGATGTGTCCAAAACTATTTATGACCCTATGGTACGTTCAGTGCAAACCGTGCACCTATCTTGCGTCAAGTGTAGCACAATCTTCAAACATACCGAACAGAGCTCCACCAGACCCTCGTCACCTAGGAGTCCAATTGGGTGCGTCTAAAACCATTAATGAGCCTATGGTATGTTTGACACAAACTGAGCACATATCTTGCACCGACGCTAACACTATCTCAAAACAGATCAAAACGAGATTCCACATGACCTAGATCACCTAGGAGTTCCATTGGGTGCCTTTAATACTATTTCTGATCCTACTGTACGTTTGACACAAACCGTGCACCTATCTTGTGTCAAGATTAGCACTATCTCCATACGAATCGAACAGAGCTCCACCAGACGCTCGTCACCTAGGAGTACCATCGGGTGCGTCTAAAACGATTTATGAGCCTATGTTCGGTGCAAACCGTGCACCTATCTTGAACTAATACTAACGTTGTCTCCAAATGGACTAAAATGAGATTCCACACGACCCATGTCACTTTCGAGTTCTATTAGGTGCGTCCAAAACTATTTATGAGCCTACGGTACGTTTAGTGCAAACCATGCACCTATCTTGCGTCATGAGTAGCACTATCTTCAAACAGATCGAACAGAGCTCCACTAGACCCTCGTCACCTAGGAGTACCGTCGGGTGCGCCTAAAATGATTTATGAGCCTATGTTTGTTGCAAACCTAGCACCTGTCTTGCACTGATGCTAACACTATCTCAAAACAGATCGAAACGAGAGTCCACATGACCCACATCACCTAGGAGTTCCATCAGATGCCTTCAATACTATTTTCAAGCCTACGATACATTCAATGCAAAACCATGCTCCAATCTTGCATTAAGGTAGCACTATCTACAAACGGACTGAACCGAGCTTCCACTTGAGCCTTGTCAACTAGGAGTCCCACCGACTACGTCCAAAATGATTTCTATGCCCGTGGTATGTTCGGTCCAAACCATGCACCTATCTTGCACTGACACTAACATTGTCTCCAAATAGACTAAAACGAGATTCCACACGACCCACGTCACTTAGGAGTTCCACCAGGTGCGTCCAAAACTATTTATGAGCCTATGGTACGTTCAGTGCAAACTGTGCACCGATCTTGCATCAAGAGTAGCACTATCTCCAAACCGACCGAACCGAGCTTCCACTTGAGCCACGTCACCTAGGAGTCCCATCGAGTGCATCCAAAACGATTACTATGCCTATGGTATGTCCAGTGCAAACCGTGCACCTATTTTGCACTAACACTAACACTGTCTCCGAATGGATTAAAATGAGATTGCACACGACCCACGTCACTTACAAGTTCCAACGGGTGCATCCAAAACTAATTATGAGCCTATTGTACGTTCAGTGTAAACTGTGCACCTATCTTGCGTCAAGATTAGCACTATCACCAAATGGATCGAATAGAGCTCCACCAGACCCTCGTTACCAAGGAGTACCATCGGGTGCGTCTAAAATGATTTATGAGCCTATGTTTGATGCAAACCGAGCACCTATCTTGCACCGATGCTAAAACTATCTCAAAAGAAATCGAATCGAGAGTCCACATGACCCACATCACCTAGGAGTTTCATCACATGCCTTCAATACTATTTTTGAGCCTACGGTACGTTCGACGCAAACCATCCACCAATCTTGCATCAAGGTAGAACTATCTCCAAACGGACCGAACCGAGCTTCCACTTGAGCCTCATCACCTCTGAGTCACACCAAGTGCGTCCATAATGATTTGTATGCCTATGGTACGTTCGGTGCAAACCATGCACCTAACTTGCACTGACAGTAACATTGTCTCCAAACGAACTAAAACGAGATCCCACATGACCCACGTCATTTATGAGTTCCACCGGATGCGTCCAAAACTATTTATGAGCCTAAGGTACGTTCAGTGCAAACCGTCCACCGATCTTGCGTCATGAGTAGCAGTATCTTCAAACGGACCGAACAGAGCTCCACCAGACCCTCATCACCTAGGAGTACCATATGGTGTGACTAAAATCATTAATGAGCCAATGGTACGTTTGACACAAACTGAGCACCTATCTTGCACCTGCACTAACACTATCTCAAAACAGATCGAAACGAGATTCCACATGACCCACAACACCTTGGAGTCCCATTGGGTGCCTCAAATGCTATTTTGAGCCTACGATACGTTCGACGCAAACCATGCTCCAATCTTGCATCAAGGTAGCACTATCTACAAATGGATCGAACCGAGCTTCCACTTGAGCCTCGTCACCTAGGAGTACCATTGAGTGCGTCCAAAATGATTTCTATGCCCGTGGTATGTTTGGTGCACACCATGTACCTATCTTGCACTGACACTAACCTTGTCTCCAAACAGACTAAAACGAGATTCCACACGACCCACGTCACTTACAAGTTCCACTGGGTGCGTCCAAAACTATTTATGAGCCTATGGTATGTTGAGTGCAAACTGTGCACCGATCTTGCATCAAGAGTAGCACTATCTCCAAACGGACCGAACTGAGCTTCCACTTGAGCCACGTCACCTAGGAGTCCCATCGAGTGCATCCAAAACGATTACTATGCCTATGGTATATCCAGTGCAAACCGTGCACCTATTTTGCACTAACACTAACACTGTCTCCAAAAGGATTAAAATGAGATTCCACACGACCCACGTCACTTACAAGTTCCAACGGGTGCATCCAAAACTAATTATGAACCTATTGTACGTTCAGTGTAAACTGTGAACCTATCTTGCGTCAAGATTAGCACTATGTCCAAATGGACCGAATAGAGCTCCACCAGACCCTCGTTACCAAATAGTACCATCAGGTGCGTCTAAAACGATTTATGAGCCTATGTTTGACGCAAACCGAGCACCTATCTTGCACCGATGCTAAAACTATCTCAAAAGAAATCGAATTGAGAGTCCACATGACCCACATCAGATGCCTTCAATACTATTTTTGAGCCTACGGTACGTTCAACGCAAACCATCCACCAATCTTGCATCAAGGTAGAACTATCTCCAAATGGACCGAACCGAGCTTCCACTTGAGCCTCATCACCTCTGAGTCGCACCGAGTGCATCCAAAATGATTTGTATGCCTATGGTACGTTCGGTGCAAACCATGCACCTAACTTGCACTGACAGTAACATTGTCTCCAAACGAACTAAAACGAGATCCCACATGACCCACGTCATTTATGAGTTCCACCGGATGCGTCCAAAACTATTTATGAACCTAAGGTACGTTTAGTGCAAACCGTGCACCGATCTTGCGTCATGAGTAGCAGTATCTTCAAACAGACCGAACAGAGCTCCACCAGACCCTCATCACCTAGGAGTACCATACGGTGTGACTAAAATCATTAATGAGCCAATGGTACGTTTGACACAAACTGAGCACCTATCTTGCACCTACACTAACACTATCTCAAAACAGATCGAAACGAGATTCCACATGACCCACAACACCTTGGAGTCCCATTGGGTGCCTCAAATGCTATTTTGAGCCTACGATACGTTCGACGCAAACCATGCTCCAATCTTGCATCAAGGTAGCACTATCTACAAATGGATCGAACCGAGCTTCCACTTGAGCCTCGTCACCTAGGAGTACCATTGAGTGCGTCCAAAATGATTTCTATGCCCGTGGTATGTTTGGTGCACACCATGTACCTATCTTGCACTGACTTGTCTCCAAACAGACTAAAATGAGATTCCACACGACCCACGTCACTTACGAGTTCCACTGGATGTGTCCAAAACTATTTATGAGCCTATGGTATGTTCAGTGCAAACCGTGCACCTATCTTGCGTCATGTGTAGCACAATCTTCAAACATACCGAACAGAGCTCCACCAGACCCTCGTCACCTAGGAGTCCAATTGGGTGCGTCTAAAACCATTAATGAGCCTATGGTATGTTTGACACAAACTGAGCACATATCTTGCACCGACGCTAACACTATCTCAAAACAGATCAAAACGAGATTCCACATGACCTAGATCACCTAGGAGTTCCATTGGGTGCCTTTAATACTATTTCTGATCCTACTGTACGTTTGACACAAACCGTGCACCTATCTTGTGTCAAGATTAGCACTATCTCCATACGAATCGAACAGAGCTCCACCAGACGCTCGTCACCTAGGAGTACCATCGGGTGCGTCTAAAACGATTTATGAGCCTATGTTCGGTGCAAACCGTGCACCTATCTTGAACTAATACTAACGTTGTCTCCAAATGGACTAAAATGAGATTCCACACGACCCATGTCACTTTCGAGTTCTATTAGGTGCGTCCAAAACTATTTATGAGCCTACGGTACGTTTAGTGCAAACCATGCACCTATCTTGCGTCATGAGTACCACTATCTTCAAACAGATCGAACAGAGCTCCACTAGACCCTCGTCACCTAGGAGTACCGTCGGGTGCGCCTAAAATGATTTATGAGCCTATGTTTGTTGCAAACCTAGCACCTGTCTTGCACTGATGCTAACACTATCTCAAAACAGATCGAAACGAGAGTCCACATGACCCACATCACCTAGGAGTTCCATCAGATGCCTTCAATACTATTTTCAAGCCTACGATACATTCAATGCAAAACCATGCTCCAATCTTGCATTAAGGTAGCACTATCTACAAACGGACTGAACCGAGCTTCCACTTGAGCCTTGTCAACTAGGAGTCCCACCGACTACGTCCAAAATGATTTCTATGCCCGTGGTATGTTCGGTCCAAACCATGCACCTATCTTGCACTGACACTAACATTGTCTCCAAACAGACTAAAACGAGATTCCACACGACCCACGTCACTTAGGAGTTCCACCAGGTGCGTCCAAAACTATTTATGAGCCTATGGTACGTTCAGTGCAAACTGTGCACCGATCTTGCATCAAGAGTAGCACTATCTCCAAACCGACCGAACCGAGCTTCCACTTGAGCCACGTCACCTAGGAGTCCCATCGAGTGCATCCAAAACGATTACTATGCCTATGGTATGTCCAGTGCAAACCGTGCACCTATTTTGCACTAACACTAACACTGTCTCCGAATGGATTAAAATGAGATTGCACACGACCCACGTCACTTACAAGTTCCAACGGGTGCATCCAAAACTAATTATGAGCCTATTGTACGTTCAGTGTAAACTGTGCACCTATCTTGCGTCAAGATTAGCACTATCACCAAATGGATCGAATAGAGCTCCACCAGACCCTCGTTACCAAGGAGTACCATCGGGTGCGTCTAAAATGATTTATGAGCCTATGTTTGATGCAAACCGAGCACCTATCTTGCACCGATGCTAAAACTATCTCAAAAGAAATCGAATCGAGAGTCCACATGACCCACATCACCTAGGAGTTTCATCAGATGCCTTCAATACTATTTTTGAGCCTACGGTACGTTCGACGCAAACCATCCACCAATCTTGCATCAAGGTAGAACTATCTCCAAACGGACCGAACCGAGCTTCCACTTGAGCCTCATCACCTCTGAGTCCACCGAGTGCGTCCAAAATGATTTGTATGCCTATGGTACGTTCGGTGCAAACCATGCACCTAACTTGCACTGACAGTAACATTGTCTCCAAACGAACTAAAACGAGATCCCACATGACCCACGTCATTTATGAGTTCCACCGGATGCGTCCAAAACTATTTATGTGCCTAAGGTACGTTCAGTGCAAACCGTCCACCGATCTTGCGTCATGAGTAGCAGTATCTTCAAACGGACCGAACAGAGCTCCACCAGACCCTCATCACCTAGGAGTACCATATGGTGTGACTAAAATCATTAATGAGCCAATGGTACGTTTGACACAAACTGAGCACCTATCTTGCACCTGCACTAACACTATCTCAAAACAGATCGAAACGAGATTCCACATGACCCACAACACCTTGGAGTCCCATTGGGTGCCTCAAATGCTATTTTGAGCCTACGATACGTTCGACGCAAACCATGCTCCAATCTTGCATCAAGGTAGCACTATCTACAAATGGATCGAACCGAGCTTCCACTTGAGCCTCGTCACCTAGGAGTACCATTGAGTGCGTCCAAAATGATTTCTATGCCCGTGGTATGTTTGGTGCACACCATGTACCTATCTTGCACTGACACTAACCTTGTCTCCAAACAGACTAAAACGAGATTCCACACGACCCACGTCACTTACGAGTTCCACTGGGTGCGTCCAAAACTATTTATGAGCCTATGGTATGTTGAGTGCAAACTGTGCACCGATCTTGCATCAAGAGTAGCACTATCTCCAAACGGACCGAACTGAGCTTCCACTTGAGCCACGTCACCTAGGAGTCCCATCGAGTGCATCCAAAACGATTACTATGCCTATGGTATATCCAGTGCAAACCGTGCACCTATTTTGCACTAACACTAACACTGTCTCCAAAAGGATTAAAATGAGATTCCACACGACCCACGTCACTTACAAGTTCCAACGGGTGCATCCAAAACTAATTATGAACCTATTGTACGTTCAGTGTAAACTGTGAACCTATCTTGCGTCAAGATTAGCACTATGTCCAAATGGACCGAATAGAGCTCCACCAGACCCTCGTTACCAAATAGTACCATCAGGTGCGTCTAAAACGATTTATGAGCCTATGTTTGACGCAAACCGAGCACCTATCTTGCACCGATGCTAAAACTATCTCAAAAGAAATCGAATTGAGAGTCCACATGACCCACATCACCTAGGAGTTTCATCAGATGCCTTCAATACTATTTTTGAGCCTACGGTACGTTCAACGCAAACCATCCACCAATCTTGCATCAAGGTAGAACTATCTCCAAACGGACCGAACCGAGCTTCCACTTGAGCCTCATCACCTCTGAGTCGCACCGAGTGCATCCAAAATGATTTGTATGCCTATGGTACGTTCGGTGCAAACCATGCACCTAACTTGCACTGACAGTAACATTGTCTCCAAACGAACTAAAACGAGATCCCACATGACCCACGTCATTTATGAGTTCCACCGGATGCGTCCAAAACTATTTATGAGCCTAAGGTACGTTTAGTGCAAACCGTGCACCGATCTTGCGTCATGAGTAGCAGTATCTTCAAACAGACCGAACAGAGCTCCACCAGACCCTCATCACCTAGGAGTACCATACGGTGTGACTAAAATCATTAATGAGCCAATGGTACGTTTGACACAAACTGAGCACCTATCTTGCACCTACACTAACACTATCTCAAAACAGATCGAAACGAGATTCCACATGACCCACAACACCTTGGAGTCCCATTGGGTGCCTCAAATGCTATTTTGAGCCTACGATACGTTCGACGCAAACCATGCTCCAATCTTGCATCAAGGTAGCACTATCTACAAATGGATCGAACCGAGCTTCCACTTGAGCCTCGTCACCTAGGAGTACCATTGAGTGCGTCCAAAATGATTTCTATGCCCGTGGTATGTTTGGTGCACACCATGTACCTATCTTGCACTGACTTGTCTCCAAACAGACTAAAATGAGATTCCACACGACCCACGTCACTTACGAGTTCCACTGGATGTGTCCAAAACTATTTATGAGCCTATGGTACGTTCAGTGCAAACCGTGCACCTATCTTGCGTCATGTGTAGCACAATCTTCAAACATACCGAACAGAGCTCCACCAGACCCTCGTCACCTAGGAGTCCAATTGGGTGCGTCTAAAACCATTAATGAGCCTATGGTATGTTTGACACAAACTGAGCACATATCTTGCACCGACGCTAACACTATCTCAAAACAGATCAAAACGAGATTCCACATGACCTAGATCACCTAGGAGTTCCATTGGGTGCCTTTAATACTATTTCTGATCCTACTGTACGTTTGACACAAACCGTGCACCTATCTTGTGTCAAGATTAGCACTATCTCCATACGAATCGAACAGAGCTCCACCAGACGCTCGTCACCTTGGAGTACCATCGGGTGCGTCTAAAACGATTTATGAGCCTATGTTCGGTGCAAACCGTGCACCTATCTTGAACTAATACTAACGTTGTCTCCAAATGGACTAAAATGAGATTCCACACGACCCATGTCACTTTCGAGTTCTATTAGGTGCGTCCAAAACTATTTATGAGCCTACGGTACGTTTAGTGCAAACCATGCACCTATCTAGCGTCATGAGTAGCACTATCTTCAAACAGATCGAACAGAGCTCCACTAGACCCTCGTCACCTAGGAGTACCGTCGGGTGCGCCTAAAATGATTTATGAGCCTATGTTTGTTGCAAACCTAGCACCTGTCTTGCACTGATGCTAACACTATCTCAAAACAGATCGAAACGAGAGTCCACATGACCCACATCACCTAGGAGTTCCATCAGATGCCTTCAATACTATTTTCAAGCCTACGATACATTCAATGCAAAACCATGCTCCAATCTTGCATTAAGGTAGCACTATCTACAAACGGACTGAACCGAGCTTCCACTTGAGCCTTGTCAACTAGGAGTCCCACCGACTACGTCCAAAATGATTTCTATGCCCGTGGTATGTTCGGTCCAAACCATGCACCTATCTTGCACTGACACTAACATTGTCTCCAAACATACTAAAACGAGATTCCACACGACCCACGTTACTTAGGAGTTCCACCAGGTGCGTCCAAAACTATTTATGAGCCTATGGTACGTTCAGTGCAAACTGTGCACCGATCTTGCATCAAGAGTAGCACTATCTCCAAACCGACCGAACCGAGCTTCCACTTGAGCCACGTCACCTAGGAGTCCCATCGAGTGCATCCAAAACGATTACTATGCCTATGGTATGTCCAGTGCAAACCGTGCACCTATTTTGCACTAACACTAACACTGTCTCCGAATGGATTAAAATGAGATTGCACACGACCCACGTCACTTATAAGTTCCAACGGGTGCATCCAAAACTAATTATGAGCCTATTGTACGTTCAGTGTAAACTGTGCACCTATCTTGCGTCAAGATTAGCACTATCACCAAATGGATCGAATAGAGCTCCACCAGACCCTCGTTACCAAGGAGTACCATCGGGTGCGTCTAAAATGATTTATGAGCCTATGTTTGATGCAAACCGAGCACCTATCTTGCACCGATGCTAAAACTATCTCAAAAGAAATCGAATCGAGAGTCCACATGACCCACATCGCCTCATCAGATGCCCTCAATACTATTTTTGAGCCTACGGTACGTTCGACGCAAACCATCCACCAATCTTGCATCAAGGTAGCACTATCTCCAAACGGACCGAACCGAGCATCCACTTGAGCCTCATCACCTACGAGTCGCACCAAGTGCGTCCAAAATGATTTGTATGCCAATGGTACATTCGGTGCAAACCATGCACCTATCTTGCACTGACAGTAACATTGTCTCCAAATGAACTAAAACGAGATTCCACACAACCCACGTCATTTATGAGTTCCACCGGGTGCGTCCAAAACTATTTATGAGCCTATGGTATGTTCAGTGCAAACCGTGCACCGATCTTGCATCATGAGTAGTAGTATCTTCAAACGGACCGAACAGAGCTCCACCAGACCCTCATCACCTAGGAGTACCATCAGGTGTGACTAAAATCATTAATGAGCCAATGGTATGTTTGACACAAACCGAGAACCTATCTTGCACCTACGCTAGCACTATCTCAAAATAGATCGAAACGAGATTCCACATGACCCACAACACCTTGGAGTCCCATTAGGTGCCTCTAATGCTATTTTCGAGCCTACGATATGTTCGACGCAAACCATGCTCCAATCTTGCATCAAGGTAGGACTATCTACAAACGGATCGAACCAAGCTTCCACTTGAGCCTCGTCACCTAGGAGTCCCATCGAGTGCGTCAAAAATGATTTCTATGCCCGTGGTATGTTCGGTGCACACCATGTACCTATCTTGCACTAACACTAACATTGTCTCCAAACAGACTAAAACGAGATTCCACACGACCCACATCACTTACGAGTTCCACTGGATGAGTCCAAAACTATTTATGAGCCTATGGTACGTTCAGTGCAAACCGTGCACCTATCTTGCGTCATGTGTAGCACTATCTTCAAACGTACCAAACAGAACTCCACCAGACCCTCGTCACCTAGGAGTCCCATTGGGTGCGTCTAAAACTATTAATGAGCCAATTGTATGTTTGACACAAATTGAGCACCTATCTTGCACCGATGCTAACACTATCTCAAAACAGATCGATACGAGGTTCCACATGACCCAGATCACCTAGGAGTTCCATTGGGTGCCTTTAATACTATTTCTAAGCCTACTGTACGTTGGACACAAACCATGCACCTATCTTGCGTCAAGATTAGCGCTATCTCCAAACAGAACGAACAGTGTTCCACCAGACCCTCGTCACCTAGGAGTACCATCGGGTGCGTCTAAAACGATTTATGAGCCTATGTTTGACGCAAACCGAGCACCTATATTGCACCGATGCTAACACTATCTCAAAAGAGATTGAAACGAGAGTCCACATGACCCAAATCACCTAAGAGTTCCCTCAGGTGCCTTCAATACTATTTTCGAGCCTACGGTACGTTCGACGCAAACCATGCACTAATCTTGCATCAAGAGTAGCACTATCTCCAAATGGACCAAACCGAGCTTCCACTTGAGCCTCATCACCTATGAGTCCCACCGAGTGCGTCCAATATGATTTCTATGCCATGGTATGTTCGGTGCAAACCATGCACCTATCTTGCACTGACAGTAACATTGTCTCCAAATGGACTAAAACAAGATTCCACATGACCCGCGTCAATTACGAGTTCCACCGGGTGCGTCCAAAACTATTTATGAGCCTATGGTACTTTCATTGTAAACCGTGCACCGATCTTGCGTCTTGAGTAGCAGTATCTTCAAACAGACCAAACAGAGCTCCACCAGACCCTCATCACCTACGAGTACCATCAGGTGCGTCTAAAATCATTAATGAGCCTATGGTACATTTGACACAAACCGAGCACCTATCTTGCACCTACGCCAACACTATCTCAAAATAGATCGAAACGAGATTTCACATGACCCACAACACCTTGGAGTCCCATTGGGTGCCTCTAATGCTATTTTCGAGCCTACAATACGTTCGACACAAACCACGCTCCTATCTTGCATCATGGTAGCACTATCTACAAAGGGACCGAACCAAGCTTCCACTTGAGCCTCGTCACCTTGGAGTCCCAGCGAGTGCGTCCAAAATGATTTCTATGCCCGTGGTATGTTCGGTGTAGACCATGTACCTATCTTGCACTGACACTAACATTGTCTCCAAACAGACTAAAACTAGATTCCACACAACCCACGTCACTTACGAGTTCCACCGGATGTGTCCAAAACTATTTATGAGCCTATGGTACGTTCAGTGCAAACCGTGCATCTATCTTACGTCATGTGTAGCACTATCTTCAAACGTACCGAACAAAGCTCCACCAGACCCTCGTCACCTAGGAGTCCAATTGGGTGCGTCTAAAACTATTAATGAGCCTATGGTATGTTTGACACAAATTGAGCACCTATCTTGCACCGATGCTAACACTATCTCAAAACAGATCGAAACGAGGTTCCACATGACCCAGATCACCTAGGAGTTCCATTGGGTGCCTTTAATACTATTTCTGAGCCTACTGTACGTTCGACACAAACCGTGCACCTATCTTGCATCAAGATTAGCACTATCTCTAAACGGAACGAACAGCGCTCCACGAGACCCTCATCACCTAGGAGTACCATCGAGTGCATCTAAAATGATTTATGAGCCTATGTTTGACGCAAACCGAGCACCTATATTGCACCGACGCTAACACTATATCAAAAGAGATTGAAACGAGAGTCCACATGACCCAAATCACCTGAGTTCCATCAGGTGCCTTCAATACTATTTTCGAGACTATGGTACGTTCGACGCAGACCATGCACCAATCTTGCATCAAGAGTAGCACTATCTCTAAACGGACCGAATCGAGCTTCCACTTGAGCCTCGTCACCTAGGAGTCCCACCGAGTGTGTCCAAAATGATTTCTATGCCTATGGTATGTTTGGTGCAAACCATGCACCAATCTTACACTGACAATAACATTGTCTCCAAATGGACTAAAACGAGATTCCACACGACCCACATCACTTACGAGTTCCATCGGGTGCGTCCAAAACTATTTATGAGCCTATGGTACATTCAGTGCAAACAGTGCACCGATCTTGCGTCTTGAGTAGCAGTATCTTCAAACGGACCGAACAGAGCTCCACCAGATCCTCATCACCTACGAGTACCATCAGGTGCATCTAAAATCATTAATGAGCCTATGGTACGTTTCACACAAACCGACAACGTATCTTGCACCTACGCTAACTCTATCTCAAAACAGATCGAAATGAGATTCTACACGACCCACAACACCTTGGAGTCCCATTGGGTGCCTCTAATGCTATTTTCAAGCCTGCGATACGTTCGACATAAACCATGCTCCAATCTTGCATCAAGGTAGCACTATTTACAAACGGACCAAACCGAGCTTCCACTTGAGCCTCATCACCTAGGAGTCCCACCGAGTGCATCCAAAATGATTTCTATGCCCGTGGTATGTTCAGTGCACACCATGTACCTATCTTGCACTAACACTAACATTGTCTCCAAACAGACTAAAACGAGATTCCACATGACCCACGTCACTTATGAGTTCCACCGGATGTGTCCAAAACTATTTATTAACCTATGGTACGTTCAGTGCAAACCATGCACCTATCTTGCGTCATGTGTAGCACTATCTTCAAACGTACCGAACAGAGCTCCACCAGACCCTCGTCACCTAGGAGTCCCATTGGGTGTGTCTAAAACCATTAATGAGCCTATGGTATGTTTGACACAAACTGAGCACCTATCTTGCACCGACGCTAACACTATCTCAAAACAGATCGAAATGAGATTCCACACGACCCACGTCACTTACGAGTTCCATCGGGTGTGTCCAAACCTATTTATGAGCCTATTGTACGTTCATAGCAAACCGTGCACCTATCTTGCGTCAAGATTAGCAATATCTCCAAACGAAACAAACAGTGCTCCAACAGACCTTCGTCACCTAGGAGAACCGTCGGGTGCGTCTGAAACGATTTATGAGCCTATGTTTGACACAAACCGAGCACCTATATTTCACCGATGCTAACATTATCTCAAAAGAGATTGAAACGAGAGTCCACACGACCCTAAAGAGTTCCATCAGGTGCCTTCAATACTATTTTTGAGCCTACGTAATGTTCGACTCAAACCATGCACCTATCTTGCATCAAGAGTAGCACTATCTCCAAACGGACCGAACCGAGCTTCCGCTTGAGCCTCATCACCTAGGAGTCCCACCGAGTGCGTCCAAAATGATTTCTATGCCTATGGTATGTTTGGTGCAAACCATGCACCAATCTTACACTGATAGTAACATTGTCTCCAAATGGACTAAAACGAGATTCCACACAACCCACGTCACTTATGAGTTCCATCGGGTGCGTCCAAAACTATTTATGAGCCTATGGTACATTCAGTGCAAACCGTGCACCGATCTTGCGTCTTGAGTAGCAGTATCTTCAAACGGACCGAACAGAGCTCCACCAGACCCTCATCACCGACGAGTACCATCAGGTGCGTCTAAAATCATTAATGAGCCTATGGTACGTTTGACACAAACCGAGCTCCTATCTTGCACCTACGCTAACACTATCTCAAAACAGATTGAAACGAGATTCCACATGATCCACAACACCTTGGAGTCCCATTGGGTGCCTATAATGCTATTTTCGAGCCTGCGATACGTTCGACGCAAACCATGCTCCAATCTTGCATCAAGGTAGCACTATTTACAAACGGACCGAACCGAGCTCCACCAGACCCTCGTCACCTAGGAGTCCCACCGAGTGTGTCCAAAATGATTTCTATGCCTGTGGTATGTTCAGTGCACACCATGTACCTATCTTGCACTAACACTAACATTGTCTCCAAACAGACTAAAACGAGATTCCACACAACCCACGTTCAGTGCAAACCATGCACCTATCTTGCGTCATGTGTAGCACTATCTTCAAACATACCGAACAGAGCTCCACCAGACCCTCGTCACCTAGGAGTCCCATTGGGTGTGTCTAAAACCATTAATGAGCCTATGGTATGTTTGACACAAACTGAGCACCTATCTTGCACCGACGCTAACACTATCTCAAAACAAATCGAAACGAGATTCCACACGACCCATGTCACCTACGAGTTCCATCGGGTGCGTCCAAACCTATTTATGAGCCTATTGTACGTTCACTGCAAACCGTGCACCTATTTTGCGTCAAGATTAGCAATATCTCCTAACGAAACGAACAGCGCTCCAACAGACCCTCGTCACCTAGGAGTACCATCGGGTGCGTCTAAAATGATTTATGAGCCTATGTTTGACACAAACCGAGCACCTATATTGCACCGATGCTAACATTATCTCAAAAGAGATTGAAACGAGAGTCCATATGACCCAAAACACCTAAGAGTTCCATAAGGTGCCTTTAATACTATTTTTGAGCCTACGTAACGTTCGACACAAACCATGCACCAATCTTGCAACAAGAGTAGCACTATCTCTAAATGGACCGAACCGAGCTTCAACTTGAGCCTCATCACCTAGGAGTCCCACCGAGTGCGTCTAAAATGATTTCTATGCCTATGGTATGTTCGGTGCAAACCATGCACCTATATTGCACTAACAGTAACAATGTCTCCAAACGCACTAAAACGAGATTCCACATGACCCATGTCACATAAGATTTCCACCGGGTGCGTCAAAAACTATTTATGAGCCTATGGTACATTCAGTGCAAACCATGCACCGATCTTGCGTCTTGAGTAGCAGTATCTTCAAACGGACAGAATAGAGCTCCACCAGACCCTCATCACCTACGAGTACCATCAGGTGCGTCTAAAATCATTAATGAGCCTATGGTATGTTGACACAAAACAAGCACCTATCTTGCCCCTACGCTAACACTATCTCAAAACAGATCGAAACGAGATTCCACATGACCCACAACACCTTGGAGTCCCATTGGGTGCCTCTAATGCTATTTTCGAAACTGCGATACATTCGACGCAAACCATGCTCCTATCTTGCATCAAGGTAGCACTATCTACAAATGGACCGAACCGAGCTTCCACTTGAGCCTTGTCACCTACGACTCCCACCGAGTGCATCCAAAATGATTTCTATGCCCGTGGTATGTTCGGTGCACACAATGTACCTATCTTGCACTGACACTAACATTGTCTCCAAACAGACTAAAATGAGATTCCACACGACCCACGTCACTTATGAGTTCCACCGGATGTGTCCAAAACTATTTATCAACCTATGGTACGTTTAGTGCAAACCGTGCACCTATCTTGCGTCATGTGTAGCACTATCTTCAAACGTACCGAACAGAGCTCGACCAGACCCTCGTCACCTAGAAGTCCCATTGGGTGTGTCTAAAACCATTAATGAGCCTATGGTATGTTTGACACAAACTGAGCACCTATCTTGCACCGACGCTAACACTATCTCAAAACAGATCGAAACGAGATTCCACACGACCCACGTCACTTACGAGTTCCATCGGGTGTGTCCAAACCTATTTATGATCCTATTGTACGTTCACTGCAAACCGTGCACCTATCTTGCGTCAAGATTAGCAATATCTCTAAACGAAACGAACAGTGCTCCAACAGACCCTCGTCACCTAGGAGTACCATCGGGTGCGTCTGAAACGATTTATGACCCTATGTTTGACGCAAACCGAGCACCTATATTGCAGCGATGCTAACATTATCTCAAAAGAGATTGAAATGAGAGTCCACACGACCTAAGAGTTCCATCAGGTGCCTTCAATACTATTTTCGAGCCTATGTAACGTTCGACGCAAACCATGCACCTATCTTGCATCAAGAGTAGCATTATCTCTAAACGGACCGAACCGAGCTTCCGCTTGAGCCTCATCACATAGGAGTCCCACCGAGTGCGTCCAAAATGATTTCTATGCCTATGGTATGTTTGGTGCAAACCATGCACCAATCTTACACTGACAGTAACATTGTCTCCAAATGGACTAAAACGAGATTCCACACAACCCACGTCACTTACGAGTTCCATCGGGTGCGTCCAAAACTATTTATGAGCCTATGGTACATTCAGTGCAAACCGTGCACCGATCTTGCGTCTTGAGTAGTAGTGTCTTCAAATGGATCGAACAGAGCTCCACCAGACCCTCATCACCTACAAGTACCATCAGGTGCGTCTAAAATCATTAATGAGCCTACGGTACGTTTGACACAAACCGAGCAACTATCTTGCACCTACGCTAAACCTATCTCAAAACAGATTGAAACGAGATTCCACATGACCCACAACACCTTGGAGTTCCATTGGGTGCCTCTAATGCTATTTTCGAGCCTGCGATACGTTCGACGCAAACCATGCTCCAATCTTGCATCAAGGTAGCACTATTTACAAACGGACCGAACCGAGCTTCCACTTGAGCCTCGTCACCTAGGAGTTCCACCGAGTGTGTCCAAAATGATTTCTATACCCGTGGTATGTTCAGTGCACACCATATACCTATCTTGCACTGACACTAACATTGTCTACAAACAGACTAAAACGAGATTCCACACGACCCACGTCACTTATGAGTTCCACCGGATGTGTCCAAAACTATTTGTTAACCTATGGTACGTTCAGTGCAAACCGTACACCTATCTTGCGTCATGTGTAGCACTATCTTCAAACGTACCGAACAGAGCTCGACCAGACCCTCGTCACCTAGGAGTCCCATTGGGTGTGTCTAAAACCATTAATGAGCCTATGGTATGTTTGACACAAACTGAGCACCTATCTTGCACCGACGCTAACACTATCTCAAAACAGATCGAAACAAGATTCCACACGACCCACGTCACTTACGAGTTCCATCGGGTGTGTCCAAACCTATTTATGAGCCTATTGTACGTCACTGCAAACCGTGCACCTATCTTGCGTCAAGATTAGCAATATCTCCAAACGAAACGAACAGTGCTCCAACAGACCCTCGTCACCTAGGAGTAGCATCGGGTGCGTCTGAAACGATTTATGACCCTATGTTTAACGCAAACCGAGCACCTATATTGCAGCGATGCTAACATTATCTCAAAAGAGATTGAAACGAGAGTCCACACGACCTAAGAGTTCCATCAGGTGCCTTCAATACTATTTTCGAGCCTACGTAACGTTCGACGCAAACCATGCACCTATCTTGCATCAAGAGTAGCACTATCTCTAAACGGACCGAACCGAGCTTTCGCTTGAGCCTCATCACATAGGAGTCCCACCGAGTGCGTCCAAAATGATTTCTATGCCTATGGTATGTTTGGTGCAAACCATGCACCAATCTTACACTGACAGTAACATTGTCTCCAAATGGACTAAAACGAGATTCCACACAACCCACGTCACTTACGAGTTCCATCGGGTGCGTCCAAAACTATTTATGAGCCTATGGTACATTCAGTGCAAACCGTGCACCAATCTTGCGTCTTGAGTAGTAGTATCTTCAAACGGACCGAACAGAGCTCCACCAGACCCTCATCACCTACGAGTACCATCAGGTGCGTCTAAAATCATTAATGAGCCTATGGTACGTTTGATACAAACCGAGCAACTATCTTGCACCTACGCTAACACTATCTCAAAACAGATTGAAACGAGATTCCACATGACCCACAACACCTTGGAGTCCCATTAGGTGCCTCTAATGCTATTTTCGAGCCTGCGATACGTTCGACGCAAACCATGCTCCAATCTTGCATCAAGGTAGCACCATTTACAAACGGACCGAACCGAGCTTCCACTTGAGCCTCGTCACCTAGGAGTCCCACCGAGTGTGTCCAAAATGATTTCTGTACCCGTGGTATGTTCAGTGCACACCATGTACCTATCTTGCACTGACACTAACATTGTCTCCAAACAGACTAAAACGAGATTCCACATGACCCACGTCACTTATGAGTTCCACCGGATGTGTCCAAAACTATTTATTAACCTATGGTACGTTCAGTGCAAACCGTGCACCTATCTTGCGTCATGTGTAGCACTATCTTCAAACGTACCGAACAGAGCTCCACCAGACCCTCGTCACCTAGGAGTCCCATTGGGTGTGTCTAAAACCATTAATGAGCCTATGGTATATTTGACACAAACTGAGCACCTATCTTGCACCGACGCTAACACTATCTCAAAACAAATCGAAATGAGATTCCACACGACCCACGTCACCTACGAGTTCCATCGGGTGCGTCCAAACCTATTTATGAGCCTATTGTACGTTCACTGCAAACTGTGCACCTATCTTACTTCAAGATTAGCAATATCTCCAAATGAAACGAATAGCGCTCCAACAGACCCTCGTCTCCTAGGAGTACCATCGGGTGCGTCTAAAACGATTTATGAGCCTATGTTTGACGCAAACCGAGCACCTATATTGCACCGATGCTAACATTATCTCAAAAGAGATTGAAACGAGAGTCCACATGACCCACCTCACATAAGGTTTCCACCGGGTGCATCCAAAACTATTTATGAGCCTATGGTACATTCAGTGCAAATCGTGCACCGATCTTGCGTCTTGAGTAGCAGTATCTTCAAACGGACCGAATAGAGCTCCACCAGACCCTCATCACCTACGAGTACCATCAGGTGCGTCTAAAATCATTAATGAGCCTATGGTACGTTTGACACAAACCGAGCACCTCTCTTGCACTGACTTTAACACTATCTCATAATAGATCGAAACGAGATTCCACATGACCCACAAAACCTTGGAGTCCCATTGGGTGCCTGTAATGCTATTTTTGAGCCTACGATACGTTCGACGTAAACCATGCTCCTATCTTGCATCAAGGTAGCACTATCTACAAATGGACCGAACCGAGCTTCCACTTGAGCCTCATCACCTAGGAGTCCTGCCAAGTGCGTCCAAAATGATTTCTATGCCCGTGGTATGTTCGGTGCACACCATGTACCTATCTTGCACTGACACTAACATTGTCTCCAAACAGACTAAAACGAGATTCCACACGACCCACGTCACTTACGAGTTCCACCGGATGTGTCCAAAACTATTTATGAGCCTATGGTACATTCGGTGCAAACCGTGCAACTATCTTGCATCATGTGTAGCACTATCTTCAAATATACCGAACAGAGCTCCACCAGACCCTCGTCACCTAGGAGTCCCATTGGGTGTGTCTAAAACCATTAATGAGCCTATGGTATGTTTGACACAAATTGAGCACCTATCTTGCACCGATGCTAACACTTTCTCAAAACAAATCAAAATGAGATTCCACATGACCCAGATCACCTAGGAGTTCCATTGGGTGCCTTTAATACTATTTCCGAGCCTAGTGTACGTTCGACACAAACCATGCACCTATCTTGCGTCAAGATTAGCACTATCTCCAAATGGAACGAACAACGCTCCACCAGACCCTCGTCACCTAGGAGTACTATCGGGTGCGTCTAAAATGATTTATGAGCCTATGTTTGATGCAAACCGAGCACCTATATTGCACCGATGCTAACACTATCTCAAAAGAGATTGAAACGAGAGTCCACATGACCCACATCACCTAAGAGTTCCATCAGGTGCCTTCAATACTATTTTCGAGCCTACGGTACGTTCGACGCAAACCATGCACCAATCTTGCATCAAGAGTAGCACTATCTCCAAACGGACCGAACCGAGCTTCCACTTGAGCCTCATCACGAAGGATTCCCACCGAGTGCGTCCAAAATGATTTCTATGCCTATGGTATGTTTGGTGCAAAGCATGCACCTATCTTCCACTAACACTAACATTGTCTCCAAACGGACGAAAACGAGATTCCACATGACCCACGTCACTAACGAGTTCGATCGGGTGCGTCCAAAACTATTTATGAGCCTATGTTACATTCAGTGAAAACCGTGCACCTATCTTCCATCATAAGTGGCACTATCATCAAACGGACCGAATAGAGCTCCACCAGACCCTCGTCAAATGGGAGTACCATCGGGTACATCTAAAACCATTGATGAGCCTATGGTACGTTTGACACAAACCGAGCACCTATCTTGCACCGACGCTAACACTATCTCAAAACAGATCAAAAGGAGATTCCACATGACCCACAACACCTAGGAGTATCATTGGGTGATTCTAATACTATTTCCGAGCCTACGGTACGTTCGACGCAAACTGTGCACCGATGTTGCATCAAGAGTAGCACTATCTCCAAATGAACCGAACCGAGCTTCCACTTGAGCCTCGTCACCTAGGAGCCCCATCGAGTGCGTCCAAAATGATTACTATGCCTATGGGATGTCTAGTGCAAACCGTGCACCTATTTTGCACTAACACTAACACTGTCTCCAAATGGATTAAAATGAGGCTATTGTACGTTTAGTGTAAACTATGCAACTATCTTACGTCAAGATTAGCACCATCTCTAAACAGACCGAATAGAGCTCCACTAGACCCTCGTTACCAAGGAGTACCATCAGGTGTGTCTAAAACGATTTATGAGCCTATGTTTGACGCAAACCGAGCACCTATCTTGCACCGATGCTAACACAATCTCAAAAGAAATCAAAATGAGAGTCCACATGACCCACATCACCTAGGAGTTCCATCAGATGCCTTCAATACTATTTTTGAGCAACGGTGTGTTCGACGCAAACCATCCACCAATCTTGCATCAAGGTAGCACTATCTCCAAACGGACTAAACCGAGCTTCATCACCTACGAGTACCATCAGGTGCGTCTAAAATCATTAATGAGCCTATGGTACGTTTGACAAAAATCGAGCAACTATCTTGCATCTACGCTAACACTATCGAAAAATAGATCAAAACCTTGGAGGCCCATTGGGTGCCTCTAATGCTATTTTTGAGCCAACGGTACGTTCGACGCAAACCATGCATCAATCTTGCATCAAGAGTAGCACTATCTCCAAACGGACCAAACCGAGCTTCCACTTGAGCCTCGTCACCTAAGAGTCCCACCGAGTGCATCCAAAATGATTTCTATGCCTATGGAATGTTCGGTGCAAACCATGCACCTATCTTGCACTAACACTAACATTGTCTCCAAACGGACTAAAACAAGATTCCACATGACCCACGTCACTTACGAGTTCCACCAGGTGCGTCCAATACTATTTATGAGCCTATGGTATGTTTGACACAAACTGAGCATCTTTCTTGCACCGATGCTAACACTATCTCAAAACAGATCGAAACGAGATTCCACATGACCCAGATCACCTAGGAGTTCCATTGGGTGCCTTTAATACTATTTCCAAGCCTACGGTATGTTCACCGCAAACCGTGCACCAATCTAGCATCAAGAGTAGCACTATCTCCAAACGGACCGAACCGAGCTTCCACTTGAGCCTCGTCACCTAGGAGTCCTATCGAGCATGTCCAAAATGATTACTATGCCTATGGTATGTTCAGTGCAAACCTTGCACCTATCTTGCACTAATACTAACGCTGTCTCCAAACGGACTAAAATGAGATTCCACATGATCCACATCACTTACGAGTTCTGCCGGGTGCGTCCAAAACTATTTATGAGCCTATGGTACGTTCAGTACAAACCGTGCACCTATCTTGCATCATGAGTAGCAATATCTTCAAATGGACCGAACGGAGCTCCACCATGATATGAACCCACTAGGGTGAATCCTGATCTTTCGATGAGAGAAGGTGGATAACTCGATTTGGGGATGGAGATGACGTTCACGGCCCGACTACAACCATCCAAGGATGCTGCGCCTTAGCAACCGATACACCACCTCCAACAGCCGTCGCGATCTAGTGGAACACAATCAACCAAACCACTAGGGTAGTTCCTGCAAGCAATCGAGGAACAAGCAAGAACAAGTAGAACAAGCAACTCAATTGCAAATATGGAGATGAAAACCAATCTGAAATCACAAAGTTGGGGTTCTGAATCGAGTAGAACGGATGGTCTAGTCGACACACGCGTCTACAAGGAAGTAGCAATGGCTAAACTTTCAACAAAACAAAACCCAATCTGTTTGTGGCGGCTCTAATCCTTATTAATACCTAGGGGAACGACCGGGGGGTGTTGGGGGTCGTTCTCCAACCCTAGGACACGTCCCTAATGAACCCAACTTGATACATGGGCCATCAGCCCAAAATAGGGTGACACAGCACCAAAGGTAGAAAAGGCCCCGGCGTTAAAACGACGATTGCGGAAGCATCGGATAAGATATAGCCATGAGTCCAGATCCATTGGAAAATAGACTTGATAAGATTTCCAAAAAGTGCTAGAACGTCCCAATCCGAGTCCGTATGCGACCGTGGTGAACATCACAAGTTGGAGCTGTCCTGGAGTCCGAATCCAGCCCCAAAACGTGTTGGATTTGATCTCTTTCTTTCCTTGGACCAAAAGTGACGTGGTGTCCAGGTGGAGGACGTTGGGAATACTTGGATTTGGTCCCCAACCAACTTCATTAACCTTCCATGCTTTCCATATGCAATCAAACCTTTCCTTGATCCATGTAAGTAATTCTTTGGTATAGAAGTGGTTGACATGGTCATATTTGAGCCAATGATGTCCTCATCATTCTCCCCTTCTTGACAGCAAACCGTCCTCGGTTTGACCTTTGTTGGAGGATGTGTTGTAGGTAAAAGTGAACCGTGCTCCCCTTCTTGATATTTATCCTGTTGCATTTGGGAAAAACTAGAAAAACTTTGCAAGACATCATTAGTGTTAGTGCAGCCCTCAATTTGATCATGGTATTGTGGCCCAAAAGGATATTTCAGATTAGAGCAAATATAAACTTTATGCACCAAATATTCTCCTTTGTTGTCATATTTGCCAATTGCATGAAGCGAACAATGATTAAAACTTGGCAAAATAGAATCAAATTTAAGTTTCTCTTTTAGACAATTTAGATTACACAGAATATCAAATTCAATATAACCCAAAGTATTTAAAGAGGACAACAAATTCAGTTCATCTTGTGCACATGTAATAGGATGGAAAAGCTTATCTTCAGCACATTTGTATGGTTCCAAACCAAAAGTATCACACTTATTTGCTACTTGTGGCATAGGAGTAACAGAATCATCAACACACAACTCCTCTTTATCACAAGGAACCGCGAGTAATCCATTTTGTGACAAAGGAAAATCAGTAGTGGGTTCCACTATTTGTTGCTCTTCATTAGCATGCAGAGTGGACAAATTTTGGACATTATGGGTCACATCATTCTGGCAAGTATTCACAGATAATAGAATCTCTTTTTCAGCATTGAGAGCCAGACAAAACAATTGACCAATATGGCAATATGATTTGCTAATTAATAAGGTTCGAATTTCAGAATTGAGCCCTCTCATGAATCTACTCATAACATCTTCCATGCATTCATCCAATCCACCAAACATGATACAAATCTTAAAATTATGGTAGTATTGTTTCACAGTCTTGCTACCCTGCTTCAAGTTGTCTAATTTTGCAAGCAAATAATCAACATAATATGCAGGAACGAATGCATCTCTAAAAAGAAATTTGAAGTCTTTCCAAGATTCTGGAACTTTGATGTGCCTACAAATGTGTTTCCATTCGAGCAAAGCATATTCAATCAAAATATTAGAGGCAATACAAATCTTTTGTTTCTCGGATAGGTCATGCTCCTCAAATTCATTGTCTACTTTTAACTCCCAATCAATGTAAGCTTGAGGATCAAACTTACCATCATATAATGGCAAATGTTGAATGACATCCTGAATATGAGGGTCTAGTTTCAACAGCTCAAAAATCTCCATATCACCTGCCATGATTAGTAGGAAACAAGAAACACAAAAATAATATATATCCTCCTATCAACTACTAGGATGTGTCAGATGTAATTCTCTCAAACTCAACTTGTTAAAACAAGCCCTTACAAGTTGTTACCAAGCCAAACAGGAGGTGACGGCAACCAACAAGTCTACAACCGTGGAGTGAAGTGTATCGGTGCCGCAACAACAACACCTGTCAAGCTGTAGTCGAAATATGTGGAGCTATAGGTGGGCTAAAGCAAGGAAGTACTAGAACCACGTTAGTTGCAAGCAAATTGAACAAAACGCTCAACGACGTTATTATGCTGGTCCTAGGCTTGTACATGCTAGAGACGCGAGCCTGGACACAAACGAAGTCACTGAGCAGCAACAAAGAAGGATCACAAGGACAGGAATAACAACAAAAGAAAAACTCTTCTCTTCTTCTTTCTCTTTCTTTTCTTTCTCTTTCTTTTCTTTCTTTCTTTCTGTCTTTCTTTTCTTTCTTTCTGTCTTTTTTTTCTTCTGTTTTTTTCTTTCAGCTAGCACAAAACTGAAATTTTGCAACAAGAAATAACAAGCTACTTACAGCAATTAAGTGTTTCCTTGGGAAGGGTGATTCAGTAGCAAAGTGAAACAAGTGGTTGTTTTGCAAAACCAGCAGATGCGCAAATCTCCAGGGCAATTGCGAAGCGCTCAGAATGAATTTGGGACCAAGCTCTGATCCGTTGGATAGAGGACAAGTTAACCTTTCCAGATTGTATTTAAACTCCCTATTCAGACTCCTGACAAAGGAAATATGGTACTTTTGTTTTCAAGATAAAACAGGACTCCGAATCAAATTCTATCTTGATCTTGTTGGATTTCCTTTTTGTAGATGGAAATATGGACGTGGATGAAACCTCCAAGGACGTGGCTAGGATAATGGTGATAAACAAAACAAAGAAATTTGAAAATCCACTCGGATTCCTAGAGAGAAACAAATAAACTCAAATCTGCGATGGTGACAGAAACGTGACTAGAACTCGAAACTCTAAACGACTAGACGCTAAGACCAGCAACTTGCACGACGATGCAACCATTAATTCAATAAGCCCTAACTAAGCAGTAATAGTATTAAGCTCAAAGGGGTTTTGGGATTATGAAGAACTAATCTACTAATTTTGTTTTGGCTTTTTCTGGACCATAGGAGATTAAAAACAGCAAAGAACTAGAAGTCTCTCACCGATCAACCTTGCTCTGATTACCAACTGATATGAACCCGCTAGGGTGAATCCTGATCTTTCGATGAGAGAAGGTGGATAACTCGATTTGGGGATGGACATGACGTTCATGGCCCGACTACAACCATCCAAGGATGCTGCGCCTTAGCAACCGATACACCACCTCCAACAGCCGTCGCGATCTTGTGGAACACGATCAACCAAACCACTAGGGTAATTCCTGCAAGCAATCGAGGAACAAGCAGGAACAAGTAGAACAAGCAACTCAATTGCAAATATGGAGATGAAAACCAATCTGAAATCACAAAGTTGGGGTTCTGAATCGAGTAGAATGGATGGTCTAGTCGACACACGCGTCTACAAGGAAGTAGCAATGGCTAAACTTTCAACAAAACAAAACCCAATCTGTTTGTGGCGGCTCTAATCCTTATTAATACCTAGGGGAACGACCAGGGGGTGTTGGGGGTCATTCTCCAACCCTAGGACACGTCCCTAATGAACCCAACTTGATACATAGGCCATCAGCCCAAAATAGGGTGACACAGCACCAAAGGCAGAAAAGGCCCCGGCGTTGAAACGAGGATTGCGGAAGCATCGGATAAGATATAGCCATGTGTCCAGATCCGTTGGAAAATAGACTTGATAAGCTTTCCAAAAAGTGCTAGAACGTCCCAATCCGAGTCCGTATGCGACCGTGGTGAACATCACAAGTTGGAGCTGTCCTGGAGTCCGAATCCAGCCCCAAAACGTGTTGGATTTGATCTCTTTCTTTCCTTGGACCAAAAGTGACGTGGTGTCCAGGTGGAGGATGTTGGGAATACTTGGATTTGGTCTCCAACCAACTTCATTAACCTTCCATGCTTTCCATATGCAATCAAACCTTTCCTTGATCCATGTAAGTAATTCTTTGGTATAGAAGTGGTTGACATGGTCATATTTGAGCCAATGATGTCCTCATCACACCAGACCCTCATCACCTAGCATTACCATCGGGTGCGTCTGAAACGATTTATGATCATATGGTACTTTTGACGCAAACCGAGCACCTATCTTGCACCGACGCTAAAACATATCAAAACGAGATTACACATGACCCATGTGACCTAGGAGTTCTATCGGGCGCCTCTAATAGTATTTCTGAGCCTATGGTACGTTCGACGCAAACGATGCACCAATCTTGCATCAAGAGTAGCACTATCTCCAAACGGACCGAACCAAGCTTCCACTTGAGCCTCGTCACCTAGGAGTCCCATCGAGTGCGTCCAAAATGATTTCTAAGCCTATGGTACGTTCGGTGCAAACCATGCACCTACCTTGTACTGACACTATCATTGTCTCTGAATGGACTAAAATGAGATTCCACACGACCCACGTCACTTACGAGTTTGACCGGGTGCGTCCAAAACTATTTATGAGCCTATGGTATGTTCAGTGAAAACCGTGCACCTATCTTCCGTCATGAGTAGCACTATCTTCACACGGACCGAACAGAGCTCCACCAGACCCTCGTCAAATGGGAGTACCATCGGGTGCGTCTAAAACCATTAATGAGCCTATGGTATGATTGACACAAAGCGAGCTCCTATCTTGCACCGATGCAAACACTATCTCAAAACAGATCGAAACAAGATTCCACTTGACCCACATCACCTAGGAGTCCCATCTAGTGCGTCCAAAACGATTACTATGCCTTTGGAATGTTCGGTGCAAACCGTGCACCTATGTTGCACTAATACTAACGCTGTCTCCAAACGTACTAAAACAAGATTCCACACGACCCAAGTCACTTACGAGTTCCATCGGGTGTGTCCAAAATAATTTACTAGCCTATGGTACGTTCAGTGCAAACCGTGCACCTATCTTGTGTCAAGATTAGCACTATCTCCAAACGGACCGAACAGAGCTCCACCGGACCCTCGTCACCTAGGAGTACCATCGGGTGCATCTAAAATGATTTATGAGCCTATGTTTAACGCAAACCGAGCACCTATCTTGCACCGATGCTAATACTATCTCAAAAGAGATTGAAACGAGAGTCCACATGACCCACATCACCTTGGAGTTCCATCAGATGCCTTCAATACTATTTTTGAGCCTATTGTTTGTTTGACGCAAACCATGCACCAATCTTGCATCAAGGTAGCACTATCTCCAAACTGACCGAACCAAGCTTCCACTTGAGCCTGGTCACCTTGGAGTCCCACCGAGTGCGTCCAAAATGATTTCTATGATTACGGCATGTTCAGTGCACACCATGCACCTATCTTGCACAGACACTAACATTGTCTCCAAACATACTAAAATGAGATTCCACACGACCCACATCACCTATGAGTTCCACCAGATGTGTCCAAAACTATTTATGAGCCTATGGTACGCTCAGCGCAAACCGTGCAACTATCTTGCGTCATATGTAGCACTATCTTCAAGTGGACCGAATAGAGCTCCACCAGACCCTCGTCACCTAGGAGTACCATCGGTGCGTCTAAAACCATTAATGAGCCTATGGTACGTATGACAAAAACTGAGCACCTATCTTGCACCGACGCTAACACTATCTCAAAACAAATCAAAACGACATTCCACATGACCCACAACACCTAGGAGTTCTATTGGGTGCCTCTAATACTTTTTTCGAGCTTACGGTACGTTCGATGCAAACTGTGCACCAATCTAGGATCAAGATTACCACTATCTCCAAACAGACTAAACCGAGCTTCCACTTGAGCCTCGTCACCTAGGAGTCCCATCGAGTGCCTCCAAAATGACTGCTTTGCCTATGGTATATTCAGTGCGAACCCATGCACTTATCTTGCACGAGTACTAACACAGTCTCCAAACGGACTAAAATGAGATTCCACATGACCCACATCACTTACGAGTTCCATCGGGTGCATCCAAAACAATTTATGAGCCTATGGTACGTATAGTGCAAACCGTGCAACTATCTTGCGTCAAGATTAGCACTATCTCCAAAAGGACCGAACAGAGCTCCACCAGACCCTCATCACCTAGGAGTACCATCGGGTGTGACTAAAATGATTTTATGAGCCTATGTTTGACGCACCGATGTTAACAATATCCAAAAGGACCGAACAGAGCTGCACCGATGTTAACAATATCCAAAAGAGACCGAAACGAGAGTCCACATGACCCACATCACCTAGGAGTTCCATCAGGTGCCTTCAATACTATTTTTGAGCCTACGGTACGTTCGACGCAAACCATGCACCAATCTTGCATCAAGGGTAGCACTATCTCCAAATGGACCGAACGAGCTTCCACTTCACCCTCATCACCTAGGAGTCCCATCGAGTGCGTCTAAAATGATTTCTATGCCTATAGTATGTTCGTTGCAAACCATGCACCTATCTTGAACTGACACTAACATTGTCTCCAAACAGACTAAAACGAGATTCCAAACAACCCACGTCACTTACGAGTTCCACCAGGTGCGTCCAAAACTATTTATGAGCCTATGGTACGTTCAGTGCAAACCATGTACCTATCTTGCGTCATGAGTAGCGCTATCTTCAAACGATCGAACAGAGCACCACCAGACCCTGGTCACCTAGTAGTACCATCGGGTGCATCTGAAACCATTAATGAGCCTATGGTACGTTTGACACAAACCGAGCACCTATCTTGCACTGATGCTAACACTATCTCAAAATAGATCGAAACGAGATTCCACATGACAAACATCACCTAGGAGTTCCATTGGGTTCCTCTAATACTATTTCTGAGCCTACGGTACGTTGACGCAAACTGTGCACCAATCTTGCATCAAGAGTAGCACTATCAACAAACGGACCGAACCGAGCTTCCACTTGAGCCTCGTCACCTTGGAGTCCCATCAAGTGCGTCCAAAACGATTTCTAAGCTTATGGTACGTCCGGTGTGAACCCTGCACTTATCTTGCACTGACACTAAAACTGTCTCCAAATGGACTAAAACGAGATTCCACATGACCCACATCACTTACAAGTTCTATCGGGTGCGTCCAAATGAGATTGAAACGAGAGTCCACACGACCCGCATCACCTAGGAGTTCCATTAGGTGCCTTCAATACTATTTTTGAGCCTACAATACATTCGACGCAAACCATGCACCAATCTTGCATCAAGAGTAGTACTATCTCCAAACGGACCGAACCGAGCTTCCACTTGAGCCTGGTCACCTTGGAGTCCCACTGAGTGTATCCAAAATGATTTCTATGCCTATAGTATGTTTGGTGGAAAACATGCACCTATCTTGCACTGACACTAACATTGTCTTCAAACAAACTAAAACGAGATTTCACACGAACCACGTCACTTACGAGTTCCACCGGGTGCATCCAAAACTATTTATGAGCCTATGGTACGTTCAGTGCAAACCGTGCACCAATCTTCAAATGGACTGAACAAAGCTCCACCAGACCCTCATCACCTAGGAGTACCATCGGGTGCGTCTGAAACGATTTATGAGCCTATGGTACTTTTGACGCAAACCAAGCACCTATCTTGCACTGACGCTAAAAACATATCAAAACGAGATTCCACATGACCCACGTGACATATTGATGAGGACATCATTGGCTCGAATATGACCATATTAAACACTTCTAAACTAAAGGTGCAACCATTCTATATGAGGCTTATCATTGATACATTTGATGAATTGGTGCTGCACCATAAAGTGTGTGTATTTTCATTTTCAGAATTACTTACATGGATGAAGAGAAGGTTCAATTGCATATGGAAAGAATGGAAGGATAATGAAGTTTTCATGCTATTGGCAAATATAATTGTAAAGAGGACTATATGATACACCGAATTTACATTTGTTCAAATATGAAACCCCCTATTATTATGCAAAAATATGATCAATCTGAGGAATGCACTATCTACAATCATGCCATGTCGAGTTTCCCTTGTTTGGTTGGAAAGAAACAGGATAACTCTCAAGAAGGGGAGAATGGTTCGGTATTACCTACAACATGCCCTCCACCAATGGTCAAACCGAGGACGGTTTGCTGTCAAGAAGGGGAGAATGATGAGGACATCATTGACTCAAATATGACCATATTAACCACTTCTAAACTAAAGGTGCAACCATTCTATATGAGGCTTATCATTGATACATTTGATGAATTGGTGCTGCACCATAAAGTGTGTGTATTTTCATTTTCAGAATTACTTACATGGATGAAGAGAAGGTTCAATTGCATATGGAAAGAATGGAAGGTTAATGAAGTTGATTGGGGACCAAGTCCAAATATTCCTAATGTCGTCCACTAAGCCACCACGTCACTTTTGGCTCAAAGAAAGAAAGAGTCCAAGTCCAACACGTTTTGAAAGATGAATTCGGACTGCAGAAGAGTCCCAACTTCCGACGGTTGCCACAACTTCATACGGACTCCGATTGGGATGTTCTAGTATTTTTTGGAAAGCTTATCAAGTCTACTTTCCAACGGATCTGGACTCATGCTGATATCTTGTTAAATACGTCTGCAGTCCTCATTTTAATACCGAGACCTTTTCTGTCCACGGTGCTGCGTCACCTGATTGTTGCCCGATGGGCCGTGTATCAAGTGGGGCCCAATAGGGGCATGTCCTAGGGTTGTGGGATGACCCCACCACGTCCAGGTTGTCCTCTACCCTCTCATATACCTCCATAGCCGCCACAAAGAGATTGGGTTTTTGTTTTGATGTAAGTTTAGCTCCTGCTACTTCCTGGTAGACACGTGTGTCGGTTAGACCATCTGTTCTACTCGATCTGGAACCCACCTTTATGTGTATTAGATCTAAAACTTCATCTCATATTTGCAATTGAGTGCTTGTTCTACTTGCTCTTGCTTGTTCTTCGATTGCTTGCAGGAATAACCCTAGTGGTTTGGTTAGTTGTGATCCGCAAGATCGTGACAACCGCTGGAATTAGTGTATTGATCGCTAAGGCGCAGCATCCTTGGATGGTTGTAGTCTGGTCGTGAATGTCTCTCCAGTGAAATCGAAGTGTGAGATTCCACATGACCCACATCACTTACGAGTTCCATCGGGTGCGTCCGAAACAATTTATGTGCCTATGATACGTTCAGTGCAAACCGTGCACCTATCTTGCGTCAAGATTGGCACTATCTCCAAACAGATGGAACAGAGCTCCACCAGACCCTCGTACCTAGGAGTACCATCGGGTGCATCTAAAATAATTTATGAGCCTATGTTTGATGCAAACCGAGCACCTATCTTGCATAGATGCTAACACTATCTCAAAAGAGATCAAAACGAGAGTCCACATGACCCGCATCACCTAGGAGTTCCATTAGGTGCCTTCTATACTATTTTTGAGCCTACGGTACGTTCGACGCAAACCATGCACTAATCTTGCATCAAGAGTAGCACTATCTCCAAATGGACCGATACGAGCTTCCACTTGAGCCTCATCACCTAGGAGTCCCACCAAGTGCGTCCAAAATGATTTCTATGCCTATGATATGTTCGGTGCAAAACATGCACCTATCTTGCACTAACACTAACATTGTCTCCAAACGAACTAAAACGAGATTTCACACGACGCATGTCACTTATGAGTTCCACCGGGTGCGTCCAAAACTACTTATGAGCCTATGGTAAGTTGAGTGCAAACCGTGCACCTATCTGTCATGAGTAGCACTATCTTCAAATGGGCCTAACAGAGCTCCACCAGACCCTCATCACCTAGGAGTACCATCGGGTGCGTCTGAAACGATTTATGAGCCTATGGTACTTTTGATGCAAACCGAGCACCTATCTTGCACCGACGCTAAAAACATATCGAAACAAGATTCCCCATGACCCATGTGACCTAAGAGTTCCAACGGGTGCCTCCAATACTATTTCTAAGCCTACGGTATGCTCGACTCAAAACGTGCACCAATCTTGCTTCAAGAGTAGCACTATCTCTAAACGGGCCGAACCGAGAATCCACTTGAGCCTCGTCACCTAGGAGTCCCATCGAGGGTGTCCAAAATGATTTCTAAGCCTAAGGTACGTTCGGTGCAAACATTGCACCTATCTTGCACTAACACTAAAACTGTCTCCAAACAGACTAAAATGAGATTTAACACGACCCACTTCACCTATGAGTTCTATCGGGTGCGTCCAAAACTATTTATAAGCCTATGGTACGTTCAGTGCGTACCGTGCACCTATCTTGCGTTGAGATTAGTACTATCGCCAAATGGACCCAACAGAGCTCCACCAGACCCTCGTCACCTAGGAGTACCATCGGGTGCGTCCAAGACGATTTATGCGCCTACGTTTGACGCAAACCGAGCACCTATCTTGAACCGACGCTAACACTATCTCAAAAGAGATCGAAACGAGAGTCCATATGAACCACATCACGTAGGTGTTCCATCAGGTGACTTTAATACTATTTTCGAGCCTACGGTACGTTTGACGCAAACCATGTACCAATCTTGCATCAAGAGTAGCACTATCTCCAAATGGACCGAACTGAGCTTCCACTTGAGCCTCATCACATAGGAGTCCCAACGAGTGCGTCTAAAATGATTTCTTTCCCTATGGTATCTTTAGTGCAAACCATGCACCTATCTTGCACTGACACTAACATGGTCTCCAAACGGACTAAAACGAGATTTCACACGACCCACGTCACTTACGAGTTCCACCAGGTGGTCCAAAACTATTTATGAGCCCATGGTACGTTCAGTGCAAACCGTGCACCTATCTTGCGTCATGAGTAGCACTATCTTCAAATGGACCGAACAGAGCTCCACAAGACCCTCATAACCCAGGAGTACCATCGGGTGCGTCTGAAACGATTTATGAGCCTATGTTACTTTTGACGCAAACCGAGCACCTATCTTGCACCGTCGCTAAAAACATATCGAAACGAGATTCCACATGACCCACGTGACCTAGGAGTTCCATCAGGTGCCTCCAATACTATTTCTGAGCCTATGGTACGTTCGACGCAAACCATGCACCAATCTTGCATCAAGAGTAGCACTATCTCCAAACGGACAGAACCAAGCTTCCACTTGAGCCTCGTCACCTAGGAGTCCAATCGAGTGCGTCCCAAATGCTTTTTGAGCATATGGTACGTTCGGTGCAAACCATACACCTATCTTGCACTGACACTAAAACTTTCTCCAAACGGACTAAAACGAGATTCCACACGGCACACATCATTTACGAGTTCTATCGAGTGCGTCCTAAACTATTTATGAGCCTATGGTACGTTCAATGCATACCGTAAACCTATCTTGCATCAAGATTAGCACTATCGCCAAACGGACCAAACAGAGCTCCACCAGACCCTCGTCACCTAGGAGTACCATCGGGTGTGTGTAAGACCATTTATGCGCCTACATTTGACGCAAAGCGAGCACCTACCTTGCACCGATGCTAACACCATCTCAAAAGAGATCGAAACGAGAGTCCACATGACCCACATACCTAGGAGTGCCATTAGGTACCTTGAATACTATTTTCAAGCCTATGGTACGTTTGACGCAAACCATGCAACAATTTTGCATCAAGGGTAGCACTATCTCCAAATGGACTCAACCGAGCTTCCGCTTGAGCCTCATCACTTATGAGTCCCACCGAGTGTGTCCAAAATGATTTCTGTGCCTATGGTTTGCTCGGTGCAAACCATGCACCTATCTTGCACTGACACAAACATTGTCTCCAAACGGACTAAAATGAGATTTCACACGACCCACGTCACTTACGAGTTCCACCAGGTGCGTGCAAAACTATTTATGAGCCTATGGTACGTTCAGTGCAAACCGAGCACCTATCTTGCGTCATGAGCAGCACTATCTTCAAATGGACCATACAGAGCTCCACCAGACCCTCATCAGCTAGGAGTACCATCGAGTACGTCTGAAACGATTTATGAGGCTATGGTACTTTTGACGCAAACCGAGCACCTATCTTGCACCGACGCTAAAAACATATCGAAACAAGATTTCACCTGACCCACATGATCTAGGAGTTCCATCGGGTGCCTCCAATTCTATTTCTGAGCCTATGGTACGTTTGACGCAAACCGTGCACCAATCTTGCATCAAGAGTAGCACTATCTCCAAACGGACCGAACCGAGCTTCCACTTGAGCCTCGTCACCTAGAAGTACCATCGAGTGCGTCCAAAATGCTTTTTGAGCATATGGTATGTTCGGTGCAAACCATGCACCTATCTTGCACTGACACGAAAATTGTCTCCAAACAGACTAAAACAAGATTCCACACGACCACGTCACTTACGAGTTCTATCGGGTGCGTCCTAAATTATTTATGAGCCTATGGTACGTTCAATGCATACCGTAAACCTATCTTGCATCAAGATTAGCACTATCGCCAAACGGACCAAACAGAGCTCCACCAGACCCTCGTCACCTAGGAGTACCATCGGGTGTGTGTAAGACCATTTATGCGCCTACATTTGACGCAAAGCGAGCACCTACCTTGCACCGATGCTAGCACCATCTCAAAAGAGATCGAAACGAGAGTCCATATGAACCACATCACGTAGGTATTCCATCAGGTGACTTTAATACTATTTTCGAGCCTACGGTACGTTTGACGCAAACCATGTACCAATCTTGCATCAAGAGTAGCACTATCTCCAAATGGACCGAACCGAGCTTCCACTTGAGCCTCATCACATAGGAGTCCCAACGAGTGCGTCTAAAATGATTTCTTTGCCTATGGTATCTTTAGTGCAAACCATGCACCTATCTTGCATTGACACTAACATGGTCTCCAAACGGACTAAAACGAGATTTCACACGACCCACGTCACTTACGAGTTCCACCAGGTGTGTCCAAAACTATTTATGAGCCCATGGTACGTTCAGTGCAAACCGTGCACCTATCTTGCGTCATGAGTAGCACTATCTTCAAATGGACCGAACAGAGCTCCACAAAACCCTCATAACCCAGAAGTACCATCGGGTGCGTCTGAAACGATTTATGAGCCTATGTTACTTTTGACGCAAACCGAGCACCTATCTTGCACCGTCGCTAAAAACATATCGAAACGAGATTCCACATGACCCACGTGACCTAGGAGTTCCATCAGGTGCCTCCAATACTATTTTCTGAGCCTATGGTACGTTCGACGCAAACCATGCACCAATCTTGCATCAAGAGTAGCACTATCTCCAAACGGACAGAACCGAGCTTCCACTTGAGCCTCGTCACCTAGGAGTCCAATCGAGTGCGTCCCAACTGCTTTTTGAGCATATGGTATGTTCGGTGCAAACCATGCACCTATCTTGCACTGACACTAAAACTTTCTCCAAACGGACTAAAACGAGATTCCACACGGCACACATCATTTACGAGTTCTATCGAGTGCGTCTTAAACTATTTATGAGCCTATGGTACGTTCAATGCATACCGTAAACCTATCTTGCATCAAGATTAGCACTATCGCCAAACAGACCAAACAGAGCTCCACCAGACCCTCGTCACCTAGGAGTACCATCGGGTGTGTGTAAGACCATTTATGCGCCTACATTTGACGCAAAGCGAGCACCTACCTTGCACCGATGCTAACACCATCTCAAAAGAGATCGAAACGAGAGTCCACATGACCCACATCACCTAGGAGTGCCATTAGGTACCTTGAATACTATTTTCAATCGTATGGTACGTTTGACGCAAACCATGCAACAATTTTGCATCAAGGGTAGCACTATCTCCAAATGGACTCAACCGAGCTTCCGCTTGAGCCTCATCACCTATGAGTCCCACCGATTGTGTCCAAAATGATTTCTATGCCTATGGTATGCTCGGTGCAAACCATGCACCTATCTTGCACTGACACAAACATTGTCTCCAAACGGACTAAAATGAGATTTCACACGACCCACGTCACTTACGAGTTCCACCAGGTGCGTGCAAAACTATTTATGAGCCTATGGTACGTTCAATGCAAACCGAGCACCTATCTTGCGTCATGAGTAGCACTATCTTCAAATGGACCATACAGAGCTCCACCAGACCCTCATCAGCTAGGAGTACCATCGAGTACGTCTGAAACGATTTATGAGGCTATGGTACTTTTGACGCAAACCGAGCACCTATCTTGCACCGACGCTAAAAACATATCGAAACAAGATTTCACCTGACCCATGTGATCTAGGAGTTCCATCGTGTGCCTCCAATTCTATTTCTGAGCCTATGGTACGTTTGACGCAAACCGTGCACCAATCTTGCATCAAGAGTAGCACTATCTCCAAACGGACCGAACCGAGCTTCCACTTGAGCCTCGTCACCTAGAAGTACCATCGAGTGCGTCCAAAATGCTTTTTGAGCATATGGTATGTTCGGTGCAAACCATGCACCTATCTTGCACTGACACGAAAATTGTCTCCAAACAGACTAAAATGAGATTCCACACGACCACGTCACTTATGAGTTCTATCGGGTGCGTCCTAAACTATTTATGAGCCTATGGTACGTTCAATGCATACCGTAAACCTATCTTGCATCAAGATTAGCACTATCGCCAAACGGACCAAACAGAGCTCCACCAGACCCTCGTCACCTAGGAGTACCATCGGGTGTGTGTAAGACCATTTATGCGCCTACATTTAACGCAAAGCGAGCACCTACCTTGCACCGATGCTAACACCATCTCAAAAGAGATCGAAACGAGAGTCCACATGACCCACATCACCTAGGAGTGCCATTAGGTACCTTGAATACTATTTTCAAGCCTATAGTACGTTTGACGCAAACCATGCAACAATTTTGCATCAAGGGTAGCACTATCTCCAAATGGACTGAACCGAGCTTCTACTTGAGCCTCATCACCAATGAGTCCCACCGAGTGTGTCCAAAATGATTTCTATGCCTATGGTATGCTCGGTGCAAACCATGCACCTATCTTGCACTGACACAAACATTGTCTCCAAACGGACTAAAATGAGATTTCACACGACCCACGTCACTTACGAGTTCCACCAGGTGCGTGCAAAACTATTTATGAGCCTATGGTACGTTCAGTGCAGACCGAGCACCTATCTTGCGTCATGAGTAGCACTATCTTCAAATAGACCATACAGAGCTCCACCAGACCCTCATCAGCTAGGAGTACCATCGAGTACGTCTGAAACGATTTATGAGGCTATGGTACTTTTGACGCAAACCGAGCACCTATCTTGCACCGACGCTAAAAACATATCAAAACAAGATTTCACCTGACCCACGTGACCTAGGAGTTCCATCGGGTGCCTCCAATTCTATTTCTGAGCCTATGGTACGTTTGACGCAAACCGTGCACCAATCTTGCATCAAGAGTAGCACTATCTCCAAACAGACCAAACCGAGCTTCCACTTGAGCCTCGTCACCTAGAAGTACCATCGAGTGCGTCCAAAATGATTTCTTAGCCTATGGTACATTCTGTGCAAACCATGCACCTATCTTGCACTGACACGAAAATTGTCTCCAAACAGACTAAAACAAGATTCCACACGACCACGTCACTTACGTGCTCTATCGGGTGCGTCCAAAACTATTTATGAGCCTATGGTTCGTTCAGTGCATACTGTGCACCTATCTTGCGTCAAGATTAGCACTATCTCCAAATGGATCGAACAACACTCCACTAGACCCTTGTCACCTAGGAGTCCATCGGGTGTGTCTAAGACCATTTATGCACCTACGTTTGACGCAAACCGAGCACCTGTCTTGCACCGACGCTAACACCATCTCAAAAGAGATCGAAACGAGAGTCCACATGACCCACATCACCTAGTTGTGCCATCAGGTACCTTGGATACTAACACTGACATTGTCTCCAAACAGACTAAAACGAGACTCCACATGACCCACGTCACTTACAAGTTCCACCGGGTGCGTCCAAAACTGTTTATGAGCCTATGGTATGTTTAGTGCAAACCGTGAACCTATCTTGCGTCATGTGTAGCACTGTCTTCAAACGAACCAAACAGAGCTCCACCAGACCCTTGTCACCTAGGAGTACCATCGGGTGCGTCTAAAACCATTAATGAGCCTATGGTACGTTTGACACAAACCGAGCACCTATCTTGCACCGATCCTTACACTTTCTCAAAACAGATCGAAACGAGATTCCACATGACCCAGATCACCTAGGATGTCAATTAGGTGCCTTCAATACTATTTCCGAGCCTACGGTACGTTTGACGCAAACTGTGCACCAATCTGTTATCAAGAGGAGCCCTATCTATAAATGGACCAAACCGAGCTTTCACTTGAGCCTCGTCACCTAGGAGTCCCATCGAGTGCGTCCAAAACGATTTCAATGCCTATGGTATGTTCGGTGCAAACCGTGCACCTATCTTGCACTAATACTAATGTTGTCTACAAACAGACTAAAACGAGATTCCACACAACCCACGTCACTTACGAGTTCCATCGGGTGCGTCCAAAATAATTTTATGAGCCTATGGTACGTTCAGTGCAAACCGTGCACCTATCTTGCGTCAAGAATAGCACTATCTCTGAACGGACCGAACAGAGCTCCACCACACCCCCGTCACCTAGGAGTACCACCGGGTGCATCTAAAATGATTTACGAGTGTATGTTTGACGCAAATCGAGCACCTATCTTGCACCGATGCTAACACTATCTCAAAAGCGATCGAAACGTGATTCCACATGACCCACATCACCTAATAGTTCCATCAGATGCCTTCAATACTATTTTTGAACCTACGGTACGTTCGATACAAACCATCCACCAATCTTGAATCAACGTAGCACTATCTCCAAAAGAACCGAACCGAGCTTCCACTTGAGCCTCGTCACCTACAAGTCCGACCGAGTGTGTCCAAAATGATTTCTTTGCCTATGGTATGTTCGGTGCACACCATGCACCTATCTTGCACTGACACTAACATTGTCTGCAAATAGACTAAAACGAGATTCCACATGACCCACATCACTTACGAGTTCCACCGGGTGCGTCCAAAACTATTTTATGAGCCTATGGTACGTTTAGTGCAAACCGTGCCCCTATCTTGCGTCATGAGTAGCACTATCTTAAAACGGACCGAACAGAGCTCCACTAGACCCTCATCACCTAGGAGTACCATCAGTGCATCTAAAACCATTAATGAGCCTATGGTACGTTTGACACAAACCGAGGACCTATCTTGCACCGACGCTAACACTATCTTAAAATAGATCGAAACGACATTCCACATGACCCTCATCACCTAGGAGTTCCATTGGGTGCCTTTAATACTATTTTCAAGCATATGGTACGTTCGACGCAAACCATGCACCAATCTTGCATCAAGGTAGCACTATCTACAAACGGACCGAACCGAGCTTCCACTTGAGCCTCATCACCTAGGAGTCTCACCGAGTGCGTTCAAAATGATTTCATGCCTATGGTATGTTCGGTGCACACCATGCACCTATCTTGCACTGACAGTAACATTGTCTCCAAACATACTAAATTAAGATTCCACACGACCCACATCACTTACGAGTTCCACTGGGTGTGTCCAAAACTATTGATGTGCCTATGGTACGTTTAGTGTAAACCGTGCACCTATATTGCGTCATGTGTAGCACTATCTTCAAACGGACTGAACAGAGTTCCACCAGACCCTTGTCACCTAGGAGTACCAACGGGTGCATCTGAATCCATTAATGAGCCTATGGTACGTTTGACACAAACCGAGCACCTATGTTGCTACGCAAAATAGATCGAAACGAGATTCCACATGACCTAGATCACCTAGGAGTTCCATTAGGTGCCTTCAATACTATTTCCATGCCTATGGTACGTTCGACGCAAACTATGCACCAATCTGGCATCAAGTGTAGCACTATCTCAAAATGGACCAAACCGAGAATCCACTTGAGCCTCATCACCTAGGGGTCCCATCAAGTGCATCCAAAACGATTTCTATGCCTATGGTATGTTCGGTGCAAATCGTGCACCTATCTTGCACTAATACTAACGTTGTTCCATCGGGTGCGTCCAAAACAATTTTATGAGCCTATGGTACGTTCAGTGCAAACCGTGCAACTATCTTGTGTCAAGATTAGCATAATCTCCAAACGGATCAAACAGAGCTCCACCAGACCCTCATCACCTAGGAGTACCAATGGGTGCGTCTAAAACGATTTATGAGCCTATGTTCGGTGCAAACCGTGCACCTATCTTGCACTAATACTAACGTTGTCTCCAAATGGACTAAAATGAGATTCCACATGACCCACGTCACTTTCGAGTTCTATCGAGTGCGTCCAAAACTATTTATGAGCCTATGGTACGTTCAGTGCAAACCGTGCACCTATCTTGCGTCATGAGTAGCACTATCTTAAAACAGATCGAACAGAGCTCCACCAGACCCTCATCACCTAGGAGTACCATTGGGTGCGTCTAAAATGATTTATGAGCCTATGTTTGACACAAACTGAGCACCTATATTGCACCATGCTAACACTATCTTCAAAAGATATTGAAACGAGAGTCCACATGACCCACATCATCCAGGAGTTCCATCAGGTGCCTTCGATACTATTTTCGAGCATACGGTACGTTCGACGCAAACCATGCACCAATCTTACATCAAGAGTACCACTATCTCCAAACGGACCGAACAGAGCTTCCACTTGAGCCTCATCACCTAGGAGTCCCGCCGAGTGCGTCCAAAATGATTTCTATGCCTATGGTATGTTCGGTGCAAACCATGCACCTATCTTGCACTGACACTAACATTGTCTCCAAACGGACTAAAACAAGATTCCACACGACCCACGTCACTTACGAGTTCCACCGGGTGCTTCCAAAACTATTTATGAGCCATGGTACATTCAGCGCAAACCGTGCAATGATCTTGCGTCATGAGTAGCAGTATCTTCAAACGGACCGAACAGAGCTCCACCGGACCCTCATCACCTAGGAGTACAATTAGGTGCGTCTAAAACCATTAATGAGCCTATGGTACGTTTGACATAAACCGAGCACCTATCTTGCACCGACGCTAACACTATCTCAAAACAGATCGAAACGAGATTCCACATGACCCACAACACCTAGGAGTCCCATTGGGTGCCCCTAATACTATTTCTGAGCCTACGATACATTCGACACAAACTGTGCACCAATCTTGCATCAAGAGTAGCACTATCTATAAACGGACCGAACCGAACTTCCACTTGAGCCTCGTCACCTAGGAGTCCCATCGAGTGCGTCCAAAACGATTACTATGCCTATGGTATGTTCAGTGCAAACCGTGCACCTATTTGGCACTAACACTAACACTGTGTCCAAATAGACTAAAACGAGATTCCACATGACCCACGTCACTTACGAGTTCCACCAGATGTGTCCAAAACTATTTATGAGCCTATGGTATGTTCGGTGCAAATCGTGCCTATCTTGCACTAATACAAACGTTGTCTCCAAACGAACTAATACTAGATACCACAAGACCCACGTCACTTACGAGTTCAAACGGGTGCATCCAAAACTATTTATGATCATATTGTACATTCAGTGTAAACTATGCAACTATCTTGTGTCAACATTAGCACTATCGCCAAATGGACCCAACAGAGCTCCACCACACCCTCGTCACCTAGGAGTACCATCGGGTGTGTCTAAGACGATTTATGCGCTTACGTTTGACGCAAACCGAGCACCTATCTTGCACCGACGCTAACACTATCTCAAAAGATTTCGAAACGATAGTCCATATGAACCACATCACGTAGGTGTTCCATCAGGTGACTTTAATACTATTTTCGAGCCTACAGTACGTTTGACGCAAACCATGCACCAATCTTGCATCAAGAGCAGCACTATCTCCAAACGAACCGAACCGAGCTTCCACTTGAGCCTCGTCACCTACAAGTCCGACCGAGTGCGTCCAAAATGATTTCTTTGTCTATGGTATGTTCGGTGCACACCATGCACCTATCTTGCACTGACACTAACATTGTCTGCAAATAGACTAAAACGAGATTCCACTTGACCCACGTCACTTACGAGTTCCACCGGATGTGTCTAAAACTATTTATGAGCCTATGGTATGTTCGGTGCAAATCGTGCCTATCTTGCACTAATACAAACGCTGTCTCCAAACGAACTAAAACTAGATACCACAAGACCCACGTCACTTACGAGTTCCAACGAGTGCATCCAAAACTATTTATGATCGTATTGTACGTTCAGTGTAAACTGTGCAACTATCTTGTGTCAACATTAGCACTATCGCTAAATGGACCCAACAGAGCTTCACCACACCCTTGTCACCTAGGAGTACCATCGGGTGCGTCTAAGATGTTTTATGCGCCTACGTTTAACGCAAACCGAGCACCTATCTTGCACCGACGCTAACACTATCTCAAAAGAGATCGAAACGACAGTCCATATGAACCACATCACGTAGGTGTTCCATCAGGTGACTTTAATAATATTTTCGAGCCTACAGTACGTTTGATGCAAACCATGCACCAGTCTTGCATCAAGAGCAGCACTATCTCCAAACGGACCGAACCGAGCTTCCACTTGAGCCTCATCACCTAGGAGTCCCACCGAGTGCGTCCAAAATGATTTCCATGCCTACGGTATGTTCATTGCAAACCGTGCACCTATCTTGCACTAACACTAACATTGTCTCCAAACGGACTAAAACGAGATTTCACACGACCCACGTCACTTACGAGTTCCACCGGGTGCGTCCAAAACTATTTATGAGCCTATGGTACATTCAGTGCAAACCGTACACCTATCTTGCGTCATGAGTAGCACTATCTTCAAACGGTCCGAACAGAGCTCCACCAGACCCACGTCACCTAGGAGTACCATCGATGCGTCTAAAACCATTAATGACCCTATGGTGCGTTTGACAAAAACCGAGCACCTATCTTGCACCGACGCTAACACTATCTCAAAACAGATCGAAACGAGATTCCACATCACCCAGATCACCTAGGAGTTTCATTGGGTGCCTTTAATACTATTTTTGAGCCTACGGTATGTTCGACGCAAACCGTGCACCAATCTATTATCAAGAGTAGCCCTATCTCCAAACGGATCGAACCAAGCTTCCGCTTCAGCCTCGTTAAAAAGGAGTACCATCGAGTGCGTCCAAAACAATTTCTATGCCTATGGTATGTTCGGTGCAAATCGTGCACCTATCTTGCACTAATACTAACGTTGTCTCCAAACGAACTAAAACTAGATACCACAAGACCCACGTCACTTACGAGTTCCATCGGGTGCATCCAAAATAATTTTATGAGCCTATGGAACGTTCAGTGCAAACCGTGCACCTATCTTGCGTCATGAGAAGCACTATCTTTAAATGGACCGAACAAAGCTCCACCAGACCCTCATCACCTAGGAGTACCATCGGTGCGTCAAAAACCATTAATGAGCCTATGGTACGTTTGACTCAAACCAAGCACCTATCGTGCACCGATGCTAACACTATCTAAAAAATAGATTGAAACAAGATTCCACATGACCCACATCATGATGAGGACATCATTGGCTCAAATATGACCATGTCAACCACTTCTATACCAAAGGTGCAACCATTCTATATGAGGCTTATCATTGATGCATTTGATGAATTGGTGCTCCACCATAAAATGTGTATATTTTCATTTTCAGAATTACTTACATGGATCAAGGAAAGGTTTGATTGCATATGGAAAGCATGGAAGGTTAATGAAGTTGATTGGGGACCAAATCCAAGTATTCCCAACGTTCTGCACCTGGACACCACGTCACTTTTGGTCCAAGGAAAGAAAGAGATCAAATCCAACACGTTTTGGGGCTGGATTCGGACTCCAGGACAGCTCCAACTTGTGATGTTCACCACGGTCGCATACGGACTCGGATTGGGACGTTCTAACACTTTTTGGAAAGCTTATCAAGTCTATTTTCCAACGGATCTGGACTCATGGCTATATCTTATATGATGCTTCCGCAATCATCGTTTCAACGCCGGGGCCTTTTCTGCCTTTGGTGCTGTGTCACCCTATTTTGGGCTGATGGCCCATGTATCAAGTTGGGTTCATTAGGGACGTGTCCTAGGGTTGGAGAACGACCCCAACACCCCCTGGTCGTTCCCCTAGGTATTAATAAGGATTAGAGCCGCCACAAACAGATGGGGGTTTTGTTTTGTTGAAAGTTTAGCCATTGCTACTTCCTTTGTAGATGCATGTGTCGACTAGACCATCCGTTCTACTCGATTCAGAACCGTTGGAAAATAGTCAGATGTAATTCTCTCAAACTCAACTTGTTAATACAAGTTCTTATCAAGCCAAACAGGAGGTGACGGCAACCAACAAGTCTACAACCGTGGAGTGAAGTGTATCGGTGCCGCAACAACAACACCTGTCAAGCTATAGTCGAAATATGTGGAGCTATAGGTGGGCTAAAGCAAGGAAGTACTAGAACCACGTTAGTTGCAAGCAAATTGAACAAACGCTCAACAACGTTATTATGCTGGTCCTAGTCTAGTACATGCTAGAGACGCGAGCCTGGACACAAACGAAGTCACTGAGCAGCAACAACGAAGGATCACAAGGACAGGAATAACAACAAAAGAAAAACTCTTCTCTTCTTCTTTCTCTTTCTTTTCTTTCTTTCTGTCTTTCTTTTCTTTCTTTCTTTTCTTTCTTTCTGTCTTTTTTTTCTTCTGTTTTTTTTCTTTCAACTAGCACAAAACTGAAATTTTGCAACAAGAAATAACAAGCTACTTACAGCAATTAAATGTTTCCTTGGGAAGGGTGATTCAGTAGCAAAGTGAAACAAGTGGTTGTTTTGCAAAACCAGCAGACATGCAAATCTCCAGGGCAATTGCGAAGCGCTCAGAATGAATTTGGGACCAAGCTCTGATCCGTTGGAAAGAGGACAAGTTAAGCTGTCCAGATTGTATTTAAACTCCCTATTCAGACTCCTGACAAAGGAAATATGGTACTTTTGTTTTCAAGATAAAACAGGACTCCGAATCGAATTCTATCTTGATCTTGTTGGATTTCCTTTTTGTAGATGGAAAGATGGACGTGGATGAAACCTCCAAGGACGTGGCTAGGATAATGGTGGTAAACAAAACAAAGGAATTTAAAAATCCACTCGGATTCCTAGAGAGAAACAAATAAACTCAAATCTGCGATGGTGACAGAAACGTGACTAGAACTCGAAACTCTAAACGACTAGACGCTAAGACCAGCAACTTGCACGACGATGCAACCGTTAATTCAATAAGCCCTAACTAAGCAGTAATAATATTAAGCTCAAAGGGGTTTTGGGATTATGAAGAACTAATCTACTAATTTTGTTTTGGCTTTTTCTGGACCATAGGAGATTAAAAACAGCAAAGAACTAGAAGTCTCTCACCGATCAACCTTGCTCTAATTACCAACTGATATGAACCCGCTAGGGTTTATGGATGATCTTTCGATGAGAGGCGTGAGATCACTCGATTTGGTGGATGGAGATGACGTTCACGGCCCGACTACAGCCTTCCAAGACCGCGCCTTAGCAACCGATACACCACCTCCAAAGGCTGTCACGATCTTGTGGAGCGCGACAACCAGCCACTAGGGCTCCCGTCCTGCAAGCAATCGAAGAACTAGCAAGAACAAGGAAACAAGCACTGAATTTGCAAGATGAAATTGAAAACCTCAAACTGAATCTTATTATGAGTGGAGTTCTGAAGACAAGGAGACGGGTGGCTGGATCAGCACACGCGCCTACAAGCAAGTAGCAAAGGCTAAACTTGATCTAAACAAAACCCCCATCTGTTTGTGGCGGCTCTAATCCTTATTAATACCTAGGGGAACGACCAGGGGGTGTTGGGGTCGTTCTCTAACCCTAGGACACGTCCCTAATGAACCCAACTTGATACATGGGCCATCAGCCCAAAATAGGGTGACACAGCACCAAAGGCAGAAAAGGCCCCGGCGTTGAAACGATGATTGCGGAAGCATCATATAAGATATAGCCATGAGTCCAGATCCGTTGGAAAATAGACTTGATAAGCTTTCCAAAAAGTGTTAGAACGTCCCAATCCGAGTCCGTATGCGACCGTGGTGAACATCACAAGTTGGAGCTGTCCTGGAGTCCGAATCCAGCCCCAAAACGTGTTGGATTTGATCTCTTTCTTTCCTTGGACCAAAAGTGACGTGGTGTCCAGGTGCAGAACGTTGGGAATACTTGGATTTGGTCCCCAATCAACTTCATTAACCTTCCATGCTTTCCATATGCAATCAAACCTTTCCTTGATCCATGTAAGTAATTCTGAAAATGAAAATATACACATTTTATGGTGGAGCACCAATTCATCAAATGCATCAATGTTAAGCCTCATATAGAATGGTTGCACCTTCGGTATAGAAGTGGTTGACATGGTCATATTTGAGCCAATGATGTCCTCATCACATCACCTAAGAGTTCCATCAAGTGCCTTCAATACCATTTTTGAGCCTACGGTACGTTCAACGCAAACCATCCACCAAACTTGCATCAAGAGTAGCACTATATCCAATGGACCGAACCGAGTTTCCACTTGAGCCTCATCACCTAGGAGTCCCACCGACGGCGTCCAAAATCATTTCTATGCCTATGGTATGTTCAGTGCAAACCGAGCACCTATCTTGCACCGATGCTAAAACTATCTCAAAAGAAATCGAATCGAGTGTCCACATGACCCTCATCACCTAGGAGTTCCATCAGATGCCTTCAATACTATTTTTGAGCCTACGGTACATTCGACGCAAACCATCCACCAATGTTGCATCAAGGTAGCACTATCTCCAAACGGACTGAACCGAGCTTCCACTTGAGCTTCGTCACCTACAAATCGCACCGAGTGCGTCCAAAATGATTTCTATGCCTATGGTATGTTCGGTGCACACCATGCACCTATCTTGCACTGACACTAACATTCTCTCCAAACAGACTAAAATGAGATTCCACACGACCCACGTCACTTACGAGTTCCACCGGGTGTGTCCAAAACTATTTATGAGCCTATGGTACATTCAGTGCAAACCATGCACCGATCTTGCATCATGAGTACCATTGGGTGCATCTAAAATGATTTATGAGCCTACGGTATGTTTGAGGCCAACCGAGCACCTATCTTGCACCGATGCTAACACTATCTCAAAAGAGATTGAAATGAGAGTCCACATGACCCACATAACCTAGCAGTTCAATCAGGTGCCTTCAATACTATTTTCACCAATCATGCATCAAGAGTAGCACTATCTCCAAACGGACCGAATCCCGCTTCCAGTTGAGCCTCATCACCTAGGCGTCCCATCGAGGGCGTCAAAAATGATTTCTACGCCTATGGTATGTTTGGTGCAAACCGTGCACCTATCTTGCACTGACATTAACATTGTCTCCAAACAGACTAAAACGAGATTCCACACGACCCACATCACTTACGAGTTCCACCGGATGTGTCCAAAATTATTTATGAGCCTGTTGTCCGTTCAGTGCAAACTGTGCACCTATCTTGCATCAAGATTAGCACTATCTCTGAACGGACCAAACAGAGCTCCACCAGACACTCGTCACCTAGGAGTACCATCGGGTGCGTCTAAAACGATTTATGAGCCTATGTTCGATGCAAACCGAGCACCAGACTTGCACCGATGCTAACACTATCTCAAAATGGATCGAAACAAGAGTCCACATGACTCACATCACCTAGGAGTTCCATCAGATGTCTTCAATACTATTTTCGAGCCTACGATACATTCGACGCAAACCATGCTCCAATCTTGCATCAAGGTAGCACTATCTACAAACAGACCGAACCGAGCTTCCACTTGAGCCTCGTCACCTAGGAGTCCCACCGAGTGCGTCCAAAATGATTTCTATGCCCATGGTATGTTCGGTGCACACCATGCACCTATCTTGCACTGACACTAACATTGTCTCCAAACAGACTAAAACGAGATTCCACAAGACCCACGTCACTTACGAGTTCCACCATGTGCGTCCAAAACTATTTATGAGCCTATAGTATGTTCAGTGCAAACTGTGCACCGATCTTGCATCAAGAGTAGCACTATCTCCAAACAGACCGAACCGAGCTTCCACTTGAGCCTCGTCACCTAGGAGTCCCATCGAGTGCGTCCAAAACGATTACTATGCCTATGGTATGTCCAGTGCAAATCGTGCACTTATTTTGCACTAACACTAACACTGTCTCCAAATGAATTAAAATGAGATTCCACACGACCCACGTCACTTACGAGTTCCAACGGGAGCATCCAAAACTAATTATGAGCCTATTGTACGTTCAGTGTAAACTGTGCACCTATCTTGCGTCAAGATTAGCACTATCTCCAAACGGACCGAATGGAGCTCCACCAGACCCTCGTTCCAAGGAGTACCATCGGGTGCGTCTAAAACGATTTATGAGCCTATGTTTGATGCAAACCGAGCACCTATCTTGCACCGATGCTAAAACTATCTCAAAAGAAATCGAATCGAGAGTCCACATGACCCACATCACCTAGGAGTTCCATCAGATGCCTTCAATACTATTTTTGAGTCTATGGTACATTCCACGCAAACCATCCACCAATGTTGCATCAAGGTAGCACTATCTCCAAACGGACTGAACCGAGCTTCCACTTGAGCCTCGTCACCTACAAGTCGCACCGAGTGCGTCCAAAATGATTTCTATGCCTATGGTATGTTCAGTGCACACCATGCACCTATCTTGCACTGACACTAACATTCTCTCTAAACAGACTAAAATGAGATTCCACACGACCCATGTCACTTACGAGTTCCACCGGGTGCGTCCAAAACTATTTATGAGCCTATGGTACATTCAGTGCAAACCATGCACCGGTCTTGCATCATGAGTAGCAGTATCTTCGAATAGACCAAACATTGCTCCACCGGACCCTCGCCACCAAGGAGTACCATTGGGTGTGTCTAAAATGATTTATGAGCCTACGGTATGTTTGAGGCCAACCGTGCACTTATCTTGCACCGATGCTAACACTATCTCAAAAGAGATCGAAACGAGAGTCCACATGACCCACATCACCTAGCAGTTCAATCAGGTGCCTTCAATACTATCTCCAAACGGACCGAATCCCGCTTCCACTTGAGCCTCATCACCTAGGAGTCCCATCGAGGGCGTCAAAAATGATTTCTACGCCTATGGTATGTTTGGTGCAAACCTGCACCTATCTTGCACTGACACTAACATTGTCTCCAAACAGACTAAAACGAGATTCCACACGACCCACGTCACTTAAGAGTTCCACCGGATGTGTCCAAAATTATTTATGAGCCTATGGTACGTTCAGTGCAAACCATGCACCTATCTTGCATCATGTTTAGCACTATCTTCAAATCGACCGAACAGAGCTCCACAAGACCCTCGTCACCAGGGAGTACCATCAGTTGCGTCTAAAAGCATTAATGAGCCTACGGTACGTTTGACACAAACCGAGCACCTATCTTGCACCGACGCTAAAACTATCTCAAAACAGATCGAAACGAGATTCCACACGACCCACAACACCAAGGAGTCCCATTGGGTGCCTCCACTGTTCGCCTAAACGGCCGTTTAGTCCGTTTAAACACCGTTTAAACGATAAACAGAAGTCAGCCGTGTTGTTTAGCCCCTAAACGGTGAATTAAACAGTTGGGCCGTTTAAACCCGTTTAAACCGTTTAATCCCGTCTAAACGGTCTAAACAAAATCAGATTAAACGTGATTAAATGAGCTAAACAACCATTTAATCCATAATTAAGTGAATTAAAGGACTACGTCTATCATAATCAACATGAAACTAATTAACATTGTAATTATATGAAGTGTTGTGGGATTTAGATTTCTTCCAACAAGATTATTTGGTAGAATATTTAATTTTTACATGTGTAAATATGTATGGGTTATAGCAAATTTTATTTTTACCTACATAAATATGTATATTTTATTGTTATTGTACAAAACCGTTTAGGCCGTTTAACTCCGTTTAAACATCGTTTAAACGGTCTAAACGCTAAACGAAGGGTGACCGACTGTTTACCATTTAGCGTTTAGGAAAACATTGATTAGGAGTCCACTCAAGTGCGTCCAAAATGATTTCCATGCCTATGCTACATTTGGTGCAAACCGTGCGCCAATCTTGCATCAAGAGAAGCACTATCCCCAAATGGACCGAATTGAGCTTCCACTTGAGCCTCGTCACCTAGAAGTACCCTCGAGTGCATCCAAAATGATTTCTATGCCTATGCTACATTTGGTGCAACCGTGCCCCTATCTTGCACTAACACTAAAACTGTCTACAAACCGACTACAATGAGATTCCACACGACCCACGTCACTTACGAGTTCCATCGGGTGCATCCAAAACTTTTTATGAGCCTATGGTACGTTTAGTGCAAACTGTGCACCTATCTTGCATCAGGATTAGCACTATCTCCAAACGAAACAAACAGAGCTCCACCAGACCCTTGTCGCCTTAGGAATACCTTGGGTGCGTATAAAACAATTTATGAGCTCGTGGTATGTTTGACGCAAACCAAGCACCTAACTTGCACCGATGCTAACATTGTCTCAAAACAGATCGAAACAAGATCCCAGATGACCCATGTCACCTTGAAGTTCCATCAGGTGCCTCTGATACTATTTCCAAGCCTATGGTATGTTCGATGCAAACCGTGCACCAATCTTGGATCAAGGGAAGCACTATCCCCAAACGGACCGAACCGAGCTTCCACTTGAGCCTCGTCACCTAGGAGTCTGATCGAGTTCGTCCAAAATGATTTCTATGCCTATGGTATGTTTGGTGCAAACCGTTCTCCAACCTTGTACAAACACTAACACTATCTCCAAATGGCCTAAAATGAGATTCCACGCGACCCACGTCACTTACGAGTTCCATCGGGTGCGTCCAAAACTATTTATGACCTATGGTACGTTCAATGCAAACCGCGCACCTATCTTCTATAGCACTATCTCCAAATGGACCGAACAGATCTCCACCAGACCCTCATGACCTAGGAGTACTGTAGGTGCTTCTAAAATGATTTATGAACCTATTATACGTTTGACGCAAACCGAGCACCTATCTTGCACCGACGCTAACACTGTTTCAAAACAGATCAAAATAAGATTCCACATGACCCACATAACCTAGGATTTCCATCGGGTGCCTCCAATACTATTTGCGAGCCTACGGTACATTCGACGCAAACCGTGCACCAATCATGCATCAAGAGTAGCACTATATCCAAATGGACCGTATCGAGCTTCCACTTGAGCCTCGTCACCTAGGAGTCCCATCGAGTGTGTCCAAAACAGTTTCTATGCCTATGGTACATTCAGTGCAGACCGTGCACCAATCTTGCACCGATGCTAACACTATCTCAAAATAGATCCAAACGAGATTCCACAGGACCCACATCACTTAGGAGTTCCATCGGGTGCCTCCAATACTATTTTCGAGCCTACGGCACATTCGACACAAACCGAGTACCAATCTTGCATCAAGAGTAGCACTATCTCCAAATGTACCGAATCGAGCTTCCACTTGAGCCTCGTCACCTAGGAGTCCCCTCGAGTGTGTCCAAAATAATTTCCATGCCTATGCTACATTTGGTGCAAACCGTGCACCAATCTTGCATCAAGAGAAGCACTATCCCCAAATGGACCGAATTGAGCTCCACTTGAGCCTCATCACCTAGAAGTACCCTCAAGTGCGTCCAAAACGATTTCTATGCCTATGCTACATTTGGTGCAACCGTGCCCCTATCTTGCACTAACACTAAAACTGTCTACAAACCGACTACAATGAGATTCCACACAACGAGTTCCATCGGGTGCATCCAAAACTATTTATGAGCCACCGGTACGTTTAGTGCAAACTGTGCACCTATCTTGCGTCAAGATTAGCACTATCTCCAAACGAAACAAACAGAGCTCCACCAGACCCTCGTCGCCTTAGGAATACCTCGGGTGCGTATAATACAATTTATGAGCCCGTGGTATGTTTGATGCAAACCAAGCACCTAACTTGCACCGATGCTAACATTGTCTAAAACAGATCGAAACAAGTTTCCAGATGACCCACGTCACCTTGGAGTTCCATCGGGTGCCTCAGATACTTTTTCCAAGCCTGTGGTATGTTTGACGCAAACCATGCTGGTCTTGCATCAAGGGAAGCACTATCCCCAAACGGACCGAACCAAGCTTCCACTTGAGCCTCGTCACCTAGGAGTCTGATCGAGTTCATCCAAAACGATTTCTATGCCTATGGTATGTCCGGTGCAAACCATGCTCCAACCTTGCACAAACACTAACACTATCTCCAAATGGACTAAAACAAGATTCCACACGACCTACGTCACTTACGAGTTCCATCGGGGGCGTCCAAAACTATTTATGACCTATGGTACGTTCAATGCAAGCCGTGCACCTATCCTCTGTAGCACTATCTCCAAATGGACCGAACAGATCTCCACCATACCCTCATCACCTAGGAGTACCGCAGGAGCTTCTAAAACGATTTATGAACCTATGGTATGTTTGACGCAAACCGAGCACCTATCTGGCACCGACGCTAAAACTGTTTCAAAACAGATCGAAACTAGATTCCACATGACCCACGTAACCTAGGAGTTCCATAGGGTGCCTCCAATACTATTTCCAAACCTACAGTACGTTCAACGCAAACCATGCACCAATCATACATCAAGAGTAGCACTATCTCCAAATTGACCATACCGAGCTTCCACTTGAGCCTCGTCACCTAGGAGTCCTATCAAGTGTGTCCAAAACGATTTCTATGCCTATGGTACGTTCAGTGCAAACCATGCACCTATCTTGCACCGACGCTAACACTGTCTCAAAATAGATCGAAACAAGATTCCACATGACCCACGTCACCTAGGAGTTCCATCGGGTGCCTCCAATACTATTTCTGAGCCTACGGTATATTCGACACAAACCGAGCACCAATCTTGCATCAAGAGTAGAACTATCTCCAAATGTACCGAATTGAGATTCCACTTGAGCCTCGTCTCCTAGGAGTCCCCTCGAGTGCGTCCAAAATGATTTCTATGCCTATGCTACATTTGGTGCAACCGTGCCCCTATCTTGCACTAACACTAAAACTGTATACAAACCGACTACAATGAGATTCCACACGACCCACGTCACTTACGAGTTCCATCGGGTGCATCCAAAACTATTTATGAGCCTATTGAACGTTTAGTGCAAACTGTGCACCTATCTTGCGTCAAGATTAGCACTATCTCCAAACGAAACAAACAGAGCTCCACCAGACCCTCGTCGCCTTAGGAATACCTCGGGTGCGTATAAAACAATTTATGAGCCCATGGTATGTTTGACGCAAACCAAGCACCTAACTTGCTCCGACGCTAACACGGTATCAAAACAGATCGAAACAAGATTCCAGATGACCCATGTCACCTTGGAGTTCCATCGGGTGCCTCTGATACTATTTCCGAGCCTATGGTATGTTCGACGCAAACCGTGCACCAATCCTGCATCAAGTTAAGCACTATCCCCAAACGGACCGAACCGAGCTTCCACTTGAGCCTCGTCACCTAAGAGTCTGATCGAGTTCGTCCAAAATGATTTCTATGCCTATGGTATGTCCGGTGCAAACCATGCTCCAACCTTGCACAAAGTCTAACACTATCTCCAAATGGACTAAAACGAGATTCCACACGACCCACGTCACTTACGAGTTCCATCGGGTGTGTCCAAAACTATTTATGACCTATGGTACGTTCAATGCAAACCATGCACCTAACTTCTGTAGCACTATCTCCAAAAGGACCGAACAGATCTCCACCATACCCTCATCACCTAGGAGTACCGCAAGAGCTTCTAAAACGACTTATGAACCTATGGTATGTTTGATGCAAACCGAGCACCTATCTTGCACCGACGCTAAAACTGTTTCAAAACAGATCGAAACTAGATTCCACATGACCCATGTAACCTAGGAGTTCCATAGGGTGCCTCCAATACTATTTCCGAGCCAACGGTACATTCAACGCAAACCATGCACCAATCATGCATCAAGAGTAGCACTATCTCCAAATGGACCGTACCGAGCTTCCACTTGAGCCTCGTCACCTAGGAGTCCGATCGAGTGTGTCCAAAATGATTTCTATGCCTATGGTACGTTCAGTGCAAACCATGCACCTATCTTGCACCGACGCTAACACTATCTCAAAATAGATCGAAACAAGATTCCACATGACCCACGTCACCTAGGAGTTCCATCGCGTGCCTCCAATACTATTTCTGAGCCTACGGTACATTCGACGCAAACCGAGCACCAATCTTGCATCAAGAGTAGCACTATCTCCAAACGTACCGAATTGAGCTTCCACTTGAGCCTCGTCAACTAGGAGTCCACTCGAGTGCGTCCAAAACGATGTCTATGCCTATGCTACATTTGGTGCAACCGTGCCCCTATCTTGTACTAACACTAAAACTGTATACAAACCGACTACAATGAGATTCCACACGACCCACGTCACTTACGAGTTCCATCGGGTGCATCCAAAACTATTTATGAGCATATTGAACGTTTAGTGCAAACTATGCACCTATCTTGCGTCAAGATTAGCACTATCTCCAAATGAAACAAACAGAGCTCCACCAGACCCTCGTCGCCTTAGGAATACCTCGGGTGCGTATAAAACAATTTATGAGCCCATGGTATGTTTGACGCAAACCAAGCACCTAACTTGCTCCGACGCTAACACTGTATCAAAACAGATCGAAACAAGATTCTAGATGACCCACGTCACCTTGGAGTTCCATCGGGTGCCTCTGATACTATTTCCGAGCCTATGGTATGTTCGACGCAAACCGTGCACCAATCCTGCATCAAGGGAAGCACTATCCCCAAATGGACCGAACCGAGCTTCCACTTGAGCCTCGTCACCTAGGAGTCTGATCGAGTTCGTCCAAAACGATTTCTATGCCTATGGTATGTCCGGTGCAAACCGTGCTCCAACCTTGCACAAACACTAACACTATCTCCAAATGGACTAAAATGAGATTCCACACGACCCACGTCACTTACGAGTTCCATCGGGTGCGTCCAAAACTATTTATGACCTATGGTACGTTCAATGCAAACCGTGCACCTATCTTCTGTAGCACTGTCTCCAAATGGACCGAACAGATCTCCACCATACCCTCATCACCTAGGAGTACCGCAGCAGCTTCTAAAACGACTTATGAACCTATGGTATGTTTGATGCAAACCGAGCACCTATCTTGCACCGATGCTAAAACTGTTTCAAAACAGATCGAAACTTGATTCCACACGACCCACGTAACCTAGGAGTTCCATAGGGTGCCTCCAATACTATTTCTGAGCCTACGGTACGTTCAACGCAAACCGTGCACCAATCATGCATCAAGAGTAGCATTATCTCCAAATGGACCGTACCGAGCTTCCAGTTGAGCCTCGTCACCTAGGAGTCCCATCGAGTGTGTCCAAAACGATTTCTATGCCTATGGTACGTTCAGTGCAAACCGTGCACCTATCTTGCACCGACGCTAACACTATCTCAAAATAGATCGAAACAAGATTCCACATGACCCACGTCACCTAGGAGTTCCATCGCGTGCCTCCAATACTATTTCTGAGCCTACGGTACATTCGACGCAAACCGAGCACCAATCTTGCATCAAGAGTAGCACTATCTCCAAACGTACCGAATTGAGCTTCCACTTGAGCCTCGTCACCAAGGAGTCCCCTCGAGTGCGTCCAAAACGATGTCTATGCCTATGCTACATTTGGTGCAACCGTGCCCCTATCTTGCACTAACACTAAAATTATCTACAAACCGACTACAATGAGATTCCACACGACCCACGTCACTTACGAGTTCCATCGGGTGCATCCAAAACTATTTATGAGCATATTGAACGTTTAGTGCAAACTATGCACCTATCTTACGTCAAGATTAGCACTATCTCCAAACGAAACAAACAGAGCTCCACCAGACCCTTGTCGCCTTAGGGGTACCGTGGGTGTATATAAAATAATTTATGAGCCCATGGTATGTTTGACGCAAACCAAGCACCTAACTTGATCTGACGCTAACACTGTATCAAAACAGATCGAAACAAGATTCTAGATGACACACGTCACCTTGGAGTTCCATCGGGTGCCTCTGATACTATTTCCGAGCCTATGGTATGTTCGACGCAAACCGTGCACCAATCTTGCATCAAGGGAAGCACTATCCCCAAACACACCGAACCGAGCTTCCACTTGAGCCTCGTCACCTAGGAGTCTGATCGAGTTCGTCCAAAACGATTTCTATGCCTATGGTATGTCCGGTGCAAACCGTGCTCCAACCTTGCACAAACACTAACACTATCTCCAAATGGACTAAAATGAGATTCCACACGACCCACGTCACTTATGAGTTCCATCGGGTGCGTCCAAAACTATTTATGACCTATGGTACGTTCAATGCAAACCGTGCACCTATCTTCTGTAGCACTGTCTCCAAATGGACCGAACAGATCTCCACCATACCCTCATCACCTAGGAGTACCGCAGCAGCTTCTAAAACGACTTATGAACCTATGGTATGTTTGATGCAAACCGAGCACCTATCTTGCACCGACGCTAAAACTGTTTCAAAACAGATCGAAACTTGATTCCACACGACCCACGTAACCTAGGAGTTCCATAGGGTGCCTCCAATACTATTTCCGAGCCTACAGTACGTTCAACGCAAACCGTGCACCAATCATGCATCAAGAGTAGCACTATCTCCAAATGGACCGTACCGAGCTTCCAGTTGAGCCTCGTCACCTAGGAGTCCCATCGAGTGTGTCCAAAACGATTTCTATGCCTATGGTACGTTTAGTGCAAACCGTGCACCAATCTTGCATCAAGGGAAGCACTATCCCCAAACGCACCGAACCGAGCTTCCACTTGAGTCTCGTCACCTAGGAGTCTGATCGAGTTCGTCCAAAATGATTTCTATGCTTATGGTATGTCCGGTGCAAACCGTGCGCCAACCTTGCACAAACACTAACACTATCTCCAAATGGACTAAAACGAGATTCCACACGACCCACGTCACTTACGAGTTCCATCGGGTGCGTCTAAAACTATTTATGACCTATGGTACGTTCAATGCAAACCGTGCACCTATCTTCTATAGCACTATCTCCAAATGGACCGAACAGATCTCCACCATACCCTCATCACCTAGGAGTACCGTAGGAGCTTCTAAAACGATTTATGAACTTATGGTATGTTTGACGCAAACCGAGCATCTATCTTGCACCGACGCAAAAACTATTTCAAAACAGATCGAAACTTGATTCCACATGACCCACGTAACCTAGGAGTTCCATAGGGTGCCTCCAATACTATTTCCGAGCCAACGGTACGTTCAACGCAAACCGTGCACCAATCATGCATCAAGAGTAGCACTATCTCCAAATGGACCGTACCGAGCTTCCAGTTGAGCCTCGTCACCTAGGAGTCCCATCGAGTGTGTCCAAAACGATTTCTATGCCTATGGTACGTTCAGTGCAAACCGTGCACCTATGTTGCACCGACGCTAACACTATCTCAAAATAGATCGAAACAAGATTCCACATGACCCACGTCACCTAGGAGTTCCATCGCGTGCCTCCAATACTATTTCTGAGCCTATGGTACATTCGACGCAAACCGAGCACCAATCTTGCATCAAGAGTAGCACTATCTCCAAACGTACCGAATTGAGCTTCCACTTGAGCCTCGTCACCTAGGAGTCCCCTCGAGTGCGTCCAAAACGATGTCTATGCCTATGCTACATTTGGTGCAACCGTGCCCCTATCTTGCACTAACACTAAAATTATCTACAAACCGACTACAATGAGATTCCACACGACCCACGTCACTTACGAGTTCCATCGGGTGCATCCAAAACTATTTATGAGCATATTGAACGTTTAGTGCAAACTGTGCACGTATCTTACGTCAAGATTAGCAATATCTCCAAACGAAACAAATAGAGCTCCACCAGACCCTCGTCGCCTTAGGGGTACCGCGGGTGTATATAAAACAATTTATGAGCGCAAGGTATGTTTGACGCAAACCAAGCACCTAACTTGCTCCGACGCTAACACTGTATCAAAACAGATCAAAACATGATTCCAGATGACCCACGTCACCTTGGAGTTCCATCGGGTGCCTCTGATACTATTTCCGAGCCTATGGTATGTTTGACGCAAACCGTGCGCCAATCTTGCATCAAGGGAAGCACTATCCCCAAATGGACCGAACCGAGCTTCCTCTTGAGCCTCGTCACCTAGGAGTCTGATCGAGTTCGTCCAAAACTATTTCTATGCTTACGGTATGTCCGGTGCAAACCGTGCTCCAACCTTGCACAAACACTAACACTATCTCCAAATGGACTAAAACGAGATTCCACACGACCCACGTCACTTACGAGTTCCATCGGGTGCGTCTAAAACTATTTATGACCTATGGTACGTTCAATGCAAACCGTGCACCTATCTTCTGTAGCACTGTCTCCAAATGGACCGAACAGATCTCCACCATACCCTCATCACCTAGGAGTACCGCAGCAGCTTCTAAAACGACTTATGAACCTATGGTATGTTTGATGCAAACCGAGCACCTATCTTGCACCGATGCTAAAACTATTTCAAAACAGATCGAAACTTGATTCCACACGACCCACGTAACCTAGGAGTTCCATAGGGTGCCTCCAATACTATTTCTGAGCCTACGGTACGTTCAACGCAAACCGTGCACCAATCATGCATCAAGAGTAGCACTATCTCCAAATGGACCGTACCGAGCTTCCAGTTGAGCCTCGTCACCTAGGAGTCCCATCGAGTGTGTCCAAAACGATTTCTATGCCTATGGTACGTTCAGTGCAAACCGTGCACCTATCTTGCACCGACGCTAACACTATCTCAAAATAGATCGAAACAAGATTCCACATGACCCACGTCACCTAGGAGTTCCATCGCGTGCCTCCAATACTATTTCTGAGCCTACGGTACATTCGACGCAAACCGAGCACCAATCTTGCATCAAGAGTAGCACTATCTCCAAACGTACCGAATTGAGCTTCCACTTGAGCCTCGTCACCAAGGAGTCCCCTCGAGTGCGTCCAAAACGATGTCTATGCCTATGCTACATTTGGTGCAACCGTGCCCCTATCTTGCACTAACACTAAAATTATCTACAAACCGACTACAATGAGATTCCACACGACCCACGTCACTTACGAGTTCCATCGGGTGCATCCAAAACTATTTATGAGCATATTGAACGTTTAGTGCAAACTATGCACCTATCTTACGTCAAGATTAGCACTATCTCCAAACGAAACAAACAGAGCTCCACCAGACCCTCGTCGCCTTAGGGGTACCGTGGGTGTATATAAAACAATTTATGAGCCCATGGTATGTTTGACGCAAACCAAGCACCTAACTTGCTCTGACGCTAACACTGTATCAAAACAGATCGAAACAAGATTCTAGATGACACACGTCACCTTGGAGTTCCATCGGGTGCCTCTGATACTATTTCCGAGCCTATGGTATGTTTGACGCAAACCGTGCACCAATCTTGCATCAAGGGAAGCACTATCCCCAAACACACCGAACCGAGCTTCCACTTGAGCCTCGTCACCTAGGAGTCTGATCGAGTTCGTCCAAAACGATTTCTATGCCTATGGTATGTCCGGTGCAAACCGTGCTCCAACCTTGCACAAACACTAACACTATCTCCAAATGGGCTAAAATGAGATTCCACACGACCCACGTCAGTTATGAGTTCCATCGGGTGCGTCCAAAACTATTTATGACCTATGGTACGTTCAATGCAAACCGTGCACCTATCTTCTGTAGCACTGTCTCCAAATTGACCGAACAGATCTCCACCATACCCTCATCACCTAGGAGTACCGCAGCAGCTTCTAAAATGACTTATGAACCTATGGTATGTTTGATGCAAACCGAGCACCTATCTTGCACCGACGCTAAAACTGTTTCAAAACAGATCGAAACTTGATTCCACACGACCCACGTAACCTAGGAGTTCCATAGGGTGCCTCCAATACTATTTCTGAGCCTACGGTACGTTCAACGCAAACCGTGCACCAATCATGCATCAAGAGTAGCACTATCTCCAAATGGACCGTACCGAGCTTCCAGTTGAGCCTCCTCACCTAGGAGTCCCATCGAGTGTGTCCAAAACGATTTCTATGCCTATGGTACGTTTAGTGCAAACCGTGCACCAATCTTGCATCAAGGGAAGCACTATCCCCAAACGCACCGAACCGAGCTTCCACTTGAGTCTCGTCACCTAGGAGTCTGATCGAGTTCGTCCAAAACGATTTCTATGCTTATGGTATGTCCGGTGCAAACCGTGCGCCAACCTTGCACAAACACTAACACTATCTCCAAATGGACTAAAACGAGATTCCACATGACCCACGTCACTTACGAGTTCCATCGGGTGCGTCTAAAACTATTTATGACCTATGGTACGTTCAATGCAAACCGTGCACCTATCTTCTATAGCACTATCTCCAAATGGACCGAACAGATCTCCACCATACCCTCATCACCTAGGAGTACCGCAGGAGCTTCTAAAACGATTTATGAACCTATGGTATGTTTGACGCAAACCGAGCATCTATCTTGCACCGACGCAAAAACTATTTCAAAACAGATCGAAACTTGATTCCACATGACCCACGTAACCTAGGAGTTCCATAGGGTGCCTCCAATACTATTTCCGAGCCTACGGTACGTTCAACGCAAACCGTGCACCAATCATGCATCAAGAGTAGCACTATCTCCAAATGGACCGTACCGAGCTTCCACTTGAGCCTCGTCACCTAGGAGTCCCATCGAGTGTGTCCAAAACGATTTCTATGCCTATGGTACGTTCAGTGCAAACCGTGCACCTATGTTGCACCGACGCTAACACTATCTCAAAATAGATCGAAACAAGATTCCACATGACCCACGTCACCTAGGAGTTCCATCGCGTGCCTCCAATACTATTTCTGAGCCTACGGTACATTCGACGCAAACCGAGCACCAATCTTGCATCAAGAGTAGCACTATCTCCAAACGTACCGAATTGAGCTTCCACTTGAGCCTCGTCACCTAGGAGTCCCCTCGAGTGCGTCCAAAACGATGTCTATGCCTATGCTACATTTGGTGCAACCGTGCCCCTATCTTGCACTAACACTAAAATTATCTACAAACCGACTACAATGAGATTCCACACGACCCACGTCACTTACGAGTTCCATCGGGTGCATCCAAAACTATTTATGAGCATATTGAACGTTTAGTGCAAACTGTGCACCTATCTTACGTCAAGATTAGCAATATCTCCAAACGAAACAAACAGAGCTCCACCAGACCCTCGTCGCCTTAGGGGTACCGCGGGTGTATATAAAACAATTTATGAGCGCATGGTATGTTTGACGCAAACCAAGCACCTAACTTGCTCCGACGCTAACACTGTATCAAAACAGATCAAAACATGATTCTAGATGACCCACGTCACCTTGGAGTTCCATCGGGTGCCTCTGATACTATTTCCGAGCCTATGGTATGTTTGACGCAAACCGTGCGCCAATCTTGCATCAAGGGAAGCACTATCCCCAAACGCACCGAACCGAGCTTCCACTTGAGCCTCGTCACCTAGGAGTCTGATCGAGTTCGTCCAAAACTATTTCTATGCTTATGGTATGTCCGGTGCAAACCGTGCGCCAACCTTGCACAAACACTAACACTATCTCCAAATGGACTAAAACGAGATTCCACACGACCCACGTCACTTACGAGTTCCATCGGGTGCGTCTAAAACTATTTATGACCTATGGTACGTTCAATGCAAACCGTGCACCTATCTTCTATAGCACTATCTCCAAATGGACCGAACAGATCTCCACCATACCATCATCACCTAGGAGTACCGCAGGAGCTTCTAAAACGATTTATGAACCTATGGTATGTTTGACGCAAACCGAGCATCTATCTTGCACCGACGCAAAAACTATTTCAAAACAGATCGAAACTTGATTCCACATGACCCACGTAACCTAGGAGTTCCATAGGGTGCCTCCAATACTATTTCCGAGCCTACGGTACGTTCAACGCAAACCTTGCACCTATCATGCATCAAGAGTAGCACTATCTCCAAATGGACCGTACCGAGCTTCCACTTGAGCCTCGTCACCTAGGAGTCCCATCGAGTGTGTCCAAAACGATTTCTATGCCTATGGTACGTTCAGTGCAAACCGTGCACCTATGTTGCACCGACGCTAACACTATCTCAAAATAGATCGAAACAAGATTCCACATGACCCACGTCACCTAGGAGTTCCATCGCGTGCCTCCAATACTATTTCTGAGCCTACGGTACATTCGACGCAAACCGAGCACCAATCTTGCATCAAGAGTAGCACTATCTCCAAACGTACCGAATTGAGCTTCCACTTGAGCCTCGTCACCTAGGAGTCCCCTCGAGTGCGTCCGAAACGATGTCTATGCCTATGCTACATTTGGTGCAACCGTGCCCCTATCTTGCACTAACACTAAAATTATCTACAAACCGACTACAATGAGATTCCACACGACCCACGTCACTTACGAGTTCCATCGGGTGCATCCAAAACTATTTATGAGCATATTGAACGTTTAGTGCAAACTATGCACCTATCTTACGTCAAGATTAGCACTATCTCCAAACGAAACAAACAGAGCTCCACCAGACCCTCGACGCCTTAGGGGTACCGTGGGTGTATATAAAATAATTTATGAGCCCATGGTATGTTTGACGCAAACCAAGCACCTAACTTGCTCTGACGCTAACACTGTATCAAAACAGATCGAAAAAAGATTCTAGATGACACACGTCACCTTGGAGTTCCATCGGGTGCCTCTGATACTATTTCCGAGCCTATGGTATGTTCGACGTAAACCGTGCACCAATCTTGCATCAAGGGAAGCACTATCCCCAAACACACCGAACCGAGCTTCCACTTGAGCCTCGTCACCTAGGAGTCTGATCGAGTTCGTCCAAAACGATTTCTATGCCTATGGTATGTCCGGTGCAAACCGTGCTCCAACCTTGCACAAACACTAACACTATCTCCAAATGGGCTAAAATGAGATTCCACACGACCCACGTCACTTATGAGTTCCATCGGGTGCGTCCAAAACTATTTATGACCTATGGTACGTTCAATGCAAACCGTGCACCTATCTTCTGTAGCACTGTCTCCAAATGGACCGAACAGATCTCCACCATACCCTCATCACCTAGGAGTACCGCAGCAGCTTCTAAAACGACTTATGAACCTATGGTATGTTTGATGCAAACCGAGCACCTATCTTGCACCGACGCTAAAACTGTTTCAAAACAGATCGAAACTTGATTCCACACGACCCACGTAACCTAGGAGTTCCATAGGGTGCCTCCAATACTATTTCCGAGCCTACGGTACGTTCAACGCAAACCGTGCACCAATCATGCATCAAGAGTAGCACTATCTCCAAATGGACCGTACCGAGCTTCCAGTTGAGCCTCGTCACCGAGGAGTCCCATCGAGTGTGTCCAAAACGATATCTATGCCTATGGTACGTTTAGTGCAAACCGTGCACCAATCTTGCATCAAGGGAAGCACTATCCCCAAACGCACCGAACCGAGCTTCCACTTGAGTCTCGTCACCTAGGAGTCTGATCGAGTTCGTCCAAAACGATTTCTATGCTTATGGTATGTCCGGTGCAAACCGTGCGCCAACCTTGCACAAACACTAACACTATCTCCAAATGGACTAAAACGAGATTCCACACGACCCACGTCACTTACGAGTTCCATCGGGTGCGTCTAAAACTATTTATGACCTATGGTACGTTCAATGCAAACCGTGCACCTATCTTCTGTAGCACTGTCTCCAAATGGACCGAACAGATCTCCACCATACCCTCATCACCTAGGAGTACCGCAGCAGCTTCTAAAACGACTTATGAACCTATGGTATGTTTGATGCAAACCGAGCACCTATCTTGCACCGATGCTAAAACTATTTCAAAACAGATCGAAACTTGATTCCACACGACCCACGTAACCTAGGAGTTCCATAGGGTGCCTCCAATACTATTTCTGAGCCTACGGTACGTTCAACGCAAACCGTGCACCAATCATGCATCAAGAGTAGCACTATCTCCAAATGGACCGTACCGAGCTTCCAGTTGAGCCTCGTCACCTAGGAGTCCCATCGAGTGTGTCCAAAACGATTTCTATGCCTATGGTACGTTCAGTGCAAACCGTGCACCTATGTTGCACCGACGCTAACACTATCTCAAAATAGATCGAAACAAGATTCCACATGACCCACGTCACCTAGGAGTTCCATCGCGTGCCTCCAATACTATTTCTGAGCCTACGGTACATTCGACGCAAACCGAGCACCAATCTTGCATCAAGAGTAGCACTATCTCCAAACGTACCGAATTGAGCTTCCACTTGAGCCTCGTCACCTAGGAGTCCCCTCGAGTGCGTCCAAAACGATGTCTATGCCTATGCTACATTTGGTGCAACCGTGCCCCTATCTTGCACTAACACTAAAATTATCTACAAACCGACTACAATGAGATTCCACACGACCCACGTCACTTACGAGTTCCATCGGGTGCATCCAAAACTATTTATGAGCATATTGAACGTTTAGTGCAAACTATGCACCTATCTTACGTCAAGATTAGCACTATCTCCAAACGAAACAAACAGAGCTCCACCAGACCCTCGTCGCCTTAGGGGTACCGTGGGTGTATATAAAACAATATATGAGCCCATGGTATGTTTGACGCAAACCAAGCACCTAACTTGCTCTGACGCTAACACTGTATCAAAACAGATCGAAACAAGATTCTAGATGACACACGTCACCTTGGAGTTCCATCGGGTGCCTCTGATACTATTTCCGAGCCTATAGTATGTTCGACGCAAACAGTGCACCAATCTTGCATCAAGGGAAGCACTATCCCCAAACACACCGAACCGAGCTTCCACTTGAGCCTCGTCACCTAGGAGTCTGATCGAGTTCGTCCAAAACGATTTCTATGCCTATGGTATGTCCGGTGCAAACCGTGCTCCAACCTTGCACAAACACTAACACTATCTCCAAATGGGCTAAAATGAGATTCCACACGACCCACGTCACTTATGAGTTCCAACGGGTGCGTCCAAAACTATTTATGACCTATGGTACGTTCAATACAAACCGTGCACCTATCTTCTGTAGCACTGTCTCCAAATGGACCGAACAGATCTCCACCATACCCTCATCACCTAGGAGTACCGCAGCAGCTTCTAAAACGACTTATGAACCTATGGTATGTTTGATGCAAACCGAGCACCTATCTTGCACCGACGCTAAAACTGTTTCAAAACAGATCGAAACTTGATTCCACACGACCCACGTAACCTAGGAGTTCCATAGGGTGCCTCCAAGACTATTTCCGAGCCTACGGTACGTTCAACGCAAACCGTGCACCAATCATGCATCAAGAGTAGCACTATCTCCAAATGGACCGTACCGAGCTTCCAGTTGAGCCTCGTCACCTAGGAGTCCCATCGAGTGTGTCCAAAACGATTTCTATGCCTATGGTACGTTTAGTGCAAACCGTGCACCAATCTTGCATCAAGGGAAGCACTATCCCCAAACGCACCGAACCGAGCTTCCACTTGAGTCTCGTCACCTAGGAGTCTGATCGAGTTTGTCCAAAACGATTTCTATGCTTATGGTATGTCCGGTGCAAACCGTGCGCCAACCTTGCACAAACACTAACACTATCTCCAAATGGACTAAAACGAGATTCCACACGACCCACGTCACTTACGAGTTCCATCGGGTGCGTCTAAAACTATTTATGACCTATGGTACGTTCAATGCAAACCGTGCACCTATCTTCTATAGCACTATCTCCAAATGGACCGAACAGATCTCCACCGTACCCTCATCACCTAGGAGTACCGCAGGAGCTTCTAAAACGATTTATGAACCTATGGTATGTTTGACGCAAACCGAGCATCTATCTTGCACCGACGCAAAAACTATTTCAAAACAGATCGAAACTTGATTCCACATGACCCACGTAACCTAGGAGTTCCATAGGGTGCCTCCAATACTATTTCCGAGCCTATGGTACGGTCAACGGAAACCGTACACCAATCATGCATCAAGAGTAGCACTATCTCCAAATGGACCGTACCGAGCTTCCAGTTGAGCCTCGTCACCTAGGAGTCCCATCGAGTGTGTCCAAAACGATTTCTATGCCTATGGTACGTTCAGTGCAAACCGTGCACCTATGTTGCACCGACGCTAACACTATCTCAAAATAGATCGAAACAAGATTCCACATGACCCACGTCACCTAGGAGTTCCATCGCGTGCCTCCAATACTATTTCTGAGCCTACGGTACATTCGACGCAAACCGAGCACCAATCTTGCATCAAGAGTAGCACTATCTCCAAACGTACCGAATTGAGCTTCCACTTGAGCCTCGTCACCTAGGAGTCCCCTCGAGTGCGTCCAAAACGATGTCTATGCCTATGCTACATTTGGTGCAACCGTGCCCCTATCTTGCACTAACACTAAAATTATCTACAAACCGACTACAATGAGATTCCACACGACCCACGTCACTTACGAGTTCCATCGGGTGCATCCAAAACTATTTATGAGCATATTGAACGTTTAGTGCAAACTATGCACCTATCTTACGTCAAGATTAGCACTATCTCCAAACGAAACAAACAGAGCTCCACCAGACCCTCGTCGCCTTAGGGGTACCGTGGGTGTATATAAAACAATATATGAGCCCATGGTATGTTTGACGCAAACCAAGCACCTAACTTGCTCTGACGCTAACACTGTATCAAAACAGATCGAAACAAGATTCTAGATGACACACGTCACCTTGGAGTTCCATCGGGTGCCTCTGATACTATTTCCGAGCCTATGGTATGTTCGACGCAAACAGTGCACCAATCTTGCATCAAGGGAAGCACTATCCCCAAACACACCGAACCGAGCTTCCACTTGAGCCTCGTCACCTAGGAGTCTGATCGAGTTCGTCCAAAACGATTTCTATGCCTATGGTATGTCCGGTGCAAACCGTGCTCCAACCTTGCACAAACACTAACACTATCTCCAAATGGGCTAAAATGAGATTCCACACGACCCACGTCACTTATGAGTTCCAACGGGTGCGTCCAAAACTATTTATGACCTATGGTACGTTCAATACAAACCGTGCACCTATCTTCTGTAGCACTGTCTCCAAATGGACCGAACAGATCTCCACCATACCCTCATCACCTAGGAGTACCGCAGCAGCTTCTAAAACGACTTATGAACCTATGGTATGTTTGATGCAAACCGAGCACCTATCTTGCACCGACGCTAAAACTGTTTCAAAACAGATCGAAACTTGATTCCACACGACCCACGTAACCTAGGAGTTCCATAGGGTGCCTCCAAGACTATTTCCGAGCCTACGGTACGTTCAACGCAAACCGTGCACCAATCATGCATCAAGAGTAGCACTATCTCCAAATGGACCGTACCGAGCTTCCAGTTGAGCCTCGTCACCTAGGAGTCCCATCGAGTGTGTCCAAAACGATTTCTATGCCTATGGTACGTTTAGTGCAAACCGTGCACCAATCTTGCATCAAGGGAAGCACTATCCCCAAACGCACCGAACCGAGCTTCCACTTGAGTCTCGTCACCTAGGAGTCTGATCGAGTTTGTCCAAAACGATTTCTATGCTTATGGTATGTCCGGTGCAAACCGTGCGCCAACCTTGCACAAACACTAACACTATCTCCAAATGGACTAAAACGAGATTCCACACGACCCACGTCACTTACGAGTTCCATCGGGTGCGTCTAAAACTATTTATGACCTATGGTACGTTCAATGCAAACCGTGCACCTATCTTCTATAGCACTATCTCCAAATGGACCGAACAGATCTCCACCGTACCCTCATCACCTAGGAGTACCGCAGGAGCTTCTAAAACGATTTATGAACCTACGGTATGTTTGACGCAAACCGAGCATCTATCTTGCACCGACGCAAAAACTATTTCAAAACAGATCGAAACTTGATTCCACATGACCCACGTAACCTAGGAGTTCCATAGGGTGCCTCCAATACTATTTCCGAGCCTACGGTACGTTCAACGCAAACCGTGCACCAATCATGCATCAAGAGTAGCACTATCTCCAAATGGACCGTACCGAGCTTCCACTTGAGCCTCGTCACCTAGGAGTCCCATCGAGTGTGTCCAAAACGATTTCTATGCCTATGGTACGTTCAGTGCAAACCGTGCACCTATGTTGCACCGACGCTAACACTATCTCAAAATAGATCGAAACAAGATTCCACATGACCCACGTCACCTAGGAGTTCCATCGCGTGCCTCCAATACTATTTCTGAGCCTACGGTACATTCGACGCAAACCGAGCACCAATCTTGCATCAAGAGTAGCACTATCTCCAAACGTACCGAATTGAGCTTCCACTTGAGCCTCGTCACCTAGGAGTCCCCTCGAGTGCGTCCAAAACGATGTCTATGCCTATGCTACATTTGGTGCAACCGTGCCCCTATCTTGCACTAACACTAAAATTATCTACAAACCGACTACAATGAGATTCCACACGACCCACGTCACTTACGAGTTCCATCGGGTGCATCCAAAACTATTTATGAGCATATTGAACGTTTAGTGCAAACTATGCACCTATCTTACGTTAAGATTAGCACTATCTCCAAACGAAACAAACAGAGCTCGACCAGACCCTCGTCGCCTTAGGGGTACCGTGGGTGTATATAAAACAATTTATGAGCCCATGGTATGTTTGACGCAAACCAAGCACCTAACTTGCTCCGACGCTAACACTGTATCAAAACAGATCGAAACAAGATTCTAGATGACACACGTCACCTTGGAGTTCCATCGGGTGCCTCTGATACTATTTCTGAGCCTATGGTATGTTCGACGCAAACCGTGCGCCAATCTTGCATCAAGGGAAGCACTATCCCCAAACACACCGAACCGAGCTTCCACTTGAGCCTCGTCACCTAGGAGTCTGATCGAGTTCGTCCAAAACGATTTCTATGCCTATGGTATGTCCGGTGCAAACCGTGCTCCAACCTTGCACAAACACTAACACTATCTCCAAATGGACTAAAATGAGATTCCACACGACCCACGTCACTTACGAGTTCCATCGGGTGCGTCCAAAACTATTTATGACCTATGGTACGTTCAATGCAAACCTTGCACCTATCTTCAGTAGCACTGTCTCCAAATGGACCGAACAGATCTCCACCATACCCTCATCACCTAGGAGTACCGCAGTAGCTTCTAAAACGACTTATGAACCTATGGTATGTTTGATGCAAACCGAGCACCTATCTTGCACCGACGCTAAAACTGTTTCAAAACAGATCGAAACTAGATTCCACATGACCCACGTAACCTAGGAGTTCCATAGGGTGCCTCCAATACTATTTCCGAGCCTACGGTACGTTCAACGCAAACCGTGCACCAATCATGCATCAAGAGTAGCACTATCTCCAAATGGACCGTACCGAGCTTCCACTTGAGCCTCGTCACCTAGGAGTCCCATCGAGTGTGTCCAAAACGATTTCTATGCCTATGGTACGTTCAGTGCAAACCGTGCACCTATCTTGCACTGACGCTAACACTATCTCAAAATAGATCGAAACAAGATTCCACATGACCCACGTCACCTAGGAGTTCCATCGCGTGCCTCCAATACTATTTCTGAGCCTACAGTACATTCGACGCAAACCGAGCACCAATCTTGCATCAAGAGTAGCACTATCCCCAAACGTACCGAATTGAGCTTCCACTTGAGCCTCGTCACCTAGGAGTCCCCTCGAGTGCGTCCAAAACGATGTCTATGCCTATGCTACATTTGGTGCAACCGTGCCCCTATCTTGCACTAACACTAAAACTGTCTACAAACCGACTACAATGAGATTCCACACGACCCACGTCACTTACGAGTTCCATCGGGTGCATCCAAAACTATTTATGAGCATATTGAACGTTTAGTGCAAACTGTGCACCTATCTTACGTCAAGATTAGCAATATCTCCAAACGAAACAAATAGAGCTCCACCAGACCCTCGTCGCCTTAGGGGTACCGCGGGTGTATATAAAACAATTTATGAGCGCATGGTATGTTTGACGCAAACCAAGCACCTAACTTGCTCCGACGCTAACACTGTATCAAAACAGATCAAAACATGATTCCAGATGACCCACGTCACCTTGGAGTTCCATCGGGTGCCTCTGATACTATTTCCGAGCCTATGGTATGTTCGACGCAAACCGTGCGCCAATCTTGCATCAAGGGAAGCACTATCCCCAAACGCACCGAACCGAGCTTCCACTTGAGCCTCGTCACCTAGGAGTCTGATCGAGTTCGTCCAAAACGATTTCTATGCCTATGGTATGTCCGGTGCAAACCGTGCTCCAACCTTGCACAAACACTAACACTATCTCCAAATGGGCTAAAATGAGATTCCACACGACCCACGTCACTTATGAGTTCCAACGGGTGCGTCCAAAACTATTTATGACCTATGGTACGTTCAATACAAACCGTGCACCTATCTTCTGTAGCACTGTCTCCAAATGGACCGAACAGATCTCCACCATACCCTCATCACCTAGGAGTACCGCAGCAGCTTCTAAAACGACTTATGAACCTATGGTATGTTTGATGCAAACCGAGCACCTATCTTGCACCGACGCTAAAACTGTTTCAAAACAGATCGAAACTTGATTCCACACGACCCACGTAACCTAGGAGTTCCATAGGGTGCCTCCAATACTATTTCCGAGCCTACGGTACGTTCAACGCAAACCGTGCACCAATCATGCATCAAGAGTAGCACTATCTCCAAATGGACCGTACCGAGCTTCCAGTTGAGCCTCGTCACCTAGGAGTCCCATCGAGTGTGTCCAAAACGATTTCTATGCCTATGGTACGTTTAGTGCAAACCGTGCACCAATCTTGCATCAAGGGAAGCACTATCCCCAAACGCACCGAACCGAGCTTCCACTTGAGTCTCGTCACCTAGGAGTCTGATCGAGTTTGTCCAAAACGATTTCTATGCTTATGGTATGTCCGGTGCAAACCGTGCGCCAACCTTGCACAAACACTAACACTATCTCCAAATGGACTAAAACGAGATTCCACACGACCCACGTCACTTACGAGTTCCATCGGGTGCGTCTAAAACTATTTATGACCTATGGTACGTTCAATGCAAACCGTGCACCTATCTTCTATAGCACTATCTCCAAATGGACCGAACAGATCTCCACCGTACCCTCATCACCTAGGAGTACCGCAGGAGCTTCTAAAACGATTTATGAACCTATGGTATGTTTGACGCAAACCGAGCATCTATCTTGCACCGACGCAAAAACTATTTCAAAACAGATCGAAACTTGATTCCACATGACCCACGTAACCTAGGAGTTCCATAGGGTGCCTCCAATACTATTTCCGAGCCTACGGTACGTTCAACGCAAACCGTGCACCAATCATGCATCAAGAGTAGCACTATCTCCAAATGGACCGTACCGAGCTTCCACTTGAGCCTCGTCACCTAGGAGTCCCATCGAGTGTGTCCAAAACGATTTCTATGCCTATGGTACGTTCAGTGCAAACCGTGCACCTATGTTGCACCGACGCTAACACTATCTCAAAATAGATCGAAACAAGATTCCACATGACCCACGTCACCTAGGAGTTCCATCGCGTGCCTCCAATACTATTTCTGAGCCTACGGTACATTCGACGCAAACCGAGCACCAATCTTGCATCAAGAGTAGCACTATCTCCAAACGTACCGAATTGAGCTTCCACTTGAGCCTCGTCACCTAGGAGTCCCCTCGAGTGCGTCCAAAACGATGTCTATGCCTATGCTACATTTGGTGCAACCGTGCCCCTATCTTGCACTAACACTAAAATTATCTACAAACCGACTACAATGAGATTCCACACGACCCACGTCACTTACGAGTTCCATCGGGTGCATCCAAAACTATTTATGAGCATATTGAACGTTTAGTGCAAACTATGCACCTATCTTACGTTAAGATTAGCACTATCTCCAAACGAAACAAACAGAGCTCGACCAGACCCTCGTCGCCTTAGGGGTACCGTGGGTGTATATAAAACAATTTATGAGCCCATGGTATGTTTGACGCAAACCAAGCACCTAACTTGCTCCGACGCTAACACTGTATCAAAACAGATCGAAACAAGATTCTAGATGACACACGTCACCTTGGAGTTCCATCGGGTGCCTCTGATACTATTTCTGAGCCTATGGTATGTTCGACGCAAACCGTGCGCCAATCTTGCATCAAGGGAAGCACTATCCCCAAACACACCGAACCGAGCTTCCACTTGAGCCTCGTCACCTAGGAGTCTGATCGAGTTCGTCCAAAACGATTTCTATGCCTATGGTATGTCCGGTGCAAACCGTGCTCCAACCTTGCACAAACACTAACACTATCTCCAAATGGACTAAAATGAGATTCCACACGACCCACGTCACTTACGAGTTCCATCGGGTGCGTCCAAAACTCTTTATGACCTATGGTACGTTCAATGCAAACCTTGCACCTATCTTCAGTAGCACTGTCTCCAAATGGACCGAACAGATCTCCACCATACCCTCATCACCTAGGAGTACCGCAGTAGCTTCTAAAACGACTTATGAACCTATGGTATGTTTGATGCAAACCGAGCACCTATCTTGCACCGACGCTAAAACTGTTTCAAAACAGATCGAAACTAGATTCCACATGACCCACGTAACCTAGGAGTTCCATAGGGTGCCTCCAATACTATTTCCGAGCCTACGGTACGTTCAACGCAAACCGTGCACCAATCATGCATCAAGAGTAGCACTATCTCCAAATGGACCGTACCGAGCTTCCACTTGAGCCTCGTCACCTAGGAGTCCCATCGAGTGTGTCCAAAACGATTTCTATGCCTATGGTACGTTCAGTGCAAACCGTGCACCTATCTTGCACCGACGCTAACACTATCTCAAAATAGATCGAAACAAGATTCCACATGACCCACGTCACCTAGGAGTTCCATCGCGTGCCTCCAATACTATTTCTGAGCCTACAGTACATTCGACGCAAACCGAGCACCAATCTTGCATCAAGAGTAGCACTATCCCCAAACGTACCGAATTGAGCTTCCACTTGAGCCTCGTCACCTAGGAGTCCCCTCGAGTGCATCCAAAACGATGTCTATGCCTATGCTACATTTGGTGCAACCGTGCCCCTATCTTGCACTAACACTAAAATTATCTACAAACCGACTACAATGAGATTCCACACGACCCACGTCACTTACGAGTTCCATCGGGTGCATCCAAAACTATTTATGAGCATATTGAACGTTTAGTGCAAATTGTGCACCTATCTTACGTCAAGATTAGCACTATCTCCAAACGAAACAAACAGAGCTCCACCAGACCCTCGTCGCCTTAGGGGTACCGCGGGTGTATATAAAACAATTTATGAGCGCATGGTATGTTTGACGCAAACCAAGCACCTAACTTGCTCCGACGCTAACACTGTATCAAAACAGATCAAAACATGATTCCAGATGACCCACGTCACCTTGGAGTTCCATCGGGTGCCTCTGATACTATTTCCGAGCCTATGGTATGTTCGACGCAAACCGTGCGCCAATCTTGCATCAAGGGAAGCACTATCCCCAAACGCACCGAACCGAGCTTCCACTTGAGCCTCGTCACCTAGGAGTCTGATCGAGTTCGTCCAAAACGATTTCTATGCCTATGGTATGTCCGGTGCAAACCGTGCGCCAACCTTGCACAAACACTAACACTATCTCCAAATGGACTAAAACGAGATTCCACACGACCCACGTCACTTACGAGTTCCATCAGGTGCGTCCAAAACTATTTATGACCTATGGTACGTTCAATGCAAACCGTGCACCTATCTTCTGTAGCACTGTCTCCAAATGGACCGAACAGATCTCCACCATACCCTCATCACCTAGGAGTACCGCAGTAGCTTCTAAAACGACTTATGAACCTATGGTATGTTTGATGCAAACCGAGCACCTATCTTGCACCGACGCTAAAACTGTTTCAAAACAGATCGAAACTAGATTCCACATGACCCACGTAACCTAGGAGTTCCATAGGGTGCCTCCAATACTATTTCCGAGCCTACGGTACGTTCAACGCAAATCGTGCACCAATCATGCATCAAGAGTAGCACTATCTCCAAATGGACCGTACCGAGCTTCCACTTGAGCCTCGTCACCTAGGAGTCCCATCGAGTGTGTCCAAAACGATTTCTATGCCTATGGTACGTTCAGTGCAAACCATGCACCTATCTTGCACCGACGCTAACACTATCTCAAAATAGATCGAAACAAGATTCCACATGACCCACGTCACCTAGGAGTTCCATCGCGTGCCTCCAATACTATTTCTGAGCCTACAGTACATTCGACGCAAACCGAGCACCAATCTTGCATCAAGAGTAGCACTATCCCCAAACGTACCGAATTGAGCTTCCACTTGAGCCTCGTCTCCTAGGAGTCCCCTCGAGTGCGTCCAAAACGATGTCTATGCCTATGCTACATTTGGTGCAACCGTGCCCCTATCTTGCACTAACACTAAAATTATCTACAAACCGACTACAATGAGATTCCACACGACCCACGTCACTTACGAGTTCCATCGGGTGCATCCAAAACTATTTATGAGCATATTGAACGTTTAGTGCAAACTGTGCACCTATCTTACGTCAAGATTAGCAATATCTCCAAACGAAACAAACAGAGCTCCACCAGACCCTCGTCGCCTTAGGGGTACCGCGGGTGTATATAAAATAATTTATGAGCGCATGGTATGTTTGACGCAAACCAAGCACCTAACTTGCTCCGACGCTAACACTGTATCAAAACAGATCAAAACATGATTCCAGATGACCCACGTCACCTTGGAGTTCCATCGGGTGTCTCTGATACTATTTCCGAGCCTATGGTATGTTCGACGCAAACCGTGCGCCAATCTTGCATCAAGGGAAGCACTATCCCCAAACGCACCGAACCGAGCTTCCACTTGAGCCTCGTCACCTAGGAGTCTGATCGAGTTCGTCCAAAACGATTTCTATGCTTATGGTATGTCCGGTGCAAACCGTGCGCCAACCTTGCACAAACACTAACACTATCTCCAAATGGACTAAAACGAGATTCCACATGACCCACGTCACTTACGAGTTCCATCGGGTGCGTCTAAAACTATTTATGACCTATGGTACGTTCAATGCAAACCGTGCACCTATCTTCTATAGCACTATCTCCAAATGGACCGAACAGATCTCCACCATACCATCATCACCTAGGAGTACCGCAGGAGCTTCTAAAACGATTTATGAACCTATGGTATGTTTGACGCAAACCGAGCATCTATCTTGCATCGACGCAAAAACTATTTCAAAACAGATCGAAACTTGATTCCACATGACCCACGTAACCTAGGAGTTCCATAGGGTGCCTCCAATACTATTTCCGAGCCTACGGTACGTTCAACGCAAACCGTGCACCTATCATGCATCAAGAGTAGCACTATCTCCAAATGGACCGTACCGAGCTTCCACTTGAGCCTCGTCACCTAGGAGTCCCATCGAGTGTGTCCAAAACGATTTCTATGCCTATGGTACGTTCAGTGCAAATCGTGCACCTATGTTGCACCGACGCTAACACTATCTCAAAATAGATCGAAACAAGATTCCACATGACCCACGTCACCAAGGAGTTCCATCGGGTGCCTCCAATACTATTTTTTAGCCTATGGTACATTCGACGCAAACCGAGCACCAATCTTGCATCAAGAGTAGCACTATCTCCAAACGTACCGAATTGAGATTCCACTTGAGCCTCGTCACCTAGGAGTCCCCTCGAGTGCGTCCAAAATGATTTCTATGCCTATGCTACATTTGGTGCAACCGTGCCCCTATCTTGCACTAACACTAAAACTGTCTACAAACTGACTACGATGAGATTCCACACGACCCACGTCACTTACGAGTTCCATCGGGTGCATCCAAAATTATTTATGAGCCTATTGAATGTTTAGTGAAAACTGTGCACCTATCTTGCGTCAAGATTAGCACTATCTCCAAACGAAACAAACAGAGCTCGACCAGACCCTCGTCGCCTTAGGGGTACCGTGGGTGTATATAAAACAATTTATGAGCCCATGGTATGTTTGACGCAAACCAAGCACCTAACTTGCTCCGACGCTAACACTGTATCAAAACAGATCGAAACAAGATTCTAGATGACACACGTCACCTTGGAGTTCCATCGGGTGCCTCTGATACTATTTCCGAGCCTATGGTATGTTCGACGCAAACCGTGCGCCAATCTTGCATCAAGCGAAGCACTATCCCCAAACACACCGAACCGAGCTTCCACTTGAGCCTCGTCACCTAGGAGTCTGATCGAGTTCGTCCAAAACGATTTCTATGCCTATGGTATGTCCGGTGCAAACCGTGCTCCAACCTTGCACAAACACTAACACTATCTCCATGTGGACTAAAATGAGATTCCACACGACCCACGTCACTTACGAGTTCCATCGGGTGCGTCCAAAACTATTTATGACCTATGGTACGTTCAATGCAAATCGTGCACCTATCTTCTGTAGCACTGTCTCCAAATGGACCGAACAGATCTCCACCATACCCTCATCACCTAGGAGTACCGCAGTAGCTTCTAAAACGACTTATGAACCTATGGTATGTTTGACGCAAATCGAGCATCTATCTTGCACCGACGCAAAAACTATTTCAAAACAGATCGAAACTAGATTCCACATGACCCACGTAACATAGGAGTTCCATAGGGTGCCTCCAATACTATTTCCGAGCCTATGGTACGGTCAACGGAAACCGTACACCAATCATGCATCAAGAGTAGCACTATCTCCAAATGGACCGTACCGAGCTTCCACTTGAGCCTCGTCACCTAGGAGTCCCATCGAGTGTGTCCAAAACGATTTCTATGCCTATGTTACGTTCAGTGCAAACCGTGCACCTATCTTGCACCGACGCTAACACTGTCTCAAAATAGATCGAAACAAGATTCCACATGATCCACGTCACCTAGGAGTTCCATTGGGTGCCTCCAATACTATTTCTGAGCCTACGGTACATTCGACGTAAACCGAGCACCAATCTTGCATCAAGAGTAGCACTATCTCCAAATGGACCGTACCAAGCTTCCACTTGAGCCCCGTCACCTAGGAGTCCCATCGAGTGTGTCCAAAACGATTTCTATGCCTATGGTACGTTTAGTGCAAACTGTGCTCCTATCTTGCACCGACGCTAACACTGTCTCAAAATAGATCGAAACAAGATTCCACATGACCCACGTCACCTAGAAGTTCCATCGAGTGCCTCCAATACTATTTTCGAGCCTACGGTACATTTGACGCAAACCGAGCACCAATCTTAAATCAAGAGTAGCACTACCTCCAAACGTACCGAATTGAGCTTCCCCTTGAGCCTCGTCACCTAGGAGTCCCCTCGAGTGCGTCCAAAACGATTTCTATGCCTATGCTACATTTGGTGCAACCGTGCCCCTATCTTGCACTAACACTAAAACTGTCTACAAACCGACTACAATGAGATTCCACACGACCCACGTCACTTACGAGTTCCATCGGGTGCATCCTAAACTATTTATGAGCCTATGGTACGTTTAGTGCAAACTGTGCACCTATCTTGCGTCAAGATTAGCACTATATCCACGAAACAAACAGAGCTCCACCAGACCCTCGTCGCCTTAGGAATACCTCAGGTGCGTATAAAACAATTTATGAGCCCATGGTATGTTTGACGCAAACAAAGCACCTAAGTTGCACCGATGCTAACATTGTCTCAAAACAGATCGAAACAAGATTGCAGATGACCCACGTCACCTTGGAGTTCCATCGGGTGCCTCTGATACTATCTACAAGCCTGTGGTATGTTCGACGCAAACTGTGCACCAATTTTGCATCAAGGGATGCACTATCCCCAAACGGACGGAACCGAGCTTCCACTTGAGCCTCGTCACCTAGGAGTCTGATCAAGTTCGTCCAAAACGATTTCTATGCCTATGGTATGTCTGGTGCAAACCATGCTCCAACCTTGCACGAACACTAACACTATCTCCATGTGGACTAAAATGAGATTCCACACGACCCACGTCACTTATGAGTTCCATGGGTGCGTCCAAAACTATTTATGACCTATGGTACGTTCAATGCAAACCACGCACCTATCTTCTGTAGCACTATCTCCAAATGAACCGAACAGATCTCCACCAGACCCTCATCACCTAGGAGTACCGCGGGTGCTTCTAAAATGATTTACGAACCTATTATACGTTTGACGCAAACCGAGCACCTATCTTGCACCGACGCTAACAATGTTTCAAAATAGATCGAAACAAGATTCCTCATGACCCACGTAACCTAGGATTTCCATCGGGTGCCTCCAATACTATTTCCGAGCCTACGGTACGTTCGACGGAAACCGTGCACCAATCATGCATCAAGAGTAGCACTATCTCCAAATGGACCGTACCGAGCTTCCACTTGAGCCTCGTCACCTAGGAGTCCCATCGCGTGTGTCCAAAATGATTTCTATGCCTATGGTACGTTCAGTGCAAACCATGCACCTATCTTGCACCGACGCTAACACTGTCTCAAAATAGATCCAAATGAGATTCCACAGGATCCACATCACTTAGGAGTTCCATCGGGTGCCTCCAATACTATTTTCGAGCCTACGGCACATTTGACTTAAACCGAGTACCAATCTTGCATCAAGAGTAGCACTATCTCCAAATGTACCGAGTCAAGCTTCCACTTGAGCCTCGTCACCTAGGAGTCCCATCGAGTGTGTCCAAAACGATTTCTATGCCTATGGTACGTTCAGTGCAAACCGTGCACCTATCTTGCACTGACGCTAACACTGTCTCAAAATAGATCGAAACAAGATTCCACATGACCCACGTCACCAAGGAGTTCCATCGGGTAACTCCAATACTATTTTTTAGCCTATGGTACATTGGACGCAAACCGAGCACCAATCTTGCATCAAGAGTAGCACTATCTCCAAACGTACCGAATTGAGCTTCCACTTGAGCCTCATCACCTAGGAGTCCCCTCGAGTGCGTCCAAAATGATTTCTATGCCTATGCTACATTTCGTGTAACCATGCCCCTATCTTGCACTAACACTAAAACTGTCTACAAACTGACTAGGATGAGATTCCACACGACCCACGTCACTTACGAGTTCCATCGGGTGCATCCAAAATTATTTATGAGCCTATTGAATGTTTAGTGCAAACTGTGCACCTATCTTGCGTCAAGATTTGCACTATCTCTAGACGAAACAAACAGAGCTCCACTAGACCCTCGTCGCCTTAGGGGTACCGTGGGTGTATATAAAACAATTTATGAGCCCATGGTATGTTTGACGCAAACCAAGCACCTAACTTGCTCCGACGCTAACACTGTATCAAAACAGATCGAAACAAGATTCCAAATGACCCACGTCACCTTGGAGTTCCATCGGGTGCCTCTGATACTATTTCCGAGCCTATGGTATGTTCGACACAAACCGTGCACAAATCTTGCATCAAGGGAAGCAGTATCCCCAAATGGACCGAACCAAGCTTCCACTTGAGCCTCGTCACCTAGGACTCTGATCGAGTTCCTCCAAAACGATTTCTATGCCTATGGTATGTTTGGTGCAAACCGTCCACCAGCCTTATACAAACACTAACACTATCTCCAAATGAACTAAAACGAGATTCCACACGACCCACGTCACTTATGAGTTCCGTCGGGTGCGTCCAAAACTATTTATGACCTATGGTACGTTCAATGCAAACCGCGCACCTATCTTCTGTAGCACTATCTCCAAACGAACCGAATAGATCTCCACCAGACCCTCATCACGTAGGAGTACCGTGCATGCTTCTAAAATGATTTATGAACCTATTATACGTTTGACGTAAACCGAGCACCTATCTTGCACCGACGCTAACACTGTTTCAAAATAGATTGAAACAAGATTCCTCATGACCCACGTAACCTAGGATTTCCATCGGGTGCCTCTAATACTATTTGCGAGCCTACGGTACATTCGACGCAAACCGTGCACCAATCATGCATCAAGAGTAGCACTATCTCCAAATGGACCGTACAGAGCTTCCACTTGAGCCTCGTCACCTAGGAGTCCCATCGAGTGTGTCCAAAACGGTTTCTATGCCTATGGTACGTTCAGTGCAAACCGTGCACCTATCTTGCACCGACGCTAACACTGTCTCAAAATAGATCGAAAGAAGATTTCACATGACCCACGTCACCTAGAAGTTCCATCGGGTGCCTCCAATACTATTTTCGAGCCTACGGTACATTTGACGCAAACCGAGCACCAATCTTAAATCAAGAGTAGCACTACCTCCAAACGTACCGAATTGAGCTTCCACTTGAGCCTTGTCACCTTGGAGTCCCCTCGAGTGCGTCCAAAATGATTTCTATGCCTATGCTACATTTGGTGCAACCGTGCCCCTATCTTGCACTAACACTAAAACTGTCTACAAACCGACTACAATGAGATTCCACACGACCCACGTCACTTACGAGTTCCATCGGGTGCATCCAAAACTATTTATGAGCCTATGGTACGTTTAGTGCAAACTGTGCACCTATCTTGCGTCAAGATTAGCACTATCTCCAAACGAAACAAATAGAGCTCCACGAGACCCTCGTCGCCTTAGGAATACCTCGGGTGCGTATAAAACAAATTATGAGCCCATGGTATGTTTGACGCAAACAAAGCACCTAACTTGCACCGATGCTAACATTGTCTCAAAACAGATCGAAACAAGATTCCAGATGACCCACGTCACCTTGGAGTTCCATCGGGTGCCTCTGATACTATTTCCAAGCCTGTGGTATGTGTCGACGCAAACTGTGCACCAATTTTGCATCAAGGGAAGCACTATCCCCAAACGGACGGAACCGAGCTTCCACTTGAGCCTCATCACCTAGGAGTCTGATCGAGTTCGTCCAAAACGATTTCTATGCCTATGGTATGTCTGGTGCAAACCGTGCTCCAACCTTGCACAAACACTAACACTATCTCCAAATGGACTAAAACGAGATTCCACACGACCCACGTCACTTACGAGTTCCATCGGGTGCGTCCAAAACTATTTATGACCTATGGTACGTTCAATGCAACCGTGCACCTATCTTCTGTAGCACTATCTCCAAATGGACCGAACAGATCTCCACCATACCCTCATCACCTAGGAGTACCGCAGGAGCTTCTAAAATGATTTATGAACCTATGGTATGTCTGACGCAAACCGAGCACCTATCTTGCACCGACGCTAAAACTGTTTCAAAACAGATCGAAACTAGATTCCACATGACCCACGTAACCTAGGAGTTCCACAGGGTGCCTCCAATACTATTTCTGAGCCTACGGTACATTCGACGCAAACCGTGCACCAATCATGCATCAAGAGTAGCACTATCTCCAAATGGACCGTACCGAGCTTCCACTTGAGCCTCGTCACCTAGGAGTCCCATCGAGTGTGTCCAAAACGATTTCTATGCCTATGGTACGTTCAGTGCAAACTGTGCACCTATCTTGCACCGACGCTAACACTGTCTCAAAATAGATCAAAACAAGATTCCACATGATCCACGTCACCTAGGAGTTCCATTGGGTGCCTCCAATACTATTTCTGAGCCTACGGTACATTCGACGTAAACCGAGCACCAATCTTGCATCAAGAGTAGCACTATCTCCAAATGGACCGTACCAAGCTTCCACTTGAGCCCCGTCACCTAGGAGTCCCATCGAGTGTGTCCAAAACGATTTCTATGCCTATGGTACGTTTAGTGCAAACCGTGCTCCTATCTTGCACCGACGCTAACACTGTCTCAAAATAGATCGAAACAAGATTCCACATGACCCACGTCACCTAGAAGTTCCATCGAGTGCCTCCAATACTATTTTCGAGCCTACGGTACATTTGACGCAAACCGAGCACCAATCTTAAATCAAGAGTAGCACTACCTCCAAACGTACCGAATTGAGCTTCCCCTTGAGCCTCGTCACCTAGGAGTCCCCTCGAGTGCGTCCAAAACGATTTCTATGCCTATGCTACATTTGGTGCAACCATGCCTCTATCTTGCACTAACACTAAAACTGTCTACAAACCGACTACAATGAGATTCCACACGACCCACGTCACTTACGAGTTCCATCGGGTGCATCCTAAACTATTTATGAGCCTATGGTACGTTTAGTGCAAACTGTGCACCTATCTTGCGTCAAGATTAGCACTATATCCACGAAACAAACAGAGCTCCACCAGACCCTCGTCGCCTTAGGAATACCTCAGGTGCGTATAAAACAATTTATGAGCCCGTGGTATGTTTGACGCAAACAAAGCACCTAAGTTGCACCGATGCTAACATTGTCTCAAAACAGATCGAAACAACATTCCAGATGGCCCACGTCACCTTGGAGTTCCATCGGGTGCCTCTGATACTATCTACAAGCCTGTGGTATGTTCGATGCAAACTGTGCACCAATTTTGCATCAAGGGATGCACTATCCCCAAACGGACGGAACCGAGCTTCCACTTGAGCCTCGTCACCTAGGAGTCTGATCAAGTTCGTCCAAAACGATTTCTATGCCTATGGTATGTCTGGTGCAAACCGTGCTCCAACCTTGCACAAACACTAACACTATCTCCAAATGGACTAAAACGAGATTCCACACGACCCACGTCACTTACGAGTTCCATCGGGTGCTTCCAAAACTATTTATGACCTATGGTACGTTCAATGCAACCGTGCACCTATCTTCTGTAGCACTATCTCCAAATGGCCCGAACAGATCTCCACCATACCCTCATCACCTAGGAGTACCGCAGGAGCTTCTAAAATGATTTATGAACATATGGTATGTTTGACGCAAACCGAGCACCTATCTTGCACCGACGCTAAAACTGTTTCAAAACAGATCGAAACTAGATTCCACATGACCCACGTAACCTAGGAGTTCCACAGGGTGCCTCCAATACTATTTCCGAGCCTACGGTACGTTCGACGCAAACCGTGCACCAATCATGCATCAAGAGTAGCACTATCTCCAAATGGACCGTACCGAGCTTCCACTTGAGCCTCGTCACCTAGGAGTCCCATCGAGTGTGTCCAAAATGATTTCTATGCCTATGGTACGTTCAGTGCAAACTGTGCACCTATCTTGCACCGACGCTAACACTGTCTCAAAATAGATCGAAACAAGGTTCCACATGATCCACGTCACCTAGGAGTTCCATTGGGTGCCTCCAATACTATTTCTGAGCCTACGGTACATTCGACGTAAACCGAGCACCAATCTTGCATCAAGAGTAGCACTATCTCCAAATGGACCGTACCAAGCTTCCACTTGAGCCTCGTCACCTCGGAGTCCCATCGAGTGATGAGGACATCATTGGCTCAAATATGACCATGTCAACTACTTCTATACCAATGGTGCAACCATTCTATATGAGGCTTATCATTGATGCATTTGATGAATTGGTGCTCCACCATAAAATGTGTATATTTTCATTTTCAGAATTACTTACATGGATCAATGAAAGGTTTGATTGCATATGGAAAGCATGGAAGGTTAATGAAGTTGATTGGGGACCAAATCCAAGTATTCCCAACGTCCTGCACCTAGGCACCACATCACTTTTGGTCCAAGGAAAGAAAGAGATCAAATCTAACACGTTTTGGGGCTGGATTCGGACTCCAAGACAGCTCCAACTTGTGATGTTCACCATGGTGGCATACGGACTCGGATTGGGACGTTCTAGCACTTTTTGGAAAGCTTATCAAGTCTATTTTCCAACGGATCTGGATTCATGGCTATATCTTATCCGATGCTTCCGCAATCGTCGTTTCAACGCCGAGGCCTTTTCTGCCTTTGGTGCTGTGTCACCCTATTTTGGGCTGATGGCCCATGTATCAAGTTGGGTTCATTAGGGACGTGTCCTAGGGTTGGAGAACGACCCCAACACCCCCTGGTCGTTCCCCTAGGTATTAATAAGGATTAGAGCTGCCACAAACAGGAGGGGTTTTATTTTATTGAAAGTTTAGCCATTGCTACTTCCTTGTAGACGTGTGTGTCGACTAGACCATCCGTTCTACTCGATTCAGAACCCCAACTTTGTGATTTTAGATTAGTTTTCATTTCCATATTTGCAATTGAGTTGCTTGTTATACTTATTCTTGCTTGTTCCTCGATTGCTTGCAGGAATTACCCTAGTGGTTTGGTTGATCGTGTTCCACAAGATCGCGACGGCTGTTGGAGGTGGTGTATCGGTTGCTAAGGCGCAGCATCCTTGGATGGTTGTAGTCGGGCCGTGAACGTCATCTCCATCCCCAAATCGAGTTATCCACCTTCTCTCATCGAAAGATCAGGATTCACCCTAGCAGGTTCATATCAGTTGGTAATCAGAGCAAGGTTGATCGGTGAGAGACTTCTAGTTCTTTGCTGTTTTTAATCTCCTATGGTCTAGAAAAAGCCAAAACAAAATTAGTAGATTAGTTCTTCATAATCCCAAAACCCCTTTGAGCTTAACACTATTACTGCTTAGTTAGGGCTTATTGAATTAACGGTTGCATCGTCGTGCAAGTTGCTGGTCTTAGCGTCTAGTCGTTTAGAGTTTCGAGTTCTAGTCACGTTTCTGTCACCATCGCAGATTTGAGTTTATTTGTTTCTCTCTAGGAATCTGAGTGGATTTTTAAATTCCTTTGTTTTGTTTACCACCATTATCCTTAGCCACGTCCTTGGAGGTTTCATCCACGTCCATATTTCCATCTACAAAAAGGAAATCCAACAAGATCAAGATAGAATTCGATTCGGAGTCCTGTTTTATCTTGAAAACAAAAGCACCATATTTCCTTTGTCAGGAGTCTGAATAGGGAGTTTAAATACAATCTGGAAACCTTAACTTGTCCTCTTTCCAACGGATCAGAGCTTGGTCCCAAATTCATTCTGAGCGCTTCGCAATTGCCCTGGAGATTTGCGCGTCTGCTGGTTTGCAAAACAACCACTTGTTTCACTTTGCTACTGAATCACCCTTCCCAAGGAAACATTTAATTGCTGTAAGTAGCTTGTTATTTCTTGTTGCAAAATTTCAGTTTTGTGCTAGTTGAAAGGAAAAAAACAGAAGAAAAAAAAACAGAAAGAAAGAAAAGAAAGAAAGAAAAGAAAGACAGAAAGAAAGAAAAGAAAGAGAAAGAAGAAGAGAAGAGTTTTTCTTTTGTTGTTATTCCTGTCCTTGTGATCCTTCTTTGCTGCTGCTCAGTGACTTCGTTTGTGTCTAGGCTCGCGTCTCTAGCATGTACTAGCCTAGGACCAGCATAATAACGTCGTTGAGCGTTTGTTCAATTTGCTTGCAACTAACGTGGTTCTAGTACTTCCTTGCTTTAGTCCACCTATAGCTCCACATATTTCGACTACAGCTTGACACGTGTTGTTGTTGCGGCACCGATACACTTCACTCCACGTGTAGACTTGTTGGTTGCCGTCACCTCCTGTTTGGCTTGGTAAGAACTTGTAAGGGCTTGTTTTAACAAGTTGAGTTTGAGAGAATTACATCTGACACATCCTAGTAGTTGATAGGAGGATACATATTATTTTTGTGTTTCTTGTTTTCTACTAATCATGGCAGGTGATATGGAGATTTTTGAGCTGTTGAAACTAGACCCTCATATTCAGGATGTCATTCAACACTTGCCATTATATGATGGTAAGTTTGATCCTCAAGCTTACATTGATTGGGAGTTAAAAGTAGACAATGAATTTGATGAGCATGACCTATCCGAGAAACAAAAGATTTGTATTGCCTCTAATATTTTGATTGAATATGCTTTGCTAGAATGGAAACACATTTGTAGGCACATCAAAGTTCTAGAATCTTGGAAAGATTTCAAATTTCTTTTTCGAGATGCATTCGTTCCTGCATATTATGTTGATTATTTGCTTGCAAAATTAGATAACTTGAAGCAGGGTAGCAAGACTGTGAAACAATACTACCATAATTTTAAGATTTGTATCATATTTGGTGGATTGGATGAATGCATGGAAGATGTTATGAGTAGATTCATGAAAGGGCTCAATTCTGAAATTCGAACCTTATTAATTAGCAAATCATATTGCCATATTGGTCAATTGTTTTGTCTGGCTCTTAATGCTGAAAAAGAGATTCTATTATCTGTGAATACTTGCCAGAATGATGTGACCCATAATGTCCAAAATTTGTCCACTCTGCATGCTAATGAAGAGCAACAAATAGTGGAACCCACTACTGATTCTCCTTTGTCACAAAATGAATTACTCGCGGTTCCTTGTGATAAAGAGGAGTTGTGTGTTGATGATTCTTTTACTCCTATGCCACAAGTAGCAAATAAGTGTGATACTTTTGGTTTGGAACCATACAAATGTGCTGAAGATAAGCTTTTTCATCCTATTACATGTGCACAAGATGAACTGAATTTGTTGTCCTCTTTAAATACTTTGGGTTATATTGAATTTGATATTCTGTGTAATCTAAATTGTCTAAAAGAGAAACTTAAATTTGATTCTATTTTGTCAAGTTTTAATCATTATTCGCTTCATGCAATTGGCAAATATGACAACAAAGGAGAATATTTGGTGCATAAAGTTTATATTTGCTCTAATATGAAATATCCTTTTGGGCTACAATACCATGATCAAATTGAGGGCTGCACTAACACTAATGATGTCTTGTAAAGTTTTTCTAGTTTTTCCCAAATGCAACAGGATAAATATCAAGAAGGGGAGCATGGTTCACTTTTACCTACAACACATCCTCCAACAAAGGTCAAACCGAGGACGGTTTGCTGTCAAGAAGGGGAGAATGATGAGGACATCATTGGCTCAAATATGACCATGTCAACCACTTCTATACCAAAGGTGCAACCATTCTATATGAGGCTTATCATTGATGCATTTGATGAATTGGTGCTCCACCATAAAATGTGTATATTTTCATTTTCAGAATTACTTACATGGATCAAGGAAAGGTTTGATTGCATATGGAAAGCATGGAAGGTTAATGAAGTTGATTGGGGACCAAATCCAAGTATTCCCAACGTCCTGCACCTGGACACCACGTCACTTTTGGTCCAAGGAAAGAAAGAGATCAAATCCAACACGTTTTGGGGCTGGATTCGGACTCCAGGAAAGCTCCAACTTGTGATGTTCACCACGGTGGCATACGGACTCGGATTGGGACGTTCTAGCACTTTTTGGAAAGCTTATCATGTCTATTTTCCAACGGATCTGGACTCATGGCTATATCTTATCCGATGCTTCCGTAATCATCGTTTCAACGCCGGGGCCTTTTCTGCCTTTGGTGCTGTGTCACCCTATTTTGGGCTGATGGCCCATGTATCAAGTTGGGTTCATTAGGGACGTGTCCTAGGGTTGGAGAACGACCCCAACACCCCCTGGTTGTTCCCCTAGGTATTAATAAGGATTAGAGCCGCCACAAACAGGAGGGGTTTTGTTTTGTTGAAAGTTTAGCCATTGCTACTTCCTTGTAGACGTGTGTGTCGACTAGACCATCCGTTCTACTCGATTCAGAACCCCAAATTTGTGATTTCAGATTGGTTTTCATTTCCATATTTGCAATTGAGTTGCTTGTTATACTTGTTCTTGCTTGTTCCTCGATTGCTTGCAGGAATTACCCTAGTGGTTTGGTTGATCGTGTTCCACAAGATCGCGACGGCTGTTGGAGGTGGTGTATCGGTTGCTAAGGCGCAGCATCCTTGGATGGTTGTAGTCGGGCCGTGAACGTCATCTCCATCCCCAAATCGAGTTATCCACCTTCTCTCATCGAAAGATCAGGATTCACCCTAGCGGGTTCATATCATCGAGTGTGTCCAAAACGATTTCTATGCCTATGGTACGTTCAGTGCAAACCGTGCACCTATCTTGCACCGACGCTAACACTGTCTCAAAATAGATCGAAACAAGATTCCACATGACCCACGTCACCTAGAAGTTCCATCGGGTGCCTCCAATACTATTTTCGAGCCTATGGTACCTCTGACGCAAACCGAGCACCAATCTTAAATCAAGAGTAGCACTACCTCCAAACGTACCGAATTGAGCTTCCACTTGAGCCTCGTCACCTTGGAGTCCCCTCGAGTGCGTCCAAAACGATTTCTATGCCTATGCTACATTTGGTGCAACCGTGCCCCTATCTTGCACTAACACTAAAACTGTCGACAAACTGACTACAATGAGATTCCACACGACCCACGTCACTTACGAGTTCCATCGGGTGCATCCAAAACTATTTATGAGCCTATGGTACGTTTAGTGCAAACTATGCACCTATCTTGCGTCAAGATTAGCACTATCTCCAAACGAAACAAACAGAGCTCCACTAGACCCTCGTTGCCTAAGGAATACCTCGGGTGCGTATAAAACAATTTATGAGCCCGTGGTATGTTTGACGCAAACAAAGCACCTAACTTGCACCGATGCTAACATTGTCTCAAAACAGATCGAAACAAGATTCCAGATGACCCACGTCACCTTGGAGTTCCATCAGGTGCCTCTGATACTATTTACAAGCCTGTGGTATGTTCGACGCAAACTGTGCACCAATTTTGCATCAAGGGAAGCACTATCCCCAAACGGACGGAACCGAGCTTCCACTTGAGCCTCGTCACCTAGGAGTCTGATCGAGTTCGTCCAAAACGATTTCTATGCCTATGGTATGTCTGGTGCAAACCGTGCTCCAACCTTGCACAAACACTAACACTATCTCCAAATGGACTAAAACGAGATTCCACACGACCCACGTCACTTACAAGTTCCATCGGGTGCGTCCAAAACTATTTATGACCTATGGTACATTCAATGCAAACCGTGCACCTATCTTCTGTAGCACTATCTCCAAATGGACCGAAGAGATCTCCACCATACCCTCATCACCTAGGAGTACCGCAGGAGCTTCTAAAACGATTTATGAACCTATGGTATGTTTGACGCAAACCGAGCACCTATCTTGCACCGACGCTAACACTGTCTCAAAATAGATCGAAACGAGATTCCACATGACCCACGTCACCTAGGAGTTCCATCGGGTGCCTCCAATACTATTTCTGAGCCTACAGTACATTCGACGCAAACCGAGCTCCAATCTTGCATCAAGAGTAGCACTATCTCCAAATGGACCGTACTGAGCTTCCACTTGAGCCTCGTCACCTAGGAGTCCCATCGAGTGTGTCTAAAACGATTTCTATGCCTATGGTACGTTCAGTGCAAACCGTGCACCTATCTTGCACCGACGCTAACACTGTCTCAAAATAGATCGAAACAAGATTCCACATGACCCACGTCACCTAGGAGTTCCATCGGGTGCCTCCAATACTATTTTCGAGCCTATGGTACATTTGACGCAAACCGAGCACCAATCTTAAATCAAGAGTAGCACTACCTCCAAACATACCGAATTGAGCTTCCACTTGAGCCTCGTCACCTTGGAGTCCCCTCGAGTGCGTCCAAAATGATTTCTATGCCTATGCTACATTTGGTGCAACCGTGCCCCTATCTTGCACTAACACTAAAACTGTCTACAAACCGACTACAATGAGATTCCACACGACCCACGTCACTTACGAGTTCCATCGGGTGCGTCCAAAACTATTTATGACCTATGGTACGTTTAGTGCAAACTGTGCACTTATCTTGCGTCAAGATTGGCACTATCTCCAAACGAAACAAACAGAGCTCCACCAGACCCTCGTCGCCTTAGGAATACCTTGGGTGCGTATAAAACAATTTATGAGCCCGTGGTATGTTTGACGCAAACAAAGCACCTAACTTGCACCGATGCTAACATTGTCTCAAAACAGATCGAAACAAGATTCCAGATGACCCACGTCACCTTGGAGTTCCATCGGGTGCCTCTGATACTATTTCCGAGCCTATGGTATGTTCGACACAAACCGTGCACCAATATTGCATCAAGGGAAGCACTATCCCCAAACGGATGGAACCGAGCTTCCACTTGAGCCTCGTCACCTAGGACTCTGATCGAGTTCGTCCAATACGATTTCTATGCCTATGGTACGTCTGGTGCAAACCGTGCTCCAACCTTGCACAAACACTAACACTATCTCCAAATGGACTAAAACGATATTCCACACGACCCACGTCACTTATGAGTTCCATCGGGTGCGTCCAAAACTATTTATGACCTATGGTACGTTCAATGCAAATCATGCACCTATCTTCTGTAGCACTATCTCCAAATGGACCGAACAGATCTCCAACATACCCTCATCACCTAGGAGTACCGCAGGAGCTTCTAAAACGATTTATGAACCTATGGTATGTTTGACGCAAACCGAGCACCTATCTTGCACCGACGCTAAAACTGTTTCAAAACAAATCAAAACTAGATTCCACATGACCCACGTAACCTAGGAGTTCCATAGGGTGCCTCCAATACTATTTCCGAGCCTACGGTACGTTCGACGCAAACGTGCACCAATCATGCATCAAGAGTAGCACTATCTCCAATGGACCGTACTGAGCTTCCACTTGAGCCTCGTCACCTAGGAGTCCCTCGAGTGCGTCCAAAATGATTTCTATGCCTATGCTACAATTTGTGCAACCGTGCCCCTATCTTGCACTAACACTAAAACTGTCTACAAACCGACTACAATGAGATTCCACACGACCCACGTCACTTACGAGTTCCGTCGGGTGCATCCAAAACTATTTATGAGCCTATGGTACGTTTGGTGCAAACTGTGCACCTTTCTTGCGTCAAGAATAGCACTATCTCCAAACGAAACAAATAGAGCTCCACCAGACCCTCGTCGCCTTAGGAGTACCTCAGGAGTATATAAAACAATTTATGAGCCCATGTATGTTTGACGCAAACCAAGCACCTAATTTGCTCCGACGCTAACACTATCTCAAAACAGATCGAAACAAGATTGCAGATGACCCACGTCACCTTGGAGTTCCATCGGGTGCCTATGATACTATTTCTGAGCCGGTGGTATGTTCGACGCAAACCGTGCACCAATCTTGCATCAAGGGAAGCACTATCCCCAAACGGACCGAACCGAGCTTCCACTTGAGCCTTGTCACCTAGGAGTCTGATCGAGTTCGTCCAAAATAATTTCTATGCATATGGTATGTTTGGTGCAAACTGTTCTCTAACCTTGTACAAACACTAACACTATCTCCAAATGGCCTAAAATGAGATTCCACACGACCCACGTCACTTACGAGTTCCATCGGGTGCGTCCAAAACTATTTATGACCTATGGTACATTTAGTGCAAACCGTGCACTTATCTTGCGTCAAGATTGGCACTATCTCCAAACGAAACAAACAGAGCTCCACCAGACCCTCGTTGCCTTAGGAATACCTCGGGTGCGTATAAAACAATTTATGAGCCCGTGGTATGTTTGACGCAAACAAAGCACCTAACTTGCACCGATGCTAACATTGTCTCAAAACAGATCGAAACAAGATTCCAGATGACCCACGTCACCTTGGAGTTCCATCGGGTGCCTCTGATACTATTTCCAAGCCTGTGGTATGTTCGACGCAAACCGTGCACCAATCTTGCATCAAGGGAAGCACTATCCCCAAACGGATGGAACCGAGCTTCCACTTGAGCCTCGTCACCTAGGAGTCTGATCGAGTTCGTCCAATACGATTTCTATGCCTATGGTATGTCCGGTGCAAACTGTGCTCCAACCTTGCACAAACACTAACACTATCTCCAAATGGACTAAAACGATATTCCACATGACCCACGTCACTTACGAGTTCCATCGGGTGCGTCCAAAACTATTTATGACCTATGGTACGTTCAATGCAAATCATGCACCTATCTTCTGTAGCACTATCTCCAAATGGACCGAACAGATCTCCAACATACCCTCATCACCTAGGAGTACCGCAGGAGCTTCTAAAATGATTTATGAACCTATGGTATGTTTGACGCAAACCGAGCACCTATCTTGCACCGACGCTAAAACTGTTTCAAAACAAATCAAAACTAGATTCCACATGACCCACGTAACCTAGGAGTTCCATAGGGTGCCTCCAATACTATTTCCGAGCCTACGGTACGTTCGACGCAAACCGTGCACCAATCATGCATCAAGAGTAGCACTGTCTCCAATGGACCGTACCGAGCTTCTACTTGAGCCTCGTCACCTAGGAGTCCCATCGAGTGTGTCCAAAACGATTTCTATGCCTATGGTACGTTCAGTGCAAACAGTGCACCTATCTTGCACCGACTTTAACACTGTCTCAAAATAGATCGAAACAAGATTCCACATGACCCACGTCACCTAGGAGTTCCATCGGGTGCCTCCAATACTATTTCTGAGCCTACGGTACATTCGACGCAAACCGAGCACCAACCTTGCATCAAGAGTAGCACTATCTCCAAATGGACCGTACCGAGCTTCCACTTGAGCCTCGTCACCTAGGAGTCCCATCGAGTGTGTCTAAAACGATTTCTATGCCTATGGTACGTTCAGTGCAAACCGTGCACCTATCTTGCACCGACGCTAACACTGTCTCAAAATAGATCGAAACAAGATTCCACATGACCCACGTCACCTAGGAGTTCCATCGGGTGCCTCCAATACTATTTTCGAGCCTACGGTACATTTGACGCAAACCGAGCACCAATCTTAAATCAAGAGTAGCACTACCTCCAAACGTACCGAATTGAGCTTCCACTTGAGCCTCGTCACCTTGGAGTCCCCTCGAGTGCGTCCAAAATGATTTCTATGCCTATGCTACATTTGGTGCAACCGTGCCCCTATCTTGCACTAACACTAAAACTGTCTACAAACCGACTACAATGAGATTCCACACGACCCACGTCACTTACGAGTTCCATCGGGTGCATCCAAAACTATTTATGAGCCTATGGTACGTTTGGTGCAAACTGTGCACCTATCTTGCGTCAAGATTAGCACTATCTCCAAACGAAACAAACAGAGCTCCACCAGACCCTCGTCGCCTTAGGAGTACCTCGGGAGTATATAAAACAATTTATGAGCCCATGATATGTTTGACGCAAACCAAGCACCTAATTTGCTCCGACGCTAACACTATCTCAAAACAGATCGAAACAAGATTGCAGATGACCCACGTCACCTTGGAGTTCTGATGAGGACATCAACACCGATCATACATCCACGCCGTCCACGCCGACACCTGCTGGTCCTATTACCCGTGCTCGTGCTCGAACACTTAATCATCAAGTGAGTTCCTTCTTGAGCTCTTGTCCATCCTGTTTAGATCTTGGAGACACGTGCACTCTTGTTTTGATTAGGAATCAAGGAGAAGACCGAAAGGGAAAAGGACTCGCGTAGGCTGGATTCGGACTGCAGCATACTTCCAACTTGTGACGGTCGCCACGGTTACATACGGAGTCGGATTGGGGTGATTCTGGACTGTTGGAAAGCTAATAAAGTCTACTTTCATACGGATCTGACCTCATACTCATACCTGCTCAGAAACGGCGTCAACAGTCCAAAAATCACCGAGAGGTCTATTCTGTCCAGGGTGCTGCGCCACCTTAAGTTAGCCCAATGGGCTTGTATCTTTTAGAGTCCAGTAGGGACGCATCCTAGGGTTGGAGCACGACCCAAACTCTCTTGTGGTCGTCCTCCACACATCATATACCCCTTAGCCGCCACCAGGAACACTTGGGTTTTGTTTAGATCAAGTTTAGCCTTTGCTACTTGCTTGTAGGCGCGTGTGCTGATCCAGCCACCCGACTCCTTGTCTTCAGAACTCCACTCATAATAAGATTCAGTTTGAGGATTTCAATTTCATCTTACAAATTCAGTGCTTGTTTCCTTGTTCTTGCTAGTTCTTCGATTGCTTGCAGGACGGGAGCCCTAGTGGCTGGTTGTCGCGCTCCACAAGATCGTGACAGCCTTTGGAGGGGGTGTATCGGTTGCTAAGGCGCGGTCTTGGAAGGCTGTAGTCGGGCCGTGAACGTCATCTCCATCCACCAAATCGAGTGATCTCACGCCTCTCATCGAAAGATCGTCCATAAACCCTAGCGGGTTCATATCAATTGGTAATCAGAGCAAGGTTTATCGGTGAGAGACTTGTAATTCTTCGCTGTTTTTATTTTTCCTACAGTCCAAAAAAAAAGTAGATTAGTTTCCTACAATCCTATAGACTTTTGGGCCGTGGCTAGTGCTACCTAGTTAGGGCTTGTTGAGTCGTCGGTTGCATCGGTTGTGTCAAGTTGCTGGTCTTAGTTTTAGTCACGTTCTATCACAACACGCGCTATCATATAGTCTCTTTGTTGGCCGAATCCAAGTAGGGTTTGAAGTTTGAATCGGACAAGGAATCGGCTGTTCCTCTCTGTTGGCCGAATCCAAGTAGGTTTTCAAGTTTGAGTCGGATCAAGGAATCGGGTATTCCTCGCTGTTGGCCAAGTCCGAGTAGAATTAGAAGTTCCAATCAGACGAGGAATCAGTTCACCCTGTGCTACAAATATCAAACGAACCATGCAGCAAGTATTCATATCTTTTTTTTACCGGAATACCCCTGCCCTTTCAGAAAAAGTGTGTGTGCTGAGTTGCTCTTTGGGAGTGTTCTTGTTCATATAATCAGTTTTGAGTGCCCCTGAAAAAAAATATTCAAAAAAAAAGAAAAAAAAGAAAAAAAAGAAAAAGAAAGAAGCAAAAGAAAAGAAGAGAAAGGGGCTGATCTTAGAGATTCTTCGTTCACTTTGGGTGGTGTGTTGTGCTCTCCTTTGTGTCCAGGCTCACGTCTCTAGCATGGTCTAGACTAGGACCAGCACAGTACCGCCGATTGAACGATTATTCAGCTTGCTTTTTGTAACTAACGTGGTGCTAGTTCGTTCCTTGTTTCAGCCCACCTATAGCTCCACATATTCTACAGCTTGACAGGTCTCGTGCTGCGGCACCGATACAGTTCATCCATTGCTGCAGACTTGTTGGTAGATGACCCCTCCTATCGAGCAAGGTAAGAACTGGTAAGAACTTGTGTAATAGGTGGAGAGTGAGCGACTTGCTGTAGCTACATCCTAGTAGTTGTAGGGCTTTTATTTCTTCACTTGTCTTCTTGTTGTCTTTGTCTTTGAACCATGTCAGGGACTGACGAAGATAACCAAATTCCACATTCGCCTCACACAAAGGGCATCATACAACATTTTGAAAGGAAAGTGAAGTTGCACACGGAGGGACTTGATAATGACTTGCAGGTGACAAATGACAAACTTGGGCAGTTGGAGGCTACTCAGATTGCCGCAAACAACAAGCTTGCAGGTTTGGAGCAGTCCATTGCTAGTGTGGACAAAAGCCTTGCTGCTCTGCTGAGGCATTTTGATGACCTCCACAACAATGATAAAGACCAGCATAAAGAAGAAAAGAAGGAGGAAGATCGAGAGGATGGTAGTTATGATGAAGAATACACAGGTGATACTGAACATGATGATCGAGACACTCGTGATCGACGTCGCCTACGTCACAACCGTAGAGGTATGGGTGGCCGCCGCCGATGCGAGGTACACAATAATGATGATGCTTTCAGTAAGATTAAATTTAAAATACCTCCTTTTGATGGTAAATATGACCCTGATGCATACATTTCTTGGGAGATTGCTGTTGATCAAAAGTTTGCATGCCATGAATTTCCTGAGAACACACGTGTTAGGGCTGCTACTAGTGAGTTCACAGATTTTGCTTCTGTTTGGTGGATCGAATATGGCAAGAAAAATCCTCATAACATACCTAGAACTTGGGATGCGCTGAAACGAGCCATGAGAGCTAGATTTGTTCCATCTTACTATGCCCGTGATATGATAAATAAGTTGCAGCAATTGAGACAAGGATCTAAATGTGTAGAAGAATACTATCAGGAATTACAAACGGGTATGTTGCGTTGTAAATTAGAGGAGGATGAGGAACCTGCTATGGCTAGATTTTTAGGTGGATTAAATCGGAAAATTCAGGATATCCTTGCTTACAAAGAATACAATAACGTAACCAAACTGTTTCATCTTGCTTGTAAAGCTGAACGGGAAGTGCAGGGACGACGTGCTAGCGCAAGGACTAATGTTTCTGCAGGGAAAGCTAGTTCATGGCAGCCGCGCCCATCTACAACTCCGTCTACACGTACTCCTACGCCATCATCTAGTGACAAGACTCGAGCTGCCCCCACCAATTCAGTAGTGAAGACAGCGCAAAAGCCGGCTGCGAGTACTTCATCCGTGGCATCGACAGGTAGAACAAGCAACATACAATGTCATCGGTGTAAGGGATATGGCCATATGATGCGTGACTGCCCGAACAAGCGTGTTATGATTGTCAAAGATGATGGTGAGTGTTCATCTGCTAGTGAATTTGATGAAGATACACTTGCATTGCTTGCGGCTGACTATGCAGGTAGTGAGGAACACATAGAAGAACACATCAATGCAGGTGATGCGGAGCACTATGAGAGCTTGATTGTACAGCGAGTGCTTAGTGCACAAATGGAGAAGGCGGAGCAAAATCAGCGACACACTTTATTCCAAACAAAGTGTCATCAAGGAGCGTTCGTGCCGCATGATCATTGATGGAGGTAGCTGCAACAACTTGGCAAGTAGCGACATGGTACAGAAGCTCGCCCTCACCACCAAACCACATCCCCATCCCTACTACATCCAATGGCTGAACAACAGTGGTAAGGCAAAGGTAACGAGACTGGTGCGAATCAATTTTGCCATCGGATCATACAAAGATATTGTTGAATGTGATGTTGTGCCTATGCAAGCTTGCAATATTCTGCTAGGTAGACCATGGCAATTTGATAGAGATTCGATGCATCATGGTAGATCAAATCAATATTCGTTTCTATACCATGATCGAAAAATTGTGTTGCATCCTATGTCTCCTGAAGATATTATGCAATCTGATGTTACTAAGGCTGCAAAAGCAAAGAGCGAGAGTGACAAATCTGTTGTTGATGACAAAGATGAGATAACATTGAAAGGACGTTGTATGCTTGCTACAAAATCTGATATTAATGAGTTCAATGCATCCACCTCTGTTGCTTATGCTTTGGTATGCAAGGATGCTTTGATTTCATTTGAGGATATGCAACGTTCTTTGCCCCCTACTGTTGCTAACATTTTGCAGGAGTATTCTGATGTGTTCCCCATTGAGATACCAGCGGGGCTGCCACCAATACGAGGGATTGAGCACCAAATTGATCTTATCCCTGGAGCATCTTTGCCAAACCGTGCGCCATACAGGACCAATCCGGAGGAAACGAAGGAAATTCAGCGACAAGTGCAAGAACTACTAGACAAAGGTTATGTGCGTGAGTCTCTTAGTCCTTGTGCTGTTCCAGTGATTTTAGTGCCTAAGAAAGATGGAACATGGCGCATGTGTGTTGATTGTAGGGCTATTAATAATATCACCATTCGATATAGACACCCTATTCCACGATTAGATGATATGCTTGATGAATTGAGTGGTGCTGTTGTGTTTTCAAAGGTTGATTTGCGTAGTGGGTACCATCAGATTCGTATGAAATTGGGAGATGAATGGAAAACTGCTTTCAAAACCAAGTTCGGTCTATATGAGTGGTTAGTCATGCCTTTTGGGTTAACTAATGCACCTAGTACTTTCATGAGATTAATGAACGAGGTTTTGCGTGCTTTCATTGGGAAATTTGTTGTCGTCTACTTTGATGATATACTGATTTATAGCAAATCCATTGATGAACACCTTGATCACTTACGTGCTGTTTTCAATGCTCTACGTGATGCACGTTTGTTTGGTAACCTTGAGAAGTGCACTTTCTGCACCGATCGAGTATCGTTTCTTGGCTATGTTGTCACTCCACAGGGAATTGAGGTTGATAAAGCCAAGGTGGAAGCTATACAAGGATGGCCTGTACCCACGACGGTCACACAAGTGCGGAGTTTCCTAGGACTTGCTGGTTTCTATCGCCGTTTTGTGAAGGACTTCAGCACCATTGCTGCACCATTGAATGAGCTTACAAAGAAGGGAGTGCCCTTTTCTTGGGGCAAAGCACAAGAGCACGCCTTCCATGTGCTGAAAGATAAGTTAACACATGCACCTCTACTCCAACTCCTTGATTTTAATAAGACTTTCGAGCTTGATTGTGATGCGAGTGGAATTGGATTGGGTGGTGTTTTGTTACAAGAAGGAAAACCTGTTGCATACTTTAGTGAGAAATTGAGCGGGCCTATTCTTAATTATTCTACATATGATAAGGAATTATATGCTCTAGTGCGGACATTAGAAACATGGCAGCATTATTTGTGGCCCAAAGAATTTGTTATACATTCTGATCATGAATCTTTGAAGCATATTCGTAGTCAAGGAAAACTGAATCGTAGACATGCAAAATGGGTTGAATTTATTGAATCTTTTCCTTATGTTATCAAACACAAGAAAGGGAAGGATAATATCATTGCAGATGCATTGTCTAGGAGATATACTTTGCTGAATCAACTTGATTACAAGATCTTTGGGTTAGAAACAATTAAAGACCGATATGCTCATGATGCTGATTTTAAAGAAGTGCTGCTGCATTGTAAAGATGGGAAAACATGGAACAAATTCATCCTCAATGATGGGTTTGTGTTTAGAGCTAACAAGCTATGCATTCCAGCTAGCTCCGTTCGCTTGTTGTTGCTGCAGGAAGCGCATGGAGGTGGCTTGATGGGGCATTTTGGAGCGAAGAAGACGGAGGACATTCTTGCTGGTCATTTCTTTTGGCCAAAGATGTGACGAGACGTGGAGAGATTTGTTGCTCGCTGCACAACATGTCAAAAGGCTAAGTCCCGGTTGAATCCACATGGTTTGTATATGCCTCTTCCTGTTCCTAGTGCTCCTTGGGAGGATATTTCTATGGATTTTGTGTTGGGATTGCCACGGACTAGGAAAGGGCGAGATAGTGTTTTTGTGGTTGTGGATCGATTCTCTAAAATGGCACATTTCATACCATGTCATAAAACTGATGATGCTACAAATATTGCTGATTTGTTCTTTCGAGAAGTTGTTCGCTTGCATGGTGTGCCAAATACAATTGTTTCTGATCGTGATGCTAAATTTCTTAGCCATTTTTGGAGAACTTTATGGGCCAAATTGGGGACTAAGCTTTTATTTTCCACCACTTGTCACCCCCAAACTGATGGTCAAACTGAAGTTGTGAATAGAACTTTGTCTACTATGTTAAGGACTGTTTTAAAGAAGAATATTAAGATGTGGGAAGATTGTTTGCCTCATATTGAGTTTGCTTATAATCGTTCGCTGCATTCTACTACGAAGATGTGTCCCTTTGAGATTGTTTATGACTTGTTACCACGTGCTCCTATTGATTTAATGCCATTGCCAAGTTCTGAAAAGTTGAATTTTGATGCTAAGCAACGTGCTGAATTGATGCTAAAACTACATGAAACCACTAAAGAAAACATAGAGCGCATGAATGCTAAGTACAAATTTGCTGTAGATAAAGGTAGAAGGGAATTGATTCTTGAACCTGGAGATTGGGTTTGGTTGCATTTGCGAAAGGATAGGTTTCCTGAATTAAGAAAATCTAAATTGATGCCTAGAGCGGATGGTCCTTTTAAAGTGATGCAACGAATAAATGAGAATGCATATAAGCTTGATCTTCCTACAGATTTTGGGGTTAGTCCCACATTTAACATTACAGATTTGAAGCCTTATTTAGGTGAGGAAGATGAGCTTGAGTCGAGGACGACTCAAATTCAAGAAAGGGAGGATGATGAGGACATCAACACCGATCATACATCCACGCCGTCCACGCCGACACCTGCTGGTCCTATTAGCCGTGCTCGTGCTCGAACACTTAATCATCAAGTGAGTTCCTTCTTGAGCTCTTGTCCATCCTGTTTAGATCTTGGAGACACGTGCACTCTTGTTTTGATTAGGAATCAAGGAGAAGACCGAAAGGGAAAAGGACTCGCGTAGGCTGGATTCGGACTGCAGCACACCTCCAACTTGTGACGGTCGCCACGGTTACATATGGAGTCGGATTGGGGTGATTCTGGACTTGTTGGAAAGCTAATAAAGTCTACTTTCATACGGATCTGACCTCATACTCATACCTGCTCAGAAACGGCGTCAACAGTCCAAAAATCACCGAGAGGTCTATTCTGTCCAGGGTGCTGCGCCACCTTAAGTTAGCCCAATGGGCTTGTATCTTTTAGAGTCCAGTATGGACGCGTCCTAGGGTTGGAGCACGACCCAAACTCTCTTGTGGTCGTCCTCCACACATCATATACCTCTTAGCCGCCACCAGGAACACTTGGGTTTTGTTTAGATCAAGTTTAGCCTTTGCTACTTGCTTGTAGGCGCGTGTGCTGATCCAGCCACCCGTCTCCTTGTCTTCAGAACTCCACTCATAATAAGATTCAGTTTGAGGATTTCAATTTCATCTTGCAAATTCAGTGCTTGTTTTCTTGTTCTTGCTAGTTCTTCGATTGCTTGCAGGACGGGAGCCCTAGTGGCTGGTTGTCGCGCTCCACAAGATCGTGACAGCCTTTGGAGGCGGTGTATCGGTTGCTAAGGCGCGGTCTTGGAAGGCTGTAGTCGGGCCGTGAACGTCATCTCCATCCACCAAATCGAGTGATCTCACGCCTCTCATCGAAAGATCGTCCATAAACCCTAGCGGGTTCATATCAAGTTCCATCGGGTGCCTATGATACTATTTCCGAGCCTGTAGTATGTTCGACGCAAACCGTGCACCAATCTTGCATCAAGGGAAGCACTATCCCCAAACGGACCAAACCGAGCTTCCACTTGAGCCTTGTCACCTAGGAGTTTGATCGAGTTCGTCCAAAATAATTTCTATGCATATGGTATGTTTGGTGCAAACTGTTCTCTAACCTTGTACAAACACTAACACTATCTCCAAATGGCCTAAAATGAGATTCCACACGACCCACGTCACTTACGACTTCCATCGGGTGCGTCCAAAACTATTTATGACCGATGGTACGTTTAGTGCAAACTGTGCACTTATCTTGTGTCAAGATTAGCACTATCTCCAAACGAAACAAACAGAGCTCCACCAGACCCTCGTCGCCTTAGGAATACCTTGGGTGCGTATAAAACAATTTATGAGCCCGTGGTATGTTTGACGCAAACAAAGCACCTAACTTGCACCGATGCTAACATTGTCTCAAAACAGATCGAAACAAGATTCCAGATGACCCACGTCACCTTGGAGTTCCATCGGGTGCCTCTGATACTATTTCCAAGCCTGTGGTATGTTCGACGCAAACCGTGCACCAATCTTGCATCAAGGGAAGCACTATCCCCAAACGGATGGAACCGAGCTTCCACTTGAGCCTCGTCACCTAGGAGTCTGATCGAGTTCGTCCAATACGATTTCTATGCCTATGGTATGTCTGGTGCAATCCGTGCTCCAACCTTGCACAAACACTAACACTATCTCCAAATGGACTAAAACGATATTCCACACGACCCACATCACTTACGAGTTCCATCGGGTGCGTCCAAAACTATTTATGACCTATGGTACGTTCAATGCAAATCATGCACCTATCTTCTGTAGCACTATCTCCAAATGGACCGAACAGATCTCCACCATACCCTCATCACCTAGGAGTACCGCAGGAGCTTCTAAAACGATTTATGAACCTATGGTACGTTCAGTGCAAACCGTGCACCTATCTTGCACCGACGCTAACACTGTCTCAAAATAGATCGAAACAAGATTCCACATGACCCACGTCACCTAGGAGTTCCATCGGGTGCCTCTAATACTATTTTCGAGCCTACGGTACATTTGACGCAAACCGAGCACCAATCTTAAATCAAGAGTAGCACTACCTCCAAACGTACCGAATTGAGCTTCCACTTGAGCCTCGTCACCTTGGAGTCCCCTCAAGTGCGTCCAAAATGATTTCTGTGCCTATGCTACATTTGGTGCAACCGTGCCCCTATCTTGCACTAACACTAAAACTGTCTACAAACTGACTACAATGAGATTCCACACGACCCATGTCACTTACGAGTTCCATTGGGTGCATCCAAAACTATTTATGAGCCTATGGTACGTTTGGTGCAAACTGTGCACCTATCTTGCGTCAAGATTAGCACTATCTCCAAACGAAACAAACAGAGCTCCACCAGACCCTCGTCGCCTTAGGAGTACCTCGGGAGTATATAAAACAATTTATGAGCCCATGATATGTTTGACACAAACCAAGCACCTAATTTGCTCCGACGCTAACACTATCTCAAAACAGATCGAAACAAGATTGCAGATGACCCACGTCACCTTGGAGTTCCATCGGGTGCCTATGATACTATTTCTGAGCCTGTGGTATGTTCGACGCAAACCGTGCACCAATCTTGCATCAAGGGAAACACTATCCCCAAACGGACCGAACCGAGCTTCCACTTGAGCCTCGTCACCTAGGAGTCTGATCGAGTTCGTCCAAAATAATTTCTATGCATATGGTATGTTTGGTGCAAACTGTTCTCTAACCTTGTACAAACACTAACACTATCTCCAAATGGCCTAAAATGAGATTCCACACGACCCACGTCACTTACGAGTTCCATCGGGTGCGTCCAAAATTATTTATGACCTATGGTACGTTTAGTGCAAACTGTCCACTTATCTTGCGTCAAGATTAGCACTATCTCCAAACGAAACAAACAGAGCTCCACCAGACCCTCGTCGCCTTAGGAATACCTCGGGTGTGTATAAAACAATTTATGAGCCCATGATATGTTTGACGCAAACAAAGCACCTAATTTGCTCTGACGCTAACACTGTCTCAAAACAGATCGAAACAAGATTGCAGATGACCCACGTCACCTTGGAGTTCCATCGGGTGCCTCTGATACTATTTCCGAGCCTGTGGTATGTTCGACGCAAACCGTGCACCAATCATGCATCAAGAGTAGCACTATCTCCAAATGGACCGTACCGAGCTTCCACTTGAGCCTCGTCATCTATGAGTCCCATCGAGTGTGTCTAAAACGATCTCTATGCCTAGGGTACGTTCAGTGCAAACCATGCACCTATCTTGCACTGATGCTAACACAATCTCAAAATAGATCCAAACGAGATTCCCTAGGACCCACATCACTTAGGAGATCCATTGGGTGCCTCCAATACTATTTTCGAGCCTACGGCAGATTTGACGCAAACCGAGTACCAATCTTGCATCAAGAGTAGCACTATCTCCAAATGTACCGAGTCGAGCTTCCACTTGAGCCTCATCACCTAGGAGTCCCCTCGAGTGCGTCAAAAATGATTTCCATGCCTATGCTACATTTGGTGCAAACCGTGCACCAATCTTGCATCAAGAGAAGCACTATCCCCAAATGGACCAAATTGAGCTTCCACTTGAGCCTCGTCACCTAGAAGTACCCTCGAGTGCGTCCAAAACGATTTCTATGCCTATGATACGTTAGGTGCAACCGTGCCCTTATCTTGCACTAACACTAAAACTGTCTACAAACCGACTACAATGAGATTCCACACGACCACGTCACTTACGAGTTCCATCGGGTACATCCAAAACTATTTATGAGCCTATGGTACGTTTAGTGCAAATTGTGCACCTATCTTGCGTCAAGATTAGCACTATCTCCAAACGAAACAAACAGATCTCCACCAGACCCTCGTCGCCTTAGGAATACCTCGGGTGCGTATAAAACAATTTATGAGCCCGTGGTATGTTTGACGCAAACAAAGCACCTAACTTGCACTGATGCTAACATTGTCTCAAAACAGATCGAAACAAGATTCCAGATGACCCACGTCACCTTGGAGTTCCATCGGGTGCCTCTGATACTATTTCCAAGCCTGTGGTATGTTCGACGCAAACCGTGCACCAATCTTGCATCAAGGGAAGCACTATCCCCAAACGGATGGAACCGAGCTTCCACTTGAGCCTCGTCACCTAGAAGTCTGATCGAGTTCATCCAAAACAATTTCTATGCCTATGGTATGTTCGGTGCAAACCGTGCTCCAACCTTGCACTAACACTAACACTATCTCCAAATGGACTAAAACGAGATTCCACACGACCCACGTCACTTACGAGTTCCATCGGGTGCGTCTAAAACTATTTACGAACTATGGTACATTCAATGCAAACCGCGCACCTATCTTCTGTAGCACTATCTCCAAACGGACCGAACAGATCTCCACCAGACCCTCATCACCTTGGAGTACCGCGAGTGCTTCTAAAATGATTTATGAACCTATTATACGTTTGACGCAAACCGAGCACCTATCTTGCACCGACGCTAACACTGTTTCAAAACAGATCGAAACAAGATTCCACATGACCCACATAACCTAGGAGTTCCATAGGGTGCCTCCAATACTATTTCCGAGCCTACGGTACGTTCGACGCAAACCATGCACCAATCATGCATTAAGAGTAGCACTATCTCCAAATGGACCGTACCGAGCTTCCACTTGAGCCTCATCACCTAGGAGTCCCATCGAGTGTGTCCAACACGATTTCTATGCCTATCGTACGTTCAATGCAAACCGTGCACCTATCTGGCACCGACGCTAACACTGTCTCAAAATAGATCGAAACAAGATTCGACACGACCCACATCACCTAGGAGTTCCAACGGGTGCCTCCAATACTATTTTCTGAGCCTATGGTTCATTCGACGCAAACCGAGCACCAATCTTGCATCAAGAGTAGCACTATCTCCAAATGGACCGTACCGAGCTTCCACTTGAGCCTCGTCACCTAGGAGTCCCATCGAGTGTGTCCAAAACGATTTCTATGCCTATGGTACGTTCAGTGCAAACCGTGCACCTATCTTGCACCGACGCTAACACTATCTCGAAATAGATCGAAACAAGATTCCACATGACCCACGTCACCTAGGAGTTCCATCGGGTGCCTCCAATACTATTTCCGAGCCTACAGTACATTTGACGCAAACTGAGCACCAATCTTAAATCAAGAGTAGCACTACCTCCAAACGTACCGAATTGAGCTTCCACTTGAGCCTTGTCACCTAGGAGTCCCCTCGAGTGCGTCTAAAATGATTTCTATGCCTATGCTACGTTTGGTGCAACCGTGCCCCTATCTTACACTAACACTAAAACTGTCTACAAACCGACTACAATGAGATTCCACATGACCCACGTCACTTACGAGTTACATCGGGTGCATCCAAAACTATTTATGAGCCTATGGTACGTTTAGTGCAAACTATGCACCTATCTTGCGTCAAGATTAGCACTATCTCCAAACGAAACAAACAGAGCTCCACCAGACCCTCGTCGCCTTAGGAGTACCTTGGGAGTATATAAAACAATTTATGAGCCCATGGTATGTTTGACGCAAACCAAGCACCTAACTTGCTTCGACGCTAACACTGTCTCAAAACAGATCGAAACAAGATTGCAGATGACCCACGTCACCTTGGAGTTCCATCAGGTGCCTCTGATACTATTTCCGAGCCTATGGTACATTCGACGCAAACCGTGCACCAATCATGCATCAAGAGTAGCACTATCTCCAAATGGACCGTACCGAGCTTCCACTTGAGTCTCGTCACCTAGGAGTCCCATCGAGTGTGTCCAAAATGATTTCTATGCCTATGGTACGTTTGACGCAAACCGTGCACCCATCTTGCACCCACGCTAACACTGTCTCAAAATAGATTGAAACAAGATTCCACATGACCCACGTAACCTAGGAGTTCCATCGGGTGCCTCCAATACTATTTGCGAGCCTACGGTACATTCGATGCAAATCGTGCACCAATCATGCATCAAGAGTAGCACTATCTCCAAATGGACTGTACCGAGCTTCCACTTGAGCCTCATCACCTAGGAGTCCCATCAAGTGTGTCCAAAACGATTTCTATGCCTATGGTACGTTCAGTGCAAACTGTGCATCTATCTTGCACTGATGCTAACACTATCTCAAAATAGATCCAAACGAGATTCCACCGGACCCACATCACTTAGGAGTTCCATCGGGTGCCTCCAATACTATTTTTGAGCCTACGACACATTCGACGCAAACCGAGTACCAATCTTGCATCAAGAGTAGCACTATCTCCAAATGTACCGAGTCGAGCTTCCACTTGAGCCTCGTCACCTAGGAGTCCCCTCGAGTGCGTCCAAAATGATTTCCATGCCTATGCTACATTTGGTACAAACCGTGCACCAATCTTGCATCAAGAGAAGCACTATCCCCAAATGGACCGAATTGAGCTTCCACTTGAGCCTCGTGACCTAGAAGTACCCTCGAGTGCGTCCAGAATGATTTATATGCCTATGCTACATTTGGTGCAACCGTGCCCCTATCTTGCACTAACACTAAAACTGTCTACAAACCGACTACAATGAGATTCCACACGACCACGTCACTTACGAGTTCCATCGGGTACATCCAAAACTATTTATGAGCCTATGGTTTGTTTAGTGCAAATTGTGCACCTATCTTGCGTCAAGATTAGCACTATCTCCAAACGAAACAAACAGAGCTCCACCAGACCCTCGTCGCCTTAGGAATACCTCGGGTGCGTATAAAACAATTTATGAGCCCGTGGTATGTTTGACGCAAACAAAGCACCTAACTTGCACCGATGCTAACGTTGTCTCAAAACAGATCGAAACAAGATTCCAGATGACCCACCTCACCTTGGAGTTCCATCGGGTGCCTCTGATACTATTTCCAAGCCTGTGCTATGTTCGACGCAAACCGTGCACCAATCTTGCATCAAGGGAGCACTATCCCCAAACGCACTGAACCGAGCTTCCACTTGAGCCTCGTCACCTAGGAGTCTGATCGAGATCGTCCAAAACGATTTCTATGCCTATGGTATGTCCGGTGCAAACCGTGCTCCAACCCTGCACAAACACTAACACTATCTCCAAATGGACTAAAATGAGATTCCACACGACCCACGTCACTTACGAGTTCCATTCGGTGCGTCCAAAACTATATATGACCTATGGTACGTTCAATGCAAACCGTGCACCTATCTTCTGTAGCACTATCTCCAAATGGACCGAACAGATCTCAACCAGACCCTCATCACCTAGGAGTACCGCAGGAGCTTCTCAAATGATTTATGAACCTACGGTATGTTTGACGCAAACCGAGCACCTCTCTTGCACCGACGCTAACAATGTTTCAAAACAGATCGAAACACGATTCCACATGACCCACGTAACCTAGGAGTTCCATAGGGCGCCTCCAATACCATTTCCGAGCCTACGGTACGTTCGACGCAAACCGTGCACCAATCATGCATCAAGAGTAGCACTATCTCCAAATGGATCGTACCGAGCTTCCACTTGAGCCTCGTCACCTAGGAGTCCCATCGAGTGTGTCCAAAACGATTTCTATGCCTATGGTATGTTCAGTGCAAACCGTGCACCTATCTTGCACCGATGCTAACACTATCTCAAAATAGATCCAAACGAGATTCCACAGGACCCACATCACTTAGGAGTTCCATCGGGTGCCTCCAATACTATTTTTGAGCCTACGACACATTCGACGCAAACCGAGTACCAATCTTGCATCAAGAGTAGCACTATCTCCAAATGTACCGAGTCGAGCTTCCACTTGAGCCTCGTCACCTAGGAGTCTCCTCGAGTGCGTCCAAAATGATTTCCATGCCTATGCTACATTTGGTGCAAACCGTGCACCAATCTTGCATCAAGAGAAGCACTATCCCCAAATGGACCGAATTGAGCTTCCACTTGAGCCTCATCACCTAGAAGTACCCTCGAGTGCGTCCAAAACAATTTATATGCCTATTCTACATTTGGTGCAACCGTGCCCCTATCTTGCACTAACACTAAAACAGTCTACAAAACAACTACAATGAGATTCCACACGACCCACGTCACTTACGAGTTCCATCGGGTGCATCCAAAACTATTTATGAGCCTATGGTACGTTTAGTGCAAACTGTGCACCTATCTTGCGTCAAGATTAGCACTATCTCCAAACGAAACAAACAGAGCTCCACTAGACCCTCGTCGCCTTAGGAGTACCTCGGGACTATATAAAATATTTTATGAGCCCATGATATGTTTGTAGCAAACCAAGCACCTAATTTGCTCTGACGCTAACACTGTCTCAAAACAGATCGAAACAAGATTGCAGATGACCCACGTCACCTTGTTGTTCCATCGGGTGCCTCTGATACTATTTCCGAGCCTGTGGTATGTTCGACGCAAACCGTGCACCAATCTTGCATCAAGGGAAGCACTATCACCAAACGGACCAAACCGAGCTTCCACTTGAGCCTCGTCACCTAGGAGTCTGATCGAGTTCGTCCAAAATGATTTCTATGCATATGGTATGTTTGGTGCAAACCGTTCTCTAACCTTGTACAAACACTAACACTATCTCCAAATGGCCTAAAATGAGATTCCACACGACCCACATCACTTACGAGTTCCATCGGGTGCGTCCAAAACTATTTATGACCTATGGTACGTTTAATGCAAACCGCGCACCTATCTTCTGTAGCACTATCTCCAAACGGAACCGAACAGATCTCCAGCTGACCCTCATCACCTAGGAGTACACGGGTGCTTCTAAAATGATTTATGAACCTATTATACGTTTGACGCAAACCGAGCACCTATCTTGCACCGACGCTAACACTGTTTCAAAACAGATCGAAACAAGTTCCACATGACCCACGTAACCTAGGATTTTCCATCGGGTGCCTCCAATACTATTTGCAAACCTACGGTACATTCGACGCAAACCGTGCACCAATCATGCATCAAGAGTAGCACTATCTCCAAATGGACCGTACCGAGCTTCCACTTGAGCCTCGTCATCTATGAGTCCCATCGAGTGTGTCTAAAACGATCTCTATGCCTATGGTACGTTCAGTGCAAACCGTGCACCTATCTTGCACCAATGCTAACACTTTCTCAAAATAGATCCAAACGAGATTCCCTAGGACCCACATCACTTAGGAGTTCCATCGGGTTCCTCCAATACTATTTTCGAGCCTACGACACATTTGACGCAAACCGAGTACCAATCTTGCATCAAGAGTAGCACTATCGCCAAATGTACCGAGTCGAGCTTCCACTTGAGCCTCATCACCTAGGAGTCCCCTCGAGTGCGTCAAAAATGATTTCCATGCCTATGCTACATTTGGTGCAAACCGTGCACCAATCTTGCATCAAGAGAAGCACTATCCCCAAATGGACCAAATTGAGCTTCCACTTGAGCCTCATCACCTAGAAGTACCCTCGAGTGCGTCCAAAACGATTTCTATGCCTATGATACATTTGGTGCAACAGTGCCCTTATCTTGCACTAACACTAAAACTGTCTACAAACCGACTACAATGAGATTCCACACGACCACGTCACTTACGAGTTCCATCGGGTACATCCAAAACTATTTCTGAGCCTATGGTACGTTTAGTGCAAATTGTGCACCTATCTTGCGTCAAGATTAGCACTATCTCCAAACGAAACAAACAGAGCTCCAACAGACCCTCGTCACCTTAGGAATACCTCGGGTGCGTATAAAACAATTTATGAGCCCGTGGTATGTTTGACGCAAACAAAGCACCTAACTTGCACCGATGCTAACGTTGTCTCAAAACAGATCGAAACAAGATTCCAGATGACCCACCTCACCTTGGAGTTCCATCGGGTGCCTCTGATACTATTTTCCAAGCCTGTGCTATGTTCGACGCAAACCGTGCACCAATCTTGCATTAAGGGAGCACTATCCCCAAACGCACTGAACCGAGCTTCCACTTGAGCCTCGTCACCTAGGAGTCTGATCGAGATCGTCCAAAGCGATTTCTATGCCTATGGTATGTCCGGTGCAAACCGTGCTCCAACCCTGCACAAACACTAACACTATCTCCAAATGGACTAAAATGAGATTCCACACGACCCACGTCACTTACGAGTTCCATTCGGTGCGTCCAAAACTATATATGACCTATGGTACGTTCAATGCAAACCGTGCACCTATCTTCTGTAGCACTATCTCCAAATGGACCGAACAGAAATCAACCAGACCCTCATCACCTAGGAGTACCGCAGGAGCTTCTCAAATGATTTATGAACCTACGATATGTTTGACGCAAACCGAGCACCTCTCTTGCACCGACGCTAACAATGTTTCAAAACAGATTGAAACACGATTCCACATGACCCACGTAACCTAGGAGTTCCATAGGGCGCCTCCAATACCATTTCCGAGCCTACGGTACGTTCGACGCAAACCGTGCACCAATCATGCATCAAGAGTAGCACTATCTCCAAATGGATCGTACCGAGCTTCCACTTGAGCCTCGTCACCTAGGAGTCCCATCGAGTGTGTCCAAAACGATTTCTATGCCTATGGTATGTTCAGTGCAAACCGTGCGCCTATCTTGCACCGATGCTAACACTATCTCAAAATAGATCCAAACGAGATTCCACAGGACCCACATCACTTAGGAGTTCCATCGGGTGCCTCCAATACTATTTTTGAGCCTACGACACATTCGACGCAAACCGAGTACCAATCTTGCATCAAGAGTAGCACTATCTCCAAATGTACCGAGTCGAGCTTCCACTTGAGCCTCGTCACCTAGGAGTCCCCTCGAGTGCGTCCAAAATGATTTCCATGCCTATGCTACATTTGGTACAAACCGTGCACCAATCTTGCATCAAGAGAAGCACTATCCCCAAATGGACCGAATTGAGCTTCCACTTGAGCCTCGTCACCTAGAAGTACCCTCGAGTGCGTCCAGAATGATTTATATGCCTATGCTACATTTGGTGCAACCGTGCCCCTATCTTGCACTAACACTAAAACTGTCTACAAACCGACTACAATGAGATTCCACACGACCACGTCACTTACGAGTTCCATCGGGTACATCCAAAACTATTTATGAGCCTATGGTTTGTTTAGTGCAAATTGTGCACCTATCTTGCGTCAAGATTAGCACTATCTCCAAACGAAACAAACAGAGCTCCACCAGACCCTCGTCGCCTTAGGAATACCTCGGGTGCGTATAAAACAATTTATGAGCCCGTGGTATGTTTGACGCAAACAAAGCACCTAACTTGCACCGATGCTAACGTTGTCTCAAAACAGATCGAAACAAGATTCCAGATGACCCACCTCACCTTGGAGTTCCATCGGGTGCCTCTGATACTATTTCCAAGCCTGTGCTATGTTCGACGCAAACCGTGCACCAATCTTGCATCAAGGGAGCACTATCCCCAAACGCACTGAACCGAGCTTCCACTTGAGCCTCGTCACCTAGGAGTCTGATCGAGATCGTCCAAAACGATTTCTATGCCTATGGTATGTCCGGTGCAAACCGTGCTCCAACCCTGCACAAACACTAACACTATCTCCAAATGGACTAAAATGAGATTCCACACGACCCACGTCACTTACGAGTTCCATTCGGTGCGTCCAAAACTATATATGACCTATGGTACGTTCAATGCAAACCGTGCACCTATCTTCTGTAGCACTATCTCCAAATGGACCGAACAGATCTCAACCAGACCCTCATCACCTAGGAGTACCGCAGGAGCTTCTCAAATGATTTATGAACCTACGGTATGTTTGACGCAAACCGAGCACCTCTCTTGCACCGACGCTAACAATGTTTCAAAACAGATCGAAACACGATTCCACATGACCCACGTAACCTAGGAGTTCCATAGGGCGCCTCCAATACCATTTCCGAGCCTACGGTACGTTCGACGCAAACCGTGCACCAATCATGCATCAAGAGTAGCACTATCTCCAAATGGATCGTACCAAGCTTCCACTTGAGCCTCGTCACCTAGGAGTCCCATCGAGTGTGTCCAAAACGATTTCTATGCCTATGGTATGTTCAGTGCAAACCGTGCACCTATCTTGCACCGATGCTAACACTATCTCAAAATAGATCCAAACGAGATTCCACAGGACCCACATCACTTAGGAGTTCCATCGGGTGCCTCCAATACTATTTTTGAGCCTACGACACATTCGACGCAAACCGAGTACCAATCTTGCATCAAGAGTAGCACTATCTCCAAATGTACCGAGTCGAGCTTCCACTTGAGCCTCGTCACCTAGGAGTCTCCTCGAGTGCGTCCAAAATGATTTCCATGCCTATGCTACATTTGGTGCAAACCGTGCACCAATCTTGCATCAAGAGAAGCACTATCCCCAAATGGACCGAATTGAGCTTCCACTTGAGCCTCATCACCTAGAAGTACCCTCGAGTGCGTCCAAAACAATTTATATGCCTATTCTACATTTGGTGCAACCGTGCCCCTATCTTGCACTAACACTAAAACAGTCTACAAAACAACTACAATGAGATTCCACACGACCCACGTCACTTACGAGTTCCATCGGGTGCATCCAAAACTATTTATGAGCCTATGGTACGTTTAGTGCAAACTGTGCACCTATCTTGCGTCAAGATTAGCACTATCTCCAAACGAAACAAACAGAGCTCCACTAGACCCTCGTCGCCTTAGGAGTACCTCGGGACTATATAAAATATTTTATGAGCCCATGATATGTTTGTAGCAAACCAAGCACCTAATTTGCTCTGACGCTAACACTGTCTCAAAACAGATCGAAACAAGATTGCAGATGACCCACGTCACCTTGGAGTTCCATCGGGTGCCTCTGATACTATTTCCGAGCCTGTGGTATGTTCGACGCAAACCGTGCACCAATCTTGCATCAAGGGAAGCACTATCACCAAACGGACCAAACCGAGCTTCCACTTGAGCCTCGTCACCTAGGAGTCTGATCGAGTTCGTCCAAAATGATTTCTATGCATATGGTATGTTTGGTGCAAACCGTTCTCTAACCTTGTACAAACACTAACACTATCTCCAAATGGCCTAAAATGAGATTCCACACGACCCACATCACTTACGAGTTCCATCGGGTGCGTCCAAAACTATTTATGACCTATGGTACGTTTAATGCAAACCGCGCACCTATCTTCTGTAGCACTATCTCCAAACGGAACCGAACAGATCTCCACCTGACCCTCATCACCTAGGAGTACACGGGTGCTTCTAAAATGATTTATGAACCTATTATACGTTTGACGCAAACCGAGCACCTATCTTGCACCGACGCTAACACTGTTTCAAAACAGATCGAAACAAGTTCCACATGACCCACGTAACCTAGGATTTTCCATCGGGTGCCTCCAATACTATTTGCAAACCTACGGTACATTCGACGCAAACCGTGCACCAATCATGCATCAAGAGTAGCACTATCTCCAAATGGACCGTACCGAGCTTCCACTTGAGCCTCGTCATCTATGAGTCCCATCGAGTGTGTCTAAAACGATCTCTATGCCTATGGTACGTTCAGTGCAAACCGTGCACCTATCTTGCACCAATGCTAACACTTTCTCAAAATAGATCCAAACGAGATTCCCTAGGACCCACATCACTTAGGAGTTCCATCGGGTTCCTCCAATACTATTTTCGAGCCTACGACACATTTGACGCAAACCGAGTACCAATCTTGCATCAAGAGTAGCACTATCGCCAAATGTACCGAGTCGAGCTTCCACTTGAGCCTCATCACCTAGGAGTCCCCTCGAGTGCGTCAAAAATGATTTCCATGCCTATGCTACATTTGGTGCAAACCGTGCACCAATCTTGCATCAAGAGAAGCACTATCCCCAAATGGACCAAATTGAGCTTCCACTTGAGCCTCATCACCTAGAAGTACCCTCGAGTGCGTCCAAAACGATTTCTATGCCTATGATACATTTGGTGCAACAGTGCCCTTATCTTGCACTAACACTAAAACTGTCTACAAACCGACTACAATGAGATTCCACACGACCACGTCACTTACGAGTTCCATCGGGTACATCCAAAACTATTTCTGAGCCTATGGTACGTTTAGTGCAAATTGTGCACCTATCTTGCGTCAAGATTAGCACTATCTCCAAACGAAACAAACAGAGCTCCAACAGACCCTCGTCACCTTAGGAATACCTCGGGTGCGTATAAAACAATTTATGAGCCCGTGGTATGTTTGACGCAAACAAAGCACCTAACTTGCACCGATGCTAACGTTGTCTCAAAACAGATCGAAACAAGATTCCAGATGACCCACCTCACCTTGGAGTTCCATCGGGTGCCTCTGATACTATTTTCCAAGCCTGTGCTATGTTCGACGCAAACCGTGCACCAATCTTGCATTAAGGGAGCACTATCCCCAAACGCACTGAACCGAGCTTCCACTTGAGCCTCGTCACCTAGGAGTCTGATCGAGATCGTCCAAAGCGATTTCTATGCCTATGGTATGTCCGGTGCAAACCGTGCTCCAACCCTGCACAAACACTAACACTATCTCCAAATGGACTAAAATGAGATTCCACACGACCCACGTCACTTACGAGTTCCATTCGGTGCGTCCAAAACTATATATGACCTATGGTACGTTCAATGCAAACCGTGCACCTATCTTCTGTAGCACTATCTCCAAATGGACCGAACAGAAATCAACCAGACCCTCATCACCTAGGAGTACCGCAGGAGCTTCTCAAATGATTTATGAACCTACGATATGTTTGACGCAAACCGAGCACCTCTCTTGCACCGACGCTAACAATGTTTCAAAACAGATCGAAACACGATTCCACATGACCCACGTAACCTAGGAGTTCCATAGGGCGCCTCCAATACCATTTCCGAGCCTACGGTACGTTCGACGCAAACCGTGCACCAATCATGCATCAAGAGTAGCACTATCTCCAAATGGATCGTACCGAGCTTCCACTTGAGCCTCGTCACCTAGGAGTCCCATCGAGTGTGTCCAAAACGATTTCTATGCCTATGGTATGTTCAGTGCAAACCGTGCGCCTATCTTGCACCGATGCTAACACTATCTCAAAATAGATCCAAACGAGATTCCACAGGACCCACATCACTTAGGAGTTCCATCGGGTGCCTCCAATACTATTTTTGAGCCTACGACACATTCGACGCAAACCGAGTACCAATCTTGCATCAAGAGTAGCACTATCTCCAAATGTACCGAGTCGAGCTTCCACTTGAGCCTCGTCACCTAGGAGTCCCCTCGAGTGCGTCCAAAATGATTTCCATGCCTATGCTACATTTGGTGCAAACCGTGCACCAATCATGCATCAAGAGAAGCACTATCCCCAAATGGACCGAATTGAGCTTCCACTTGAGCCTCATCACCTAGAAGTACCCTCGAGTGCGTCCAAAACAACTTATATGCCTATGCTACATTTGGTGGAACCGTGCCCCTATCTTGCACTAACACTAAAACAGTCTACAAACCGACTACAACGAGATTCCACACGACCCACGTCACTTACGAGTTCCATCGGGTGCATCCAAAACTATTTATGAGCCTATGGTACGTTTAGTGCAAACTGTGCACCTATCTTGCGTCAAGATTAGCACTATCTCCAAACGAAACAAACAGAGCTCCACCAGACCCTCGTCGCCTTAGGAGTACCTCGGGACTATATAAAACATTTTATGCGCCCATGATATGTTTGTAGCAAACCAAGCACCTAATTTGCTCTGACGCTAACACTGTCTCAAAACAGATCGAAAGAAGATTGCAGATGACCCACGTCACCTTGGAGTTCCATCGGGTGCCTCTGATACTATTTCCGAGCCTGTGGTATGTTCGACGCAAACCGTGCACCAATCTTGCATCAAGGGAAGCACTATCCCCAAACGGACCGAACCGAGCTTCCACTTGAGCCTCGTCACCTAGGAGTCTGATCGAGTTCGTCCAAAATGATTTCTATGCATATGGTATGTTTGGTGCAAACCGTTCTCTAACCTTGTACAAACACTAACACTATCTCCAAATGGCCTAAAATGAGATTCCACACGACCCACATCACTTACGAGTTCCATCGGGTGCGTCCAAAACTATTTATGACCTATGGTACGTTTAATGCAAACCGCGCACCTATCTGCTGTAGCACTATCTCCAAACAGAACCGAACAGATCTCCACCAGACCCTCATCACCTAGGAGTACACGGGTGCTTCTAAAATGATTTATGAACCTATTATACGTTTGACGCAAACCGAGCACCTATCTTGCACCGACGCTAACACTATTTCAAAACAGATCGAAATAAGATTCCACATGACCCACGTAACCTAGGATTTCCATCCGGTGCCTCCAACACTATTTGCGAGCCTACGGTACATTTGACGCAAACCGTGCACCAATCATGCATCAAGGGTAGCACTATCTCCAAATGGACCGTACCGAGCTTCCACTTGAGCCTCGTCATCTATGAGTCCCATCGAGTGTGTCTAAAACGATCTCTATGCCTATGGTACGTTTAGTGCAAACCGTGCACCTATCTTACACCGATGCTAACACTACCTCAAAATAGATCCAAACGAGATTCCCTAGGACCCACATCACTTAGGAGTTCCATCGGGTTCCTCCAATACTATTTTCGAGCCTACGGCACATTTGACGCAAACCGAGTACCAATCTTGCATCAAGAGTAGCACTATCTCCAAATGTACCGAGTCGAGCTTCCACTTGAGCCGCATCACCTAGGAGTCCCCTCGAGTGCGTCAAAAATGATTTCCATGCCTATGCTACATTTGGTGCAAACCGTGCGCCAATCTTGCATCAAGAGAAGCAATATCCCCAAATGGACCAAATTGAGCTTCCACTTGAGCCTCATCACCTAGAAGTACCCTCGAGTGCGTCCAAAACGATTTCTATGCCTATGATACATTTGGTGCAACCGTGCCCTTATCTTGCACTAACACTAAAACTATCTACAAACCGACTACAATGAGATTCCACACGACCACGTCACTTACGAGTTCCATCGGGTACATCCAAAACTATTTCTGAGCCTTTGGTACGTTTAGTGCAAATTGTGCACCTATCTTGCGTCAAGATTAGCACTATCTCCAAACGAAACAAACAGAGCTCCACCAGACCCTCGTCGCCTTAGGAATACCTCGGGTGCGTATAAAACAATTTATGAGCCCGTGGTATGTTTGATGCAAACAAAGCACCTAACTTGCACCGATGCTAACATTGTCTCAAAACAGATCGAAACAAGATTCTAGATGACCCACCACACCTTGGAGTTCCATCGGGTGCCTCTGATACTATTTCCAAGCCTATGGTATGTTCGACGCAAACCGTGCACCAATCTTGCATAAGGGGAGCACTATCCCCAAACGCACTGAACCGAGCTTCCACTTGAGCCTCGTCACCTAGGAGTCTGATCGAGATCGTCCAAAACGATTTCTATGCCTATGGTATGTCCGGTGCAAACCGTGCTCCAACCCTGCACAAACACTAACACTATCTCCAAATGGACTAAAATGAGATTCCACACGACCCACGTCACTTACGAGTTCCATTGGGTGCGTCCAAAACTATATATGACCTATGGTACGTTCAATGCAAACCGTGCACCTATCTTCTGTAGCACTATCTCCAAATGGACCGAACAGATCTCAACCAGACCCTCATCACCTAGGAGTACCGCAGGAGCTTCTCAAATGATTTATGAACCTACGGTATGTTTGACGCAAACCGAGCACCTCTCTTGCACCGACGCTAACAATGTTTCAAAACAGATCGAAACACGATTCCACATGACCCACGTAACCTAGGAGTTCCATAGGGCGCCTCCAATACTATTTCCGAGCCTACGGTACGTTCGACGCAAACCGTGCACCAATCATGCATCAAGAGTAGCACTATCTCCAAATGGATCGTACCGAGCTTCCACTTGAGCCTCGTCACCTAGGAGTCCCATCGAGTGTGTCCAAAATGATTTCTATGCCTATGGTATGTTCAGTGCAAATCGTGCGCCTATCTTGCACCGATGCTAACACTATCTCAAAATAGATCCAAACGAGATTCCACAGTACCCACATCACTTAGGAGTTCCATCGGATGCCTCCAATACTATTTTTGAGCCTACGACACATTCGACGCAAACCGAGTACCAATCTTGCATCAAGAGTAGCACTATCTCCAAATGTACCGAGTCGAGCTTCCACTTGAGCCTCGTCACCTAGGAGTCCCCTCGAGTGCGTCCAAAATGATTTCCATGCCTATGCTACATTTGGTGCAAACCGTGCACCAATCTTGCATCAAGAGAAGCACTATCCCCAAATGGACCGAATTGAGCTTCCACTTGAGCCTCACCACCTAGAAGTACCCTCGAGTGCGTCCAAAACAATTTATATGCCTATGCTACATTTGGTGCAACTGTGCCCCTATCTTGCACTAACACTAAAACAGTCTACAAACCGACTACAATGAGATTCCACACGACCCACGTCACTTACGAGTTCCATCGGGTGCATCCAAAACTATTTATGAGCCTATGGTACGTTTAGTGCAAACTGTGCACCTATCTTGCGTCAAGATTAGCACTATCTCCAAACGAAACAAACAGAGCTCCACCAGACCCTCGTCGCCTTAGGAGTACCTCGGGACTATATAAAACATTTTATGAGCCCATGATATGTTTGTAGCAAACCAAGCACCTAATTTGCTCTGACGCTAACACTGTCTCAAAACAGATCGAAACAAGATTGCAGATGACCCACGTCACCTTGGAGTTCCATCGGGTGCCTCTGATACTATTTCTGAGCCTGTGGTATGTTCGACGCAAACCGTGCACCAATCTTGCATCAAGGGAAGCACTATCCCCAAACGGACCGAACCGAGCTTCCACTTGAGCCTCGTCACCTAGGAGTCTGATCGAGTTCGTCCAAAATGATTTCTATGCATATGGTATGTTTGGTGCAAACCGTTCTCTAACCTTGTACAAACACTAACACTATCTCCAAATGGCCTAAAATGAGATTCCACACGACCCACATCATTTACGAGTTCCATCGGGTGCGTCCAAAACTATTTATGACCTATGGTACGTTTAATGCAAACCACGCACCTATCTTCTGTAGCACTATCTCCAAACAGAACCGAACAGATCTCCACCAGACCCTCATCACCTAGGAGTACACGTGTGCTTCTAAAATGATTTATGAACCTATTATACGTTTGAAGCAAACCGAGCACCTATCTTGCACCGACGCTAACACTGTTTCAAAACAGATCGAAACAAGATTCCACATGACCCACGTAACCTAGGATTTTCATCGGGTGCCTCCAATACTATTTGCGAGCCTACGGTACATTCGACGCAAACCGTGCACCAATCATGCATCAAGAGTAGCACTATCTCCAAATGGACCGTACCGAGCTTCCACTTGAGCCTTGTCATCTATGAGTCCCATCGAGTGTGTCTAAAATGATCTCTATGCCTATGGTACGTTCAATGCAAACCGTGCACCTATCTTGCACCGATGCTAACACTATCTCAAAATAGATCCAAACGAGATTCCCTAGGACCCACATCACTTAGGAGTTCCATCGGGTTCCTCCAATACTATTTTCGAGCCTACGGCACATTTGACGCAAACCGAGTAGCAATCTTGCATCAAGAGTAGCACTATCTCCAAATGTACCGAGTCGAGCTTCCACTTGAGCCTCATCACCTAGGAGTCCCCTCGAGTGCGTCAAAAATGATTTCCATGCCTATGCTACATTTGGTGCAAACCGTGCACCAATCTTGCATCAAGAGAAGCAATATCCCCAAATGGACCAAATTGAGCTTCCACTTGAGCCTCATCACCTAGAAGTACCCTCGAGTGCGTCCAAAACGATTTCTATGCCTATGATACATTTGGTGCAACCGTGCCCCTATCTTACACTAACACTAAAACTGTCTACAAACCGACTACAATGAGATTCCACACGACCCATGTCACTTACGAGTTACATCGGGTGCATCCAAAACTATTTATGAGCCTATGGTACGTTTAGTGCAAATTATGCACCTATCTTGCGTCAAGATTAGCACTATCTCCAAACGAAACAAACAGAGCTCCACCGGACCCTCGTCGCCTTAGGAGTACCTTGAGAGCATATAAAACAATTTATGAGCCCATGGTATGTTTGACGCAAACCCAGCACTTAACTTGCTCCGACGCTAACACTGTCTCAAAACAGATCGAAACAAGATTGCAGATGACCCACGTCACCTTGGAGTTCCATCGGGTGCCTCTGATACTATTTCCAAGCCTATGGTACATTCGACGCAAACCGTGCACCTATCTTGCACCCACGCTAACACTGTCTCAAAATAGATCGAAACAAGATTCCATATGACCCACGTAACCTAGGAGTTCCATCGGGTGCCTCCAATACTATTTGCGAGCCTACGGTACATTCGATGCAAACCGTGCACCAATCATGCATCAAGAGTAGCACTATCTCCAAATGGACTGTACCGAGCTTCCACTTGAGCCTCGTCACCTAGGAGTCCCCTCATGTGCGTCCAAAACGATTTCTATGCCTATGGTACGTTCAGTGCAAACCGTGCACCTATCTTGCACCGATGCTAACACTATCTCAAAATAGATCCAAACGAGATTCCACAGAACCCACATCACTTAGGAGTTCCATCGGGTGCCTCCAATACTATTTTTGAGCCTACGACATATTCGACGCAAACCGAGTACCAATCTTGCATCAAGAGTAGCACTATCTCCAAATGTACCGAGTCGAGCTTCCACTTGAGCCTCATCACCTAGGAGTCCCCTCGAGTGTGTCCAAAATGATTTCCATGCCTATGCTACATTTGGTGCAAACCTTGCACCAATCTTGCATCAAGAGAAGCACTATCCCCAAATGGACCGAATTGAGCTTCCACTTGAGCCTCGTCACCTAGAAGTACCCTCGAGTGCGTCCAGAACGATTTATATGCCTATTCTACATTTGGTACAACCGTGCCCCTATCTTGCACTAACACTAAAACTGTCTACAAACCGACTACAATGAGATTCCACACGACCACGTCACTTACGAGTTCCATCGGGTACATCCGAAACTATTTATGAGCCTATGGTACGTTTAGTGCAAATTGTGCACCTATCTTTTGTCAAGATTAGCACTATCTCCAAACGAAACAAACAGAGCTCCACCAGACCCTCGTCGCCTTAGGAATACCTCGGGTGCGTATAAAACAATTTATGAGCCCGTGGTATGTTTGACGCAAACAAAGCACCTAACTTGCACCGATGCTAACATTGTCTCAAAACAGATCCAAACAAGATTCCAGATGACCCACCTCACCTTGGAGTTCCATCGGGTGCCTCTGATACTATTTCCAAGCCTGTGGTATGTTCGACGCAAACCGTGCACCAATCTTGCATCAAGGGAAGCACTATCCCCAAACGCACTGAACCGAGCTTCCACTTGAGCCTCATCACCTAGGAGTCTGATCGAGATCGTCCAAAACGATTTCTATGCCTATGGTATGTCTGGTGCAAACCGTGCTCCAACCCTGCACAAACACTAACACTATCTCCAAATGGACTAAAACGAGATTCCACACCACCCACGTCACTTACGAGTTCCATTGGGTGCGTCCAAAACTATATATGACCTATGGTACGTTCAATGCAAACCGTGCACCTATCTTCTATAGCACTATCTCCAAATGGACCGAACAGATCTCAACCAGACCCTCATCACCTAGGAGTACCACGGGAGCTTCTCAAATGATTTATGAACCTACAGTATGTTTGACGCAAACTGAGCACCTCTCTTGCACCGATGCTAACAATGTTTCAAAATAGATCGAAACACGATTCCACATGACCCACTAACCTAGGAGTTCCATAGGGCGCCTCCAATACTATTTTCGAGCCTACGGTACGTTCGATGCAAACCGTGCACCAATCATGCATCAAGAGTAGCACTATCTCCAAATGGACAGTACCGAGCTTCCACTTGAGCCTCGTCACCTAGGAGTCCCATCGAGTGTGTCCAAAACAATTTCTATGCCTATGGTACGTTCACTGCAAACCGTGCATCTATGTTGCACCGATGCTAACATTGTCTCAAAATAGATCGAAATGAGATTCCACATGACCCACGTCTCCTAGGAGTTCCATTAGGAGCCCCCAATACTATTTCCGAGCCTATGGTACATTCGACGCAAACTGAGCACCTATCTTGCATCAAGAGTAGCACTATCTCCAAATGGACCGTACCGAGCTCCCACTTGAGCCTCGTCACCTTGGAGTCCCATTGAGTGTGTCCAAAACGATTTCTATGCCTATGGTATGTTCATTGCAAACCATGCACCTATCTTGCACCAACACTAACACTGTCTCAAAATAGATCTAAATGAGATTCCACATGACCCACATCACCTAGGAGTTCCATCGCGTGCCTCCAATACTATTTTCGAGCCTACGACACATTCGACGCAAACCGAGTACCAATCTTGCATCAAGAGTATCACTATCTCCAAACTACCGAATCAAGCTTCCACTTGAGCCTCGTCACCTAGGAGTCCCCTCGAGTGCGTCCAAAATGATTTCCATGCCTATGCTACATTTGGTGGAAACCGTACACCAATCTTGCATCAAGAGAAGCACTATCCCCAAACGGACCGAACCGAGCTTCCACTTGAGCCTCGTCACCTAGGCGTCTGATTGAGTTCATCCAAAATGATTTCTATGCCAATGGTATGTTTGGTGCAAACCGTGCTCCAACCTTGCACTGACACTAACACTATCTTCAAATGGACTAAAACGAGATTCCACATGACCCACGTCACTTACGAGTTCCATGGTACGTTCAATGCAAACCGTGCACCTGTCTTCTGTAGCACTATCTCCAAATGGACCAAACAGATCTCCACCATACCCTCGTCACCTAGGAGTACCTCGGGTGCTTCTAAAACGATTTATGAACCTATGGTACGTTTGACGCAAACCGAGCACCTATCTTGCACCGACGCTAACACTGTTTCAAAACAGATCGAAACAAGATTCCACATGACCCACGTAACCGAGGAGTTCCATCGGGTGCCTCCAATACTATTTGCGAGCCTACGGTATGTTCGATGCAAACCGTGTACCAATCATGCATCAAGAGTAGCACTATCTCCAAATGGACCGTACCTAGCTTCCACTTGAGCCTCGTCACCTAGGAGTCCCATCGAGTGTGTCCAAAACCATTTCTATGCCTATGGTACGTTTAGTGCAAACCGTGCACCTATCTTGCACCGATGCTAACACTGTCTCAAAATAGATCAAAACGAGATTCCACAGGACCCACATCACCTAGGAGTTCCATCGGGTGCCTCCAATACTATTTCCGAGCCTACGGTACATTCGACGCAAACCGAGTACCAATCTTGCATCAAGAGTAGCATTATCTCCAAACGTACCGAATTGAGCTTCCACTTGAGCCTTGTCACCTAGGAGTCCCCTCGAGTGCGTCCAAAATGATTTCCACGCCTATGCTACATTTGGTGCAAACCGTGCACCAATCTTGCATTAAGAGAAGCACTATCCCCAAATGGACCGAACCGAGCTTCCACTTGAGCATCATCACCTAGGAGTCTGATCAAGTTCGTCCAAAATGATTTCTATGCCTATGGTATGGTCGATACAAACCGTGCTCCAACCTTGCACTGACACTAACACTATCTCCAAATGGACTAAAATGAGATTCCACATGACCCACGTCACTTACGAGTTCCATCGGGTGCGTCCAAAACTATTTATGACCTATGGTACGTTCAATGCAAACCGTGCACCTGACTTCTGTAGCACTATCTCCAAACGGACCAAACAGATCTCAACCATACCCTCGTCGCCTAGGAGTACCACGGGTGCTTCTAAAACGATTTGTGAACCTATGGTACGTTTGACGCAAACCGAGCACCTATGTTGCACCGACGCTAACACTATTTCAAAATAGATCGAAACAAGATTCCACATGACCCATGTAACCTAGGAGTTCCATCGGGTGCCTCCAATACTATATGTGAGCCTACGGTACGTTCGACGCAAACCGAGCACCAATCATGCATCAAGAGTAGCACTATCTCCAAATGGACCGTATCGAGCTTCCACATGAGCCTCGTCACCTAGGAGTCCCATCGAGTGTGTCCAAAACGATTTGTGAACCTATGGTACATGTGATGCAAACCGAGCACCTATCTTGCACGGACGCTAACACCATTTCAAAACAGATCGAAACAAGATTCCACATGACCCACGTAACCTAGGAGTTCCATCGGGTGCCTCCAATACTATTTGTGAGCCTACGGTACGTTTGACGCAAACCGTGCACTAATCATGCATCAAGAGTAGCACTATCTCCAAATGGACTGTACCGAGCTTCCACTTGAGCCTCGTCACCTAGGAGTCCCATCAAGTGTGTCCAAAACGATTTCTATGCATATGGTACGTTCAGTGCAAACCGAGCACCTATCATGCACCGACGCTAACACTGTCTCAAAATAGATCAAAATTAGATTCCACATGACCCACATCACCTAGGAGTTCCATCGGGTGCCTCCAATACTATTTCCGAGCCAACGGCACATTCGATGCAAACCGAGTACCAATCTTGGATCAAGAGTAGCACTATCTCAAAACATACCGAATCGAGCTTCCTCTTGAGCCTCGTCACCTAGGATTCCCCTCAAATGCGTCCAAAATGATTTCCGTGCCTATGCTACATTTGGTGCAAACCGTGCACCAATCTTGCATTAAGAGAAGCACTATCCCCAAACGGACCGAACCGAGCTTCCACTTGAGCCTCGTCACCCAGGAGTCTGATCGAGTTCGTCCAAAATGATTTCTATGCCTATGGTATGTTCGGTGCAAACCGTGCTCCAACCTTGCACTGACACTAACACTATCTCCAAATGGACTAAAATGAGATTACACACGACCCACGTCACTCACGAGTTCCATCGGGTGCGTCCAAAACTATTTATGACCTGTGGTACGTTCAATGCAAACCGTGCACCTATCTTCTGTAGCACTATATCCAAACGGACTGAATAGATCTCCACCAGACCCTCACACCTAGGAGTACCGCCGGTGCTTCTAAAACGATTTATGAACCTATGATACGTTTGACGCAAACCGAGCACCTATCTTGAACCGACGCTAACACTGTTTCAAAATAGATCAAAACAAGATTCCACATGACCCACGTAACCTAGGATTTCCATCGGGTGCCTCCAATACTATTTGCGAGCCTACGGTACATTCGACGCAAACCGCGCACCGATCATGCATCAAGGGTAGCACTATCTCCAAATGGACCGTACCGAGCTTCCACTTGAGCCTCGTCACCTAGGAGTCCCATCGAGTGTGTCCAAAATGATTTCTATGCCTATGGTACGTTCAGTGCAAACCGTGCACCTATCTTGCACCGACGCTAACACTGTCTCAAAATAGATCAAAACGAGATTCCATAGGACCCACATCACCTAGGAGTTCCATCGGGTGCCTCCAATACTATTTCCGAGCCTATGACACATTCGACGCAAACCGAGTACCAATCTTGCATCAAGAGTAGCATTATCTCCAAACGTACCGAATCGAGCTTTCACTTGAGCCTCGTCACCTAGGAGTCCCCTCGAGTGCGTCTAAAATGATTTCCATGCCTATGCTGTGCAAACCGTGCACCAATCTTGCATCAAGAGAAGCACTATCCCCAAATGGAAAGAACCAAGCTTCCACTTGAGCCTCGTCACCTAGGAGTCTAATCAAGTTCGTCCAAAATGATTTCTATGCCTATGGTATGGTCGGTGCAAACCGTGCTCCAACCTTGCACTGACACTAACACTATCTCCAAATGGACTAAAATGAGATTCCAAACGACCCACGTCACTTACGAGTTCCATCGGGTGCGTCCAAAACGATTTATGACCTATGGTACGTTCAGTGCAAACAGTGCACCTGCCTTCTGTAGGACTATCTCCAAACGGACCAAACAGATCTCCACCATACCCTTGTCACCAAGGAGTACCGCGGGTTCTTCTAAAACAATTTGTGAACCTATGGTACATTTGACGCAAACCAAGCACCTATCTCGCACCGACGCTAACCCTATTTCAAAACAGATCGAAACAAGATTCCACATGACCAACGTAACCTAGGAGTTCCATCGGGTGCCTCCAATACAATTTGTGAGCCTACGGTACGTTTGATGCAATCCGTGCACCAACCATGCATCAAGAGTAGCACTATCTCCAAATGGACCGTACCGAGCTTCCACTTGAGCCTCATCACCTAGGAGTCCCATCGAGTGTGTCCAAAACGATTTCTATGCCTATGGTACATTTAGTGCAAACCGTGCACCTATCTTGCACCGACGCTAACACTGTCTCAAAATAGATCAAAACAAGATTTCACATGACCAACGTCATCTAGGAGTTCCATCGGGTTCCGCCAATACTATTTTCGAGCCTACGGTACATTTGACGCAAACCGAGCACCAATCTTGCATCAAGAGTAGCACTATCTCCAAACATACCGAATCGAGCTTTCACTTGAGCCTCGTCACCTAGGAGTCCCCACGAGTGCGCCCAAAATGATTTCTATGCCTATGCTACATTTGGTGCAACCGTGCCCCTATCTTGCACTAACACTAAAACTGTCTACAAACCGACTACAATGAGATTCCACACGACCCACGTCACTTACGAGTTCCAACGGGTGCATCCAAAACTATTTATGAGCCTATGGTACGATTAGTGCACACTATGTACCAATCTTGCGTCAAGATTAGCACTATCTCCAAACGAAACAAACAGAGCTCCACCAGACCCTCGTCGCCTTAGGAGTACCTCGGGTGCGTATAAAACAATTTATGAGCCTAGGGTATGTTTGACACAAACCAAGCACCTATCTTGCACCGACGCTAACACTGTCTCAAAACAGATCGAAACAAGATTCCAGATGACCCACGTCACCTTGGAGTTCCATCGGGTGCCTCTGATACTATTTCCGAGCCTATGGTATGTTCGACGCAAACCGTGCACCAATCTTGCATCAAGGGAACCACTATCCCCAAACGGACCGAACCGAGCTTCAACTTGAGCCTCGTCACCTTGGAGTCTGATCGAGTTCGACCAAAACGATTTCTATGCCTATGGTATGTTTGGTGCAAACCATGCTCCAACCTTGCACTAACACTAACATTATCTCCAAATGGACTAAAACGAGATTCCACACGACCCACGTCACTTACGAGTTCCATAGGGTGCTTCTAAAACTATTTACGACCTATGGTACGTTCAATGCAAACCGTGCACCTATCTTCTGTAGCACTATCTCCAAACGGACTGAACAGATCTCCACCAGACCCTTATCACCTAGGAGTACCGCGGGTGCTTCTAAAACGATTATGAACCTATGGTACGTTTGATGCAAACCGAGCACCTATCTTGCACCGACGCTAACACTGTTTCAAAACAGATCGAAACAAGATTCCACATGACCCACGTAACCTAGGAGTTCCATCGGGTGGCTCCAATACTATTTGCGAGCCTATGGTACATTCGATGCAAACCGTGCACCAATCATGCATCAAGAGTAGCACTATCTCCAAATGGACTGTACCGAGCTTCCACTTGAGTCTCATCACCTAGGGGTCCCCTCGAGTGTGTGCAAAATGATTTCCATGCCTATGCTACATTTGGTGCAAACCGTGCACTAATCTTGCATCAAGAGAAGCACTATCCCCAAACAGACCGAACCGAGCTTCCACTTGAGCCTCGTCACCTAGGAGTCTGATCGAGTTCGTCCAAAACGATTTCTATGCCTATGGTATGTTCGGTGCAAACCGTGCTCCAACCTTGCACTAACACTAATACTATCTCCAAATGGACTAAAACAAGACTCCACACGACCCACGTCACTTACAAGTTCCATCAGGTGCGTCCAAAACTATTTATGACCTATGGTACGTTCAATGCAAACCGTGCACCTGTCTTCTGTAGCACTATCTCCAAATAGACCAAACAGATCACCATACCCACGTCACCTAGGAGTACCGTGGGTGCTTCTAAAACTATTTATGAACCTATGGTACGTTTGACGCAAACCGAGCACCTATCTTGCACCGATGCTAACACTGTTTCAAAACAGATTGAAACAAGATTCCACATGACCCACGTAACCTAGGAATTCCATCGGGTGCCTCCAATACTATTTCCGAGCCTACGGTACGTTCGACGCAAACCGTGCACCAATCATGCATCAAGAGTAGCACTATCTCCAAATGGATCATACCGAGCTTCCACTTGAGCCTCGTCACCTAGGAGTTCCATGGAGTGTGTCCAAAATGATTTCTATGCCTATGGTACGTTCAGTGCAAACCGTGCACCTATCTTGCACCGACGCAAACACTGTCTCAAAACAGATCGAAACAAGATTCCACATGACCCACGCCACCTAGGAGTTCCATCCGGTGCCTCCAATACAATTTCTGAGCCTACGGTACGTTCGACGCAAACCGGGCACCAATCATGCATTAAGAGTAGCACTATCTCCAAATGGACCGTATTGAGCTTCCACTTGAGCCTCGTCACCTAGGAGTCCCATAGAGTGTGTCCAAAACGATTTCTGTGCCTATGGTACGTTCAGTGCAAACCGTGCACCTATCTTGCACCGACGCTAACACTGTCTCAAAACAGATCGAAACAAGATTCCACAAGACCACGTCTCCTAGGAGTTCCATCGGGTGCCTCCAATACAATTTTTGATCCTCTGGTACATTCGACGCAAACCGAGCACCAATCTTGCATCAAAAGTAGCACTATCACCAAACCTACCGAATTGAGCTTCCACTTGAGCCTTGTCACCTAGGAGTCCCCTCGAGTGCGTCCAAAATGATTTCTATGCCTATGCTACATTTGGTGCAACCGTGCCCCTATCTTGTACTAACACTAAAACTATCTACAAACCGACTACAATGAGATTCCACATGACCCACGTCACTTACGAGTTCCATCGGGTGCATCCAAAACTATTTATGAGCCTATGGTACGTTTAGTGCAAACTGTGCACCTATCTTGCGTCAAGATTAGCACTATCTCCAAATGAAACAAACATAGCTCCACCAAACCCTCACTGCCTTAGAAGTACCTCGGGTGCGTATAAAACAATTTATGAGCATATGGTATGTTTGACGCAAACCAAGCACCTATCTTGCACTGACGCTAACACTGTCTCAAAACATATCGAAACAAGATTCCAAATGACCCACGTCACCTTGGAGTTCCATCGGGTGCCTCTGATACTATTTCCGAGCCTATGGTATGTTCGACACAAACCGTGCACCAATCTTGCATCAATGGAAGCACTATCCCCAAACGGACCGAACCGAGCTTTTACTTGAGCCTCGTCACCTAGGAGTCTGATCGAGTTTGACCACAACGAATTCTATGCCTATGGTATGTTCAGTGCAAACCGTGCTCCAACCTTGCACTAACACTAACACTATCTCCAAATGGACTAAAACAAGATTCCACACGACCCACGTCACTTACGAGTTCCATCAGGTGCGTCCAAAACTATTTATGACCTTTGGTACGTTCAATGCAAACCGTGCACCTATCTTCTGTAGCACTATCTCCAAACGGACCAAACAGATCTCCACCAAACCCTCATCACCGAGGAGTACCGTGGGTGCTTCTGAAATGATTTATGAACCTATGGTATGTTTGATGAAAACCGAGCACCTATCTTGCACCGACACTAACACTGTTTCAAAACAGATCGAAACAAGATTCCACATGACCCACGTAACCTAGGAGCTCCATCGGGTGCCTCCAATACTATTTGTGAGCCTACCGTATATTCGACGCAAACCGTGCACCAATCATGCATCAAGAGTAGCGCTATCTCCAAATGGACCGTACCGAGCTTCCGCTTGAGCCTCATCACCTAGGAGTCCCATCGAGTGTGTCTAAAATGATTTCTATGCCTATGGTACGTTCACTGCAAACCGTGCGCCTATCTTCCACCAATGCTAACACTGTCTCAAAATATATCACAACGAGATTCCACAGGACCCACATCACCTAAGAGTTCCATCGGGTGCCTCTAATACAATTTCTGAGCCTATGGCACATTCGATGCAAACAGAGTACCAATCTTGCATCAAGAGTAGCACTATCTCCAAACATACCGAATCGAGCTTCCACTTGACCCTCGTCACCTATGGGTCCCCTCGAGTGCGTCCAAAATGATTTCCATGCCTATGCTACATTTGGTGCAAACCGTGCACTAATCTTGCATCAAGAGAAGCACTATCCCCAAACGGACCGAACCGAGCTTCCACTTGAGCCTCGTCACCCAGGAGTCTGATCGAGTTCGTCCAAAACAATTTCTATGCCTATGGTATGTTCGGTGCAAACCGTGCTCCAACCTTGCACTAACACTAACACTATCTCCAAATGGACTAAAATGAGATTACACACGACCCACGTCACTTACGAGTTCCATCGGGTGCGTCCAAAACTATTTATGACCTATGGTACGTTCAATGCAAACCGTGCACCTATCTTCTGTAGCACTATCTCCAAATAGACTAAACAGATCTCCACGATACCCACGTCACCTAGGAGTACCGTGGGTGCTTCTAAAACTATTTATGAACCTATGGTACGTTTGACGCAAACCGAGCACCTATCTTGCACCGATGCTAACACTGTTTCAAAACAGATTGAAACAAGATTCCACAAGACTCACGTAACCTAGGAGTTCCATCGGGTGCCTCCCATACTATTTCTGAGCCTACGGTACGTTCGACGCAAACCGTGCACCAATCATGCATCAAGAGTAGCACTATCTCCAAATGGATCGTACCGAGCTTCCACTTGAGCCTCGTCACCTAGGAGTTCCATGGAGTGTGTCCAAAATGATTTCTATGCCTATGGTACGTTCAATGCAAACCGTGCACCTATCTTGCACCAATGCTAACACTGTCTCAAAACAGATCGAAACAAGATTCCACATGACCCACGCCACCTAGGAGTTCCATCGGGTGCCTCCAATACAATTTCCGAGCCTACGGTACGTTCGACGCAAACTGGGCACCAATCAAGCATTAAGAGTAGCACTATCTCCAAATGGACCGTACAGAGCTTCCACTTGAGCCTCATCACCTAGGAGTCCCATAGAGTATGTCCAAAACGATTTCTGTGCCTATGGTACATTCAGTGCAAACCGTGCACCTATCTTGCACCGACGCTAACACTGTCTCAAAACAGATCGAAACAAGATTCCACATGACCACGTCTCCTAGGAGTTCCATCGGGTGCCTCCAATACAAATTTTGATCCTATGGTACATTCGACGCAAACCGAGCACCAATCTTGCATCAAAAGTAGCACTATCTCCAAACCTACCGAATTGAGCTTCCACTTGAGCCTTGTCACCTAGGAGTCCCCTCGAGTGCGTCCAAAACGATTTCTATGCCTATGCTACATTTGGTGCAACCATGCCCCTATCTTGTACTAACACTAAAACTGTCTACAAACCGACTACAATGAGATTCCACATGACCCACGTCACATACGAGTTCCATCAGGTGCATCCAAAACTATTTATGAGCCTATGGTACGTTTAGTGCAAACTGTGTACCTATCTTACGTCAAGATTAGCACTATCTCCAAATAAAACAAACAGAGCTCCACCAAACCTTCAATGCCTTAGAAGTACCTCAGGTGCATATAAAACAATTTATGAGCCTGTGGTATGTTTGACGCAAACCAAGCACCTATCTTGCACTGACGCCAACACTGTCTCAAAACATATCGAAACAAGATTCCAGATGACCCACGTCACCTTGGAGTTCCATCGGGTGCCTCTGATACTATTTCCGAGCCTATGGTATGTTTGACGCAAACGGTGCACCAATCTTGCATCAATGGAAGCACTATCCCCAAACGGACCGAACCGAGCTTTTACTTGAGCCTCATCACCTAGGAGTCTGATCGAGTTTGACCACAACGATTTCCATGCCTATGGTATGTTTGGTGCAAACCGTGCTCCAACCTTGCACTAACACTAACACTATCTCCAAATGGACTAAAACAAGATTCCACACGACCCACGTCACTTACGAGTTCCATCAGGTGCGTCCAAAACTATTTATGACCTTTGGTACGTTCAATGCAAACCGTGCACCTATCTTCTGTAGCGCTATCTCCAAACGGACCGAACAGATCTCCACCAGACCCTCATCACCGAGGAGTACCGTGGGTGCTTCTGAAATGATTTATGAACCTATGGTATGTTTGATGAAAACCGAGCACCTATCTTGCACCGATGCTAACACTGTTTCAAAACAGATCGAAACAAGATTCCACATGACCCACGTAACCTTGGAGCTCCATCGGGTGCCTCCAATACTATTTGTGAGCCTACTGTACATTCGACGCAAACCGTGCACCAATCATGCATCAAGAGTAGCGCTATCTCCAAATGGACTGTACCGAGCTTCCACTTGAGCCTCATCACCTAGGAGTCCCATCGAGTGTGTCCAAAATGATTTCTATGCCTATGGTACGTTCAGTGCAAACCGTGCACCTATCTTGCACCAATGCTAACACTGTCTCAAAATATATCACAACGAGATTCCACAGGACCCACATCACCTAAGAGTTCCATCGGGTGCCTCCCATACAATTTCTGAGCCTATGGCACATTCGATGCAAACAGAGTACCAATCTTGCATCAAGAGTAGCACTATCTCCAAACGTACTGAATCGAGTTTCCACTTGACCCTCGTCACCTAGGGGTCCCCTCGAGTGCGTCCAAAATGATTTCCATGCCTATGCTACATTTGGTGCAAACCATGCACTAATCTTGCATCAAGAGAAGCACTATCCCCAAACGGACCAAACCGAGCTTCCACTTGAACCTCGTCACCTAGGAGTCTAATCGAGTTCGTCCAAAATGATTTCTATGCCTATGGTATGTTCGGTGCAAACCGTGCTCCAACCTTTCACTGACACTAATACTATCTCCAAATGGACTAAAACAAGACTCCACACGACCCACGTCACTTACGAGTTCCATCGGGGGCGTCCAAAACTATTTATGACTTATGGTACGTTCAATGCATACCATGCACCTATCTTCTGTAGCACTATCTCCAAACAGACCAAACAGATCTCCACCATACCCACGTCACCTAGGAGTACCGCGGGTGCTTCTAAAACTATTTACGAACCTATGGTACATTTGCCACAAACTGAGCACCTATCTTGCACCGACTCTAACACTGTTTCAAAACAGATCAAAACAAGATTCCACATGACCCACGTAACCTAGGAGTTCCATAGGGTGCCTCCAATACTATTTCCAAGCCTACGGTACGTTCGACGCAAACCGTGCACCAATCATGCATCAAGAGTAGCACTATCTCCAAATGGACCGTACCGAGCTTCCACTTGAGCCTCGTCACCTAGGAGTCCCATCGAGTGTGTCCAAAATGATTTCTATGCCTATGGTACGTTCAGTGCAAACCGTGCACCTATCTTGCACCGATGCTAACACTGTCTCAAAATAGATCGAAACAAGATTCCACATGACCCACGCCACCTAAGAGTTCCATCGGGTGCCTCCTGATGAGGACATCAACACCGATCATACATCTACGCCGTCCATGCCGACACCTGCTGGTCCTATTACCCGTGCTCGTGCTCGAACACTTAATCATCAAGTGAGTTCCTTCTTGAGCTCTTGTCCATTCTGTTTAGATCTTGGAGACACGTGCACTCTTGTTTTGATTAGGAATCACGGAGAAGACCGAAAGGGAAAAGGACTCGCGTAGGCTGGATTCAGACTGTAGCACACCTCCAACTTGTGACGGTCGCCACGGTTACATACGGAGTCGGATTGGGGTGATTCTGGACTTGTTGGAAAGCTAATAAAGTCTACTTTCATATGGATCTGACCTTATACTCATACCTGCTCAGAAACGGCGTCAACAGTTTAAAAATCGCCGAGAGGTCTATTCTGTCCAGGGTGCTGCGCCACCTTAAGTTAGCCCAATGGGCTTGTATCGTTTAGAGTCCAGTAGGGACGCGTCCTAGGGTTGGAGCACGACCCAAACTCTCTTGTGGTCGTCCTCCACACATCATATACCCCTTAGCCACCACCAGGAACACTTGGGTTTTGTTTAGATCAAGTTTAGCCTTTGCTACTTGCTTGTAGGCACGCGTGCTAATCCAGCCACCCGTCTCCTTGTCTTCGGAACTCCACTCATAATAAGATTCAGTTTGAGGCTTTCAATTTCATCTTGCAAATTCAGTGCTTGTTTCCTTGTTCTTGCTAGTTCTTTGATTGCTTGCAGGACGGGAGCCCTAGTGGCTGGTTGTCGCGCTCCACAAGATTGTGACGGCCTTTGGAGGTGGTGTATCGGTTGCTAAGGCGCGGTCTTGGAAGGCTGTAGTCAGGCCGTGAACGTCATCTCCATCCACCAAATTGAGTGATCTCACGCCTCTCATCGAAAGATCGTCCATAAACCCTAGCGGGTTCATATCACCTCCAATACTATTTCTTAGCCTACGGTACCTTCGACGCAAACCGAGCACCAATCTTGCATCAAGAGTAGCACTATCTCCAAATGGACCGTACCGAGCTTCCACTTGAGCCTTGTCACCTAGGAGTCCCATCGAGTGTGTCCAAAATAATTTCTATGCCTATGGTACGTTCAGTGCAAACCATGCACCTATCTTACACCGACGCTAACACTATCTCAAAATAGATCGAAACAAGATTCCACATGACCCATGTCACCTAGGAGTTCCATCGGGTGCCTCCAATACTATTTCTGAGCCTACGGTACATTTGGGCCATGGCTAGTGCTACCTAGTTAGGGCTTGTTGAGTCGTCGGTTGCATCGGTTGTGTCAAGTTGCTGGTCTTAGTTTTAGTCCTTTAGAGTTTCGAGTTCTTGTCATGTTCTATCACAACACGCGCTATCATATAGTCTCTCTATTGGCCGAATCCAAGTAGGTTTTCAAGTTTGAGTCGGATCAAGAAATCGGGTATTCCTCGCTGTTGGCCAAGTCCGAGTAGAATTGGAAGTTCCAATCAGACGAGGAATCAGTTCACCCTGTGCTACAAATATCAAACGAACCACGCAGCAAGTATTCATATCTAAACGAGTGGCTTACTCTAGAGAGAGTATCTTTTTTTTACCGGAATACCCCTGCCCTTTCGGAAAAAGTGTGTGTACTGAGTACTTTGGGAGTGTTCTTGTTCATATAATCAGTTTTGAGTGCCCTGAAAAAAAATATTCAAAAAAAAAGAGAAAGAAGCAAAAGAAAAGAAGAGAAAGGGGCTGATCTTAGAGATTCTTCGTTCACTTTGGGTGGTGTGTTGTGCTCTCCTTTGTGTCCAGGCTCGTGTCTCTAGCACGGTCTAGACTAGGACCAGCACAGTACCGCCGGTTGAACGATTATTCAGCTTGCCTTTTGTAACTAACGTGGTGCTAGTTCGTTCCTTGTTTCAGCCCACCTATAGCTCCACATATTCTACAGCTTGACAGGTCTCGTGCTGCGGCACCGATACACTTCATCCATTGCTGCAGACTTGTTGGTAGATGACCCCTCCTGTCGAGCAAGGTAAGAACTGGTAAGAACTTGTGTAATAGGTGGAGAGTGAGCGACTTGCTGTAGCTACATCCTAGTAGTTGTAGGGCTTTTATTTCTTCACTTTTCTTCTTGTTGTCTTTGTCTTTGAACCATGCCAGGGACCGACGAAGATAACCAAATTCCACATTCGCCTCTCACAGAGGGCATCATACAACATTTTGAAAGGAAAGTGAAGTTGCACACGGAGGGACTTGATAATGACTTGCAGGTGACAAATGACAAACTTGGGCAGTTGGAGGCTACTCAGATTGCCGCAAACAACAAGCTTGCAGGTTTGGAGCAGTCCATTGCTAGTGTGGACAAAAGCCTTGCTGCTCTGCTGAGGCGTTTTGATGACCTCCACAACAATGATAAAGACCTGCATAAAGAAGAAAAGAAGGAGGAAGATCGAGAGGATGGTAGTTATGATGAAGAATACACAGGTGATACTGAACATGATGATCGAGACAATCGTGATCGACGTCGCCTACGTCACAACCGTAGAGGTATGGGTGGCCGCCGCCGACGCGAGGTACACAATAATGATGATGCTTTCAGTAAGATTAAATTTAAAATACCTCCTTTTGATGGTAAATATGACCCTGATGCATACATTACTTGGGAGATTGCTGTTGATCAAAAGTTTGCATGCCATGAATTTCCTGAGAACACACGTGTTAGGGCTGCTACTAGTGAGTTCACAGATTTTGCTTCTGTTTGGTGGATCGAATATGGCAAGAAAAATCCTAATAACATACCTAAAACTTGGGGTGCGCTGAAACGAGCCATGAGAGCTAGATTTGTTCCATCTTACTATGCCTGTGATATGATAAATAAGTTGCAGCAATTGAGACAAGGTTCTAAATGTATAGAAGAATACTATCAGGAATTACAAACGGGTATGTTGCGTTGTAAATTAGAGGAGGATAAGGAACCTGCTATGGCTAGATTTTTAGGTGGATTAAATCGGGAAATTCAGGATATCCTCGCTTACAAAGAATACAATAACGTAACCAAACTGTTTCATCTTGCTTGTAAAGCTGAACGGGAAGTGCAGGGACGACGTGCTAGTACAAGGACTAATGTTTCTACAGGGAAAGCTAGTTCATGGCAGCCGCGCCTGTCTACAACTCCGTCTACACGTACTCCTACGCCATCATCTAGTGACAAGACTCGAGCTGCCCCCACCAATTCAGTAGTGAAGACAGCGCAAAAGCCGGCTGCGAGTACTTCATCCGTGGCATCGACAGGTAGAACAAGCAACATACAATGTCATCGGTGCAAGGGATATGGCCATATGATGCATGACTGCCCAAACAAGCGTGTTATGATTGTCAAAGATGATGGTGAGTGTTCATCTGCTAGTGATTTTGATGAAGATACACTTGCATTGCTTGCGGCTGACTATGCAGGTAGTGAGGAACACATAGAAGAACACATCAATGCAGGTGACGCGGAGCACTATGAGAGCTTGATTGTACAGCGAGTGCTTAGTGCACAAATGGAGAAGGCGGAGCAAAATCAGCGACACACTTTATTCCAAACAAAGTGTGTCATCAAGGAGCGTTCGTGCCGCATGATCATTGATGGAGGTAGCTGCAACAACTTGGCAAGTAGCGACATGGTACAGAAGCTCGCCCTCACCACCAAACCACATCCCCATCCCTACTACATCCAATGGCTGAACAACAGTGGTAAGGCAAAGGTAACGAGACTGGTGCGAATCGATTTTGCCATCGGATCATACAAAGATATTGTTGAATGTGATGTTGTGCCTATGCAAGCTTGCAATATTCTGCTAGGTAGACCATGGCAATTTGATAGAGATTCGATGCATCATGGTATATCAAATCAATATTCGTTTCTATACCATGATCGAAAAATTGTGTTGCATCCTATGTCTCCTGAAGCTATTATGCAATCTGATATTACTAAGGCTGCAAAAGCAAAGAGCGAGAGTGACAAATCTGTTGTTGATGACAAAGATGAGATAACATTGAAAGGACATTGTATGCTTGCTACAAAATCTGATATTAATGAGTTCAATGCATCCACCTCTGTTGCTTATGCTTTGGTATGCAAGGATGCTTTGATTTCATTTGAGGATATGCAACGTTGTTTGCCCCCTGCTGTTGCTAACATTTTGCAGGAGTATTCTGATGTGTTCCCCATTGAGATACCAGCGGGGCTGCCACCAATACGAGGGATTGAGCACCAAATTGATCTTATCCCTGGAGCATCTTTGCCAAACCGTGCACCATACAGGACCAATCCGGAGGAAACGAAGGAAATTCAGCGACAAGTGCAAGAACTACTAGACAAAGGTTATGTGCGTGAGTCTCTTAGTCCTTGTGCTTTTCCAGTGATTTTAGTGCCTAAGAAAGATGGAACATGGCGCATGTGTGTTGATTGTAGGGCTATTAATAATATCACCATTCGATATCGACACCCTATTCCACGATTAGATGATATGCTTGATGAATTGAGTGGTGCTGTTGTGTTTTCAAAGGTTGATTTTCGTAGTGGGTACCACCAGATTCGTATGAAATTGGGAGATGAATGGAAAACTGCTTTCAAAACCAAGTTCGGTCTATATGAGTGGTTAGTCATGCCTTTTGGGTTAACTAATGCACCTAGTACTTTCATGAGATTAATGAACGAGGTTTTACGTGCTTTCATTGGGAAATTTGTTGTCATCTACTTTGATGATATACTGATTTATAGCAAATCCATGGATGAACACCTTGATCACTTACGTGCTGTTTTCAATGCTCTATGTGATGCACGTTTGTTTGGTAACCTTGAGAAGTGCACTTTCTGCACCGATCGAGTATCGTTTCTTGGCTATGTTGTCACTCCACAGGGAGTGCCCTTTTCTTGGGGCAAAGCACAAGAGCACGCCTTCCATGTGCTGAAAGATAAGTTAACACATGCACCTCTACTCCAACTCCCTGATTTTAATAAGACTTTCGAGCTTGAATGTGATGCGAGTGGAATTGGATTGAGTGGTGTTTTGTTACAAGAAGGAAAACCTGTTGCATACTTTAGTGAGAAATTGAGCGGGCCTATTCTTAATTATTCTACATATGATAAGGAATTATATGCTCTAGTGCGGACATTAGAAACATGGCAGTATTATTTATGGCCCAAAGAATTTGTTATACATTCTGATCATGAATCTTTGAAGCATATTCGTAGTCAAGGAAAACTGAATCGTAGACCTGCAAATTGGATTGAATTTATTGAATCTTTTCCTTATGTTATCAAACACAAGAAAGGGAAGGATAATATCATTGCAGATGCACTGTCTAGGAGATATACTTTGCTGAATCAACTTGATTACAAGATCTTTGGGTTAGAAACAATTGAAGACCGATATGCTCATGATGCTGATTTTAAAGAAGTGCTGCTGCATTGTAAAGATGGGAAAACGTGGAACAAATTCATCCTCAATGATGGGTTTGTGTTTAGAGCTAACAAGCTATGCATTCCAGCTAGCTCCGTTCGCTTGTTGTTGCTGCAGGAAGCGCATGGAGGTGGCTTGATGGGGCATTTTGGAGTGAAGAAGACGGAGGACATTCTTGCTGGTCATTTCTTTTGGCCAAAGATGCGACGAGACGTGGAGAGATTTGTTGCTCGCTGCACAACATGTCAAAAGGCTAAGTCCCGGTTGAATCCACACGGTTTGTATATGCCTCTTCCTGTTCCTGGTGCTCCTTAGGAGGATATTTCTATGGATTTTGTGTTGGGATTGCCACGGACTAGGAAAGGGCGAGATAGTGTTTTTGTGGGATTGCCACGGACATCATATACCCCTTAGCCGCCACCATGAACACTTGGGTTTTGTTTAGATCAAGTTTAGCCTTTGCTACTTGCTTGTAGGCACGCGTGCTGATCCAGCCACCCGTCTCCTTGTCTTCGGAACTCCACTCATAATAAGATTCAGTTTGAGGCTTTCAATTTCATCTTGCAAATTCAGTGCTTGTTTCCTTGTTCTTGCTAGTTCTTCGATTGCTTGCAGGATGGGAGCCCTAGTGGCTGGTTGTCGCGCTCCACAAGATCATGATGGCCTTTGGAGGTGGTGTATCGGTTGCTAAGGCGCGGTCTTGGAAGGCTGTAGTCGGGCCATGAACGTCATCTCCATCCACCAAATTGAGTGATCTCACGCCTCTCATCGAAAGATCGTCCATAAACCCTAGCGGGTTCATATCACCTCCAATACTATTTCTTAGCCTACGGTACCTTCGACGCAAACCGAGCACCAATCTTGCATCAAGAGTAGCACTATCTCCAAATGGACCGTACCGAGCTTCCACTTGAGCCTCGTCACCTAGGAGTCCCAACGAGTGTGTCCAAAACGATTTCTATGCCTATGGTACGTTCAGTGCAAACCGTGCACCTATCTTGCACCGACGCTAACACTATCTCAAAATAGATCGAAACAAGATTCCACATGACCCACGTCACCTAGGAGTTCCATCGGGTGCCTCCAATACTATTTCTGAGCCTACGGTACATTTGACGCAAACCGAGCACTAATCTTAAATCAAGAGTAGCACTACCTCCAAACGTACCGAATTGAGCTTCCACTTGAGCCTCGTCACCTAGGAGTCCCCTCGAGTGCGTCCAAAACGATTTCTATGCCCATGCTACATTTGGTGCAACCGTGCCCCTATCTTGCACTAACACTAAAACTGTCTACAAACCGACTACAATGAGATTCCACACGACCCACGTCACTTACGAGTTCCATCAGGTGCATCCAAAACTATTTATGAGCCTATGGTACGTTTAGTGCAAATTGTGCACCTATCTTGCGTCAAGATTAGCACTATCTCCAAACGAAACAAACAGAGCTCCACCAGACCCTCGTCGACTTAGGAGTACCTCGGGAGTATATAAAACAATTTATGAGCCCATGGTATGTCTGACGCAAACCAAGCACCTAACTTGCTCCGACGCTAACACTGTCTCAAAACAGATTGAAACAAGATTGCAGATGACCCACGTCACCTTGGAGTTCCATCGGGTGCCTCTGATACTATTTCCGAGCCTATGGTATGTTCGACGCAAACCGTGCACCAATCTTGCATCAAGGGAAGCACTATCCCCAAATGGACCGAATCGAGCTTCCACTTGAGCCTCGTCACCTAGGAGTCTGATCGAGTTCGTCCTAAACGATTTCTATGCCTATGGTATGTTTGGTGCAAACCGTTCTCCAACCTTGTACAAACACTAACACTATCTCCAAATGGCCTAAAATGAGATTCCACACGACCCACGTCACTTACGAGTTCCATCGGGTGCGTCCAAAACTATTTATGACCTATGGTACGTTCAATGCAAACCGCGCACCTATCTTCTGTAGCACTATCTCCAAATAGACCGAACAAATCTCCACCAGACCCTCATCACCTAGGAGTACCGCGGGTGCTGCTAAAATGATTTATGAACCTATTATACGTTTGACGCAAACCGAGCACCTATCTTGCACCGACGCTAACACTATTTCAAAACAGATCGAAACAAGATTCCACATGACCCACGTAACCTAGGATTTCCATCGGGTGCCTCCAATACTATTTGCGAGCCTACGGTACATTCGACGCAAACCGTGCACCAATAATGCATCAAGAGTAGCACTATCTCCAAATGGACCGTACCGAGCTTCCACTTGAGCCTCGTCACCTAGGAGTCCCATCGAGTGTGTCCGAAACAATTTCTATGCCTATGGTACGCTCAGTGCAAACCGTGCACCTATCTTGCACCGATGCTAACACTATCTCAAAATAGATCCAAACAAGATTCCACAGGACCCACATCACTTAGGAGTTCCATCGGGTGCCTCCAATCCTATTTTCGAGCCTACGGCACATTCGACGCAAACCGAGTACCAATCTTGCATAAATAGTAGCACTATCTCCAAATGTACCGAGTCGAGCTTCCACTTGAGCCTCGTCACCTAGGAGTCCCCTCGAGTGCGTCCAAAATGATTTCCATGCCTATGCTACATTTGGCGCAAACCGTGCACCAATCTTGCATCAAGAGAAGCACTATCCCCAAATGGACCGAATTGAGCTTCCACTTGAGCCTCGTCACCTAGAAGTACCCTCGAGTGCGTCCAAAACGATTTCTATGCCTATGCTACATTTGGTGCAACTGTGCCCCTATCTTGCACTAACACTAAAACTGTATACAAACCAACTACAATGAGATTCCACATGACGCACGTCACTTACGAGTTCCATCGGGTGCATCCAAAACTATTTATGAGCCTATGGTACGTTTAGTGCAAATTGTGCACCTATCTTGCGTCAAGATTAGCACTATCTCCAAACAAAACAAATAGAGCTCCACCAGACCCTCGTCGCCTTAGGAATACCTCGGGTGCGTATAAAACAATTTATGAGCCCGTGGTATGTTTGACGCAAACAAAGCACCTAACATGCACCGATGCTAACATTGTTTCAAAACAGATCGAAACAAGATTCCAGATGACCCACCTCACCTTGGAGTTTCATCGGGTGCCTCTGATACTATTTCCAAGCCTATGGTATGTTTGACGCAAACCGTGCACCAATCTTGCATCAAGGGAAGCACGATCCCCAAACGGACGGAACCGAGCTTCCACTTGAGCCTCGTCACCTAGGAGTCTGATCGAGTTCGTCCAAAACGATTTCTATGCCTATGGTATGTCCGGTGCAAACCGTGCTCCAACCTTGCACAAACACTAACACTATCTCCAAATGGACTAAAACGAGATTCCACACGACCCACGTCACTTACAACTTCCATCGGGTGTGTCCAAAACTATTTATGACCTATGGTACGTTCAATGCAAACTGTGCACCTATCTTCTGTAGCACTATCTCCAAATGGACCGAACAGATCTCCACCATACCCTCATCACCTAGGAGTACCGCAGGAGCTTCTAAAATGATTTATGAACCTATGGTATGTTTGACGCAAACCGAGCACCTATCTTGCACCGGCGCTAAAACTGTTTCAAAACAGATCCAAACTAGATTCCACATGACCCACGTAACCTAGGAGTTCCATAGGGTGCCTCCAATACAATTTCCGAGCCTACTGTACGTTCGACGCAAACTGGGCACCAATCAAGCATTAAGAGTAGCACTATCTCCAAATGGACCGTACAGAGCTTCCACTTGAGCCTCATCACCTAGGAGTCCCATAGAGTATGTCCAAAACGATTTCTGTGCCTATGGTACATTCAGTGCAAACCGTGCACCTATCTTGCACCGATGCTAACATTGTCTCAAAATAGATCGAAATGGGATTCCACATGACCCACGTCACCTAGGAGTTCCATCGGGTGCCCCAATACTATTTCCGAGCCTATGGTACATTCAACGCAAACCGAGTACCAATCTTGCATCAAGAGTAGCACTATCTCCAAACTACCGAATCAAGCTTCCACTTGAGCCTCGTCACCTAGGAGTACCCTCGAGTGCGTCCTAAATGATTTCCAAGCCTATGCTACATTTGGTGGAAACCGTACACCAATCTTGCATCAAGAGAAGCACTATCCCCAAACGGACCAAACCGAGCTTCCACTTGAGCCTCGTCACCTAGGCGTCTGATTGAGTTCATCCAAAATGATTTCTATGCCTATGGTATGTTTGGTGCAAACCATGCTCCAACCTTGCACTGACACTAACACTATCTTCAAATGGACTAAAACGAGATTCCACACGACCCACGTCACTTATGAGTTTCATCGGGTGCATCAAAAACTATTTATGACCTATGGTACGTTCAATGCAAACTGTGCACCTGTCTTCTATAGCACTATCTCCAAACGGACCAAACAGATCTCCACCATACCCTCGTCACCTAGGAGTACCTCGGGTGCTTCTAAAACGATTTATGAACCTATGGTACGTTTGACGCAAACCGAGCACCTATCTTGCACCGACGCTAACACTGTTTCAAAACAGATCGAAACAAGATTCCACATGACCCACGTAACCTAGGAGTTCCATCGGGTGCCTCCAATACTATTTGCGAGCCTACGGTATGTTCGACGCAAACCGTGTACCAATCATGCATCAAGAGTAGCACTATCTCCAAATGGACCGTACCAAGCTTCCACTTGAGCCTCGTCACCTAGGAGTCCCATCGAGTGTGTCCAAAACCATTTCTATGCCTATGGTACGTTCTGTGCAAACCGTGCACCTATCTTGCACCGATCCTAACACTATCTCAAAATTGATCAAATGAGATTCCACATGACTCACATCACCAAGGAGTTCCATCGGGTGCCTCCTATACTATTTCTGAGCCTACGGTACATTCGACGCAAACCGAGCACCAATCTTGCATCAAGAGTAGCACTATCTCCAAATGGACTGTACCGAGCTTCCACTTGAGCCTCGTCACCTAGGAGTCCCAACGAGTGTGTCCAAAACGATTTCTACGCCTATGGTACGTTCAATGCAAACTATGCACCTATCTTGCACCGACGCTAACACTGTCTCAAAATAGATCGAAATGAGATTCCACATGACCCACTTCACCTAGGAGTTCCATCGGGTGCCTCCAATATTATTTCTGAGCCTACGGTACGTTCGACGTAAACCGTGCACCAATCTTGCATCAAGAGTAGCACTATCTCCAAATGGACCGTACCGAGCTTCCACTTGAGCCTCGTCATCTAGGAGTCCCATCGTGTGTGTCCAAAACAATTTCTATGCCTATGGTACGTTCACTCCAAACCGTGCATCTATCTTGCACGGATGCTAACATTGTCTCAAAATAGATCGATATGGGATTCCGCATGACCCACGTCACCTAGGAGTTCCATCGGGTGCCCCCAATACTATTTCCGAGCCTATGGTACATTCGACACAAACCAAGTACCAATCTTGCATCAAGAGTAGCACTATCTCCAAACTACCAAATCTAGCTTCCACTTGAGCCTCGTCACCTAGGAGCACCCTCGAGTGCGTCCAAAATGATTTCCATGCCTATGCTACATTTGGTGGAAACCATACACCAATCTTGCATCAAGAGAAGCACTATCCCCAAACGGACCAAACCGAGCTTCCACTTGAGCCTCGTCACCTAGGCGTCTGATTGAGTTCATCCAAAATGATTTCTATGCCTATGGTATGTTTGTTGCAAACTGTGCTCTAACCTTGCACTGACACTAACACTATCTTCAAATGGACTAAAACAAGATTACACACGACCCACGTCACTTACGAGTTTCATCGGGTGCATCAAAAACTATTTATGACCTATGGTACGTTCAATGCAAACCGTGCACCTGTCTTCTGTAGCACTATCTCCAAACGGACCAAACAGATCTCCACCATACCCTCGTCACCTAGGAGTACCTCGGGTGCTTCTAAAACGATTTATGAACCTATGGTACGTTTGACGCAAACCGAGCACCTATCTTGCACCGACGCTAACACTATTTCAAAATAGATCGAAGCAAGATTCCACATGACCCACGTAACCTAGGAGTTCCATCGAGTGCCTCCAATACTATTTGTGAGCCTACGGTATGTTCTTCTCAAACCGTGTACCAATCATGCAACAAGAGTAGCACTATCTCCAAATGGACCGTACCAAGCTTCCACTTGAGCCTCGTCACCTAGGAGTCCAATCGAGTGTGTCCAAAACCATTTCTATGCCTATGGTACGTTCTGTGCAAACCGTGCACCTATCTTGCACCGATCCTAACACTGTCTCAAAAATAGATCAAATGAGATTCCACATGACCCACATCACCAAGGAGTTCCATCGGGTGCCTCCTATACTATTTCTGAGCCTACGGTACATTTGACGCAAACCGAGCACCAATCTTGCATCAAGAGTAGCACTATCTCCAAATGGACTGTACCAAGCTTCCACTTGAGCCTCGTCACCTAGAAGTCCCAACGAGTGTGTCCAAAACGATTTCTATGCCTATGGTACGTTCAATGCAAACTATGCACCTATCTTGCACCGACGCTAACACTGTCTCAAAATAGATCGAAATGAGATTCCACATGACCCACTTCACCTAGGAGTTCCATCGGGTGCCTCCAATACTATTTCTGAGCCTACGGTACATTCAACGCAAACCGAGCACCAATCTTGCATCAAGAGTAGCACTATCTCCAAATGGACCGTACCGAGCTTCCACTTGAGCCTCGTCACCTAGGAGTCCCATCGTGTGTGTCCAAAACGATTTCTATGCCTATGGTACGTTCAGTGCAAACCGTGCACCTATCATGCACCGACGCTAACACTGTCTCAATAGATCAAAACGAGATTCCACAGGAATCACATCACCTAGGAGTTCCATTGGGTGCCTCCAATACTATTTCCGAGCCTACGGCACATTCGACGCAAACCGAGTACCAATTTTGCATCAAGAGTAGCATTATCTCCAAACGTACCGAATCGAGCTTCCACTTGAGCCTCGTCACCTAGGAGTCCCCTCGAGTGCGTCCAAAATGATTTCCATGCCTATGCTACATTTGGTGCAAACCGTGCACCAATCTTGCATCAAGAGAAGAACTATCCCCAAATGTACCGAACCGAGCTTCCACTTGAGCATCGTCACCTAGGAGTCTGATCAAGTTTGTCCAAAATGATTTCTATGCCTATGGTGTGGTCGGTGCAAACCGTGCTCCAACCTTGCACTGACACTAACACTATCTCCAATTGGACTAAAATGAGTTTCCACATGACCCACGTCACTTACGAGTTCCATCGGGTGCGTCCAAAACTATTTATGACCTATGGTACGTTCAATGCAAACCGTGCACCTGTCTTCTGTAGCACTATCTCCAAACGGACCAAACAGATCTCCACCATAGCCTCGTCACCTAGGAGTACCGTGGGTGCTTCTAAAACGATTTGTGAACCTATGGTACGTTTGACGCAAATCGAGCACCTATGTTGCACGGATGCTAACACCATTTCAAAACAGATCAAAACAAGATTCAACATGACCCACGTAACCTAGGAGTTCCATCGGGTGCCTCCAATACTATTTGCGAGCCTACGGTACATTTGACGCAAACCGTGCACCAATCATGCATCAAGAGTAGCACTATCTCCAAATGGACCGTACCGAGCTTCCACTTGAGCCTCGTCACCTAGGAGTCCCATCAAGTGTGTCCAAAACGATTTCTGTGCATATGGTATGTTCAGTGCAAACCGTGCACCTATCTTGCCCCGAAGCTAACACTGTCTCAAAATAGATCAAAACGAGATTCCACATGACCCACGTCATCTAGGAGTTCCATCGGGTTCCGCCAATACTATTTTCGAGCCTACGGTACATTCGATGCAAACCGAGCACCAATCTTGCATCAAGAGTAGTACTATCTCCAAATGGACTATACCGAGCGTCCACTTGAGCCTCGTCACCTAGGAGTCCCATCGAGTGTGTCCAAAACGATTTCTATGCCTATGGTACATTCAGTGCAAACCGTGCACCTATCTTGCACCGACGCTAACACTGTCTCAAAATAGGTCAAAATTAGATTCCACATGACCCACATCACCTAGGAGTTCCATCGGGTGCCTCCAATACTATTTCCGAGCCAACGGCACATTCGACGCAAACCGAGTACCAATCTTGGATCAAGAGTAGCACTATCTCAAAACTTACCGAATCGAGCTTCCTCTTGATCCTCATCACCTAGGATTCCGCTCGAGTGCGTCCAAAATGATTTCCATGCCTATGCCACATTTGGTGCAAACCGTGCACCAATCTTGCATCAAGAGAAGCACTATCCCCAAACGGACCGAACCGAGCTTTCACTTGAGCCTCGTCACCCAGGAGTCTGATTGAGTTCGTCCAAAACGATTTCTATGCCTATGGTATGTTCGATGCAAACTGTGCTCCAACCTTGCACTGACACTAACACTATCTCCAAATAGACTAAAACAAGGCTCCACACGACCCACGTCACTTACGAGTTCCATCGGGTGTGTCCAAAACTATTTATGACCTATGGTACGTTCAATGCAAACCATGCACCTGTCTTCTGTAGCACTATCTCCAAACAGACCAAACAGATCTCCACCATACCCTCGTCACCTAGGAGTACCGTGGGTGCTTCTACAACGATTTATGAACCTATGGTATGTTTGATGCAAACGTAGCACCTATCTTGCACCGAAGCTAACACTGTTTCAAAACGGATCGAAACAAGATTCCACATGACACACGTAACCTAGGAGTTCCATCGGGTGCTTCCAATACTATTTGCGAGCCTACGGTACATTCTACGCAAACCGTGCACCAATCATGCATCAAGAGTAGAACTATCTCCAAATGGTCTGTACCGAGCTTTCACTTGATCCTCATCACCAAGGAGTCCCATCGAGTGTTTCCAAAACGATTTATATGCCTATGGTACGTTCAGTGCAAATCGTGCACCTATCTTGCACCGACACTAACACTGTCTCAAGATATATCAAAATGATATTCCACAAGACCCACATCACCTAGGAGTTCCATCGGGTGCCTCCAGTACTATTTCCGAGCCTACGGCACATTCGATGCAAACCGAGTACCAATCTTTCATCAAGAGTAGCACTATCTCCAAACGTACCGAATCAAGCTTCCACTTGAGCCTCGTCACCTAGGGGTCCCCTCGAGTGCGTCTAGAATGATTTCCATGCCTATGCTACATCTGGTGCAAACGGTCTACCAATCTTGCATCAAGAGAAGCACTATCACCAAACGGACCAAACCGAGCTTCCACTTGAGCCTCGTCACCTAGGAGTCCCATCGAGTTCGTCCGAAACGATTTCTATGCCTATGGTATGTTCGGTGCAAACCATGCTCCAACCTTGCACTGACACTAACACTATCTCCAAATGGACTAAAACAAGATTCCACACGACCCACGTCACTTACGAGTTCCATCAGGTGCGTCCAAAACTATTTATGACCTCTGGTACGTTCAATGCAAACCGTGCACTTATCTTCCGTAGCACTATCTCCAAACGGACTAAACAGATCTCCACCAGACCCTCATCACCGAGGAGTACCGTGGGTGCTTCTGAAACGATTTATGAACCTATGGTATGTTTGATGCAAACCGAGCACCTATCTTGCACCGACGCTAACACTGTTTCAAAACAGATCGAAACAAGATTCCACATGACCCACGTAACCTAGGAGCTCCATCGGGTGCCTCTAATACTATTTGCGAGCCTACCGTACATTCGACGCAAACCGTGCACCAATCATGCATCAGGAGTAGCGCTATCTCCAAATGGACCGTACCGAGCTTCCACTTGAGCCTCATCACCTAGGAGTCCCATCGAGTGTGTCGAAAACGATTTCTATGCCTATGGTACGTTCAGTGCAAACCGTGCACCTATCTTGCACCAACACTAACACTGTCTCAAAATATATCACAACGAGATTCCATAGGACCCACATCACCTAGGAGTTCCATCGGGTGCCTCCAATACAATTTCTGAGCTTACGGCACATTCGATGCAAACAGAGTACCAATCTTGCATCAAGAGTAGCACTATCTCGAAACGTACCGAATCGAGCTTCCACTTGACCCTCGTCACCTAGGGGTCCCCTCGAGTGCGTCCAAAATGATTTCCATGCCTATGTAACATTTTGTTGCAAACCGTGCACTAATCTTGCATCAAGAGAAGCACTATCCCCAAACGGACCGAACCGAGCTTCCACTTGAGCCTCGTCACCTAGGAGTCTGATCGAGTTCGTCCAAAACGATTTCTATGCCTTTGGTATGTTCGGTGCAAACCGTGCTCCAACCTTGCGCTGACACTAATACTATCTCCAAATGGACTAAAATAAGACTCCACACGACCCACGTCACTTATGAGTTCCATCGGGTGCCTCCATTACAATTTCCGAGCCTAAGGTACGTTCGACGCAAACCGGGCACCAATCATGCATTAGGAGTAGCACTATCTCCAAATGGACCGTACCGAGCTTCCACTTGAGCCTTGTCACCTAGGAGTCCCATCGAGTGCCTCCAATACAATTTTTGAGCCTAAAGTACATTCGACGCAAACCGAGCACCAATCTTGCATCAAAAGTAGCACTATCTCCAAACCTACCGGATTGAGCTTCCACCTGAGCCTTGTCACCTAGGAGTCCCCTCGAGTGCGTCCAAAACGATTTCTATGCCTATGCTACATTTGGTGCAACCGTGCCCCAATCTAGTACTAACACTAAAAACTCTCTACAAACCTACTACAACGAGATTCCACATGACTCACGTCACTTACGAGTTCCATCGGGTGCATCCAAAACTATTTATGGGCCTATCGTACGTTTAGTGCAAACTGTGCACCTATCTTGCGTCAGGATTTGCACTATCTCCAAACGAAACAAACAGAGCTCCACCAAACCCTCGCCGCCTTAGAAGTACCTCGGGTGCGTATAAAACAATTTATGAGCCTATGGTATGTTTGACGCAAACCAAGCACCTATCTTGCACCGACGCTAACACTGTCTCAAAATATATCACAACGAGATTCCATAGGACCCACATCACCTAGGAGTTCCATCAGGTGCCTCCAATACTATTTCCGAGCCTACAACACATTTGTAGCACTATCTCCAAATGGACTAAAACCGAGTACCAATCTTGCATCAAGTGTAGCACTATCTCTAAACGTACCGAATCGAGCTTCCACTTGAGCCTCGTCACCTAGGGGTCCCATCGAGTGCATCCAAAATGATTTCCATGCCTATGCTACATTTGGTGCAAACCGTGCACTAATCTTGCATCAAGAGAAGCACTATCCCCAAACGGACCGAACCGAGCTTCCACTTGAGCCTCGTCACCTAGGTGTCTGATCGAGTTCATCCAAAACGATTTCTATGCCTATGGTATGTTCGGTGCAAACCATGCTCCAACCTTGCACTCACACTAACACTATCTCCAAATGGACTAAAAAAGACTCCACACGACCCACGTCACTTACGAGTTCCATCGGGTGCGTCCAAAACTATTTATGACCTATGGTATGTTCAATGCAAACCATGCACCTGTCTTTTGTAGCACTATCTCCATACAGACCAAACAGATCTCCACCATACCCTCGTCACCTAGGAGTACCGCGCGTGCTTCTAAAACGATTTATGAACCTATGGTACGTTTGACGCAAATCGAGCACCTATCTTGCACCGACGCTAACACTATTTCAAAACAGGTCAAAACAAGATTCCACATGACCCACGTAACCTAGGAGTTCCATCGGGTGCCACCAATACTATTTGCGAGCCTACGGTACATTCGACGCAAACCATGCACCAATCATGCATCAAGAGTGGCACTATCTCCAAATGGACCGTACCGAGCTTCCACTTGAGCCCCATCACCTAGGAGTCCCATCGAGTGTTTCCAAAACGATTTCTATGCCTATGGTACGTTCAGCGCAAACCGTGCAACTATCTTGCACCGACGCTAACACTGTCTCAAAATATATGACAACGAGATTCCATAGGACCTACATCACCTAGGAGTTCCATTAGGTGCCTCCAATACTATTTTCGAGCCTACGGCACATTCGACACAAACCGAGTACCAATCTTGCATCAAGAGTAGCACTATCTCCAAACGTACCGAATCGAGCTTCCACTTGAGCCTCGTCACCTAGGGGTCCACTCGAGTGCGTCCAAAATGATTTCCATGCCTATGCTACATTTGGTGCAAACCGTGCACCAATCTTGCATCAAGAGAACCACTATCCCCAAACGGACCAAACCGAGCTTCCACTTGAGCCTCGTCACCTAGGAGTCTGATCGAGTTTGTCGAAAACAATTTCTATGCCTATGGTATGTTCGGTGCAAACCGTGCTCCAACCTTGCACTGACACAAACACTATCTCCAAATGGACTAAAACAAGACTCCACACGACCCACGTCACTTACGAGTTCCATCGGGTGCGTCCAAAACTATTTATGACCTATGGTACGTTCAATGCAAACCGTGCACCTGTCTTCTGTAGCACTATCTCCAAATAGACCAAACAGATCTCCACCATACCCTCGTCACCTAGGAGTACCGCGGGTGCTTCTAAAACGATTTATGAACCTATGGTACGTTTGACGCAAACCGAGCACCTATCTTGCACCGACGCTAACACTATTTCAAAACAGGTCGAAACAAGATTCCACATGACCCACGTAACCTAGGAGTTCCATCGGGTGCCACCAATACTATTTGCGAGCCTACGGTACATTCGACGCAAACCGTGCGCCAATCATGCATCAAGAGTAGCACTATCTCCAAATGGACCGTACCGAGCTTCCACTTGAGCTTCATCACCTAGGAGTCCCATCGAGTGTTTCCAAAACGATTTCTATGCCTATGGTACGTTCAGCGCAAACCGTGCACCTATCTTGCACCGACGCTAACACTATCTCAAAATATATCACAACGAGATTCCACAGGACCTACATCACCTAGGAGTTCCATCAGGTGCCTCCAATACTATTTCTGAGCCTACGGCACATTCGACGCAAACCGAGTACCAATCTTGCATCAAGAGTAGCACTATCTCCAAACGTACCGAATCGAGCTTCCACCTGAGCCTCGTCACCTAGGGGTCCCCTCGAGTGCGTCCAAAATGATTACCATGCCTATGCTACATTTGGTGCAAACCGTGCACCAATCTTGCATCAAGAGAAGCACTATTCCCAAACGGACCGAACCGAGCTTCCACTTGAGCCTCGTCACCTAGGAGTCAGATCGAGTTCGTCCAAAACGATTTCTATGCCTATGGTATGTTCAGTGCAAACCGTGCTCCAACCTTGCATTGACACTAACACTATCTCCAAATGGACTAAAACAAGACTCCACACGACCCACGTCACTTACGAGTTCCATCGGGTGCGTCCAAAACTATGAATGACCTATGGTACGTTCAATGCAAACCGTGCACCTGTCTTCTGTAGCACTATCTCCAAACAGACCAAACAGATCTCCACCATACCCTCGTCACCTGTGAGTACTGCGGGTGCTTCTAAAACGATTTATGAACCTCTGGTACGTTTGACTTAAACCGAGCACCTATCTTGCACCGACGCTAACACTATTTCAAAACAGATCGAAACAAGATTCCACATGACCCACGTAACCTAGGAGTTCCATCGGGTGCCACCAATACTATTTGCGAGCCAATGGTACATTCGACGCAAACCGTGCACCAATCATGCATCAAGAGTAGCACTATCTCCAAATGGACCGTACCGAGCTTCCACTTGAGCCTCATCACCTAGGAGTCCCATCGAGTGTTTCCAAAACGATTTCTATGCCTATGGTACGTTCAGCGCAAACCGTGCACCTATCTTGCACCGACGCTAACACTGTCTCAAAATATATCACAACGAGATTCCACAGGACCCACATCACCTAGGAGTTCCATCAGGTGCCTCTAATACTATTTCTGAGCCTACGGCACATTCGACGCAAACCGAGTACCAATCTTGCATCAAGAGTAGCACTATCTCCAAACGTACCGAATCGAGCTTCCACCTGAGCCTCGTCACCTAGGGGTCCCCTCGAGTGCGTCCAAAATGATTACCATGCCTATGCTACATTTGGTGCAAACCGTGCACCAATCTTGCATCAAGAGAAGCACTATTCCCAAACGGACCGAACCGAGCTTCCACTTGAGCCTCGTCACCTAGGAGTCTGATCGAGTTCGTCCAAAACGATTTCTATGCCTATGGTATGTTCAGTGCAAACCGTGCTCCAACCTTGCATTGACACTAACACTATCTCCAAATGGACTAAAACAAGACTCCACACGACCCACGTCACTTACGAGTTCCATCGGGTGCGTCCAAAACTATGAATGACCTATGGTACGTTCAATGCAAACCGTGCACCTGTCTTCTGTAGCACTATCTCCAAACAGACCAAACAGATCTCCACCATACCCTCGTCACCTGTGAGTACTGCGGGTGCTTCTAAAACGATTTATGAACCTCTGGTACGTTTGACTTAAACCGAGCACCTATCTTGCACCGACGCTAACACTATTTCAAAACAGATCGAAACAAGATTCCACATGACCCACGTAACCTAGGAGTTCCATCGGGTGCCACCAATACTATTTGCGAGCCAATGGTACATTCGACGCAAACCGTGCACGAATCATGCATCAAGAGTAGCACTATCTCCAAATGGACCGTACCGAGCTTCCACTTGAGCCTCATCACCTAGGAGTCCCATCGAGTGTTTCCAAAACGATTTCTATGCCTATGGTACGTTCAGCGCAAACCGTGCACCTATCTTGCACCGACGCTAACACTGTCTCAAAATATATCACAACAAGATTCCACAGGACCCACATCACCTAGGAGTTCCATCAGGTGCCTCTAATACTATTTCCGAGCCTACGGCACATTCGACGCAAACCGAGTACCAATCTTGCATCAAGAGTAGCACTATCTCCAAACGTACCGAATCGAGCTTCCACTTGAGCCTCGTCACCTAGGGGTCCCCTCGAGTGCGTCCAAAATGATTTCCATGCCTATGCTACATTTGGTGCAAACCGTGCACCAATCTTGCATCAAGAGAAGCACTATCCCTAAACGGACCGAACCGAGCTTCCACTTGAGCCTCGTCACCTAGGAGTCTGATCGAGTTCGTCCAAAATGATTTCTATGCCTATGGTATGTTCGGTGCAAACCGTGCTCCAACCTTGCACTGACACTAACACTATCTCCAAATGGACTAAAACAAGACTCCACACGACCCACGTCACTTGCGAGTTCCATCGGGTGCGTCCAAAACTATTTATGACCTATGGTACGTTCAATGCAAACCATGCACCTGTCTTCTGTAGCACTATCTCCAAACAGACCAAACAGATCTCCACCATACCCTCGTCACCTAGGAGTACCGCGGGTGCTTCTAAAACGATTTATGAACCTATGGTACGTTTGACGCAAACCGAGCACCTATCTTGCACCGACGCTAACACTGTTTCAAAATAGATCGAAACAAGATTCCACATGACCCACGTAACCTAGGAGTTCCATCGGGTGCCACCAATGCTATTTGCGAGCCAACGGTACATTCGACGCAAACCGTGCACCAATCATGTATCAAGAGTAGCACTATCTCCAAATGGACCGTACCGAGCTTCCACTTGAGCCTCATCACCTAGGAGTCCCATCGAGTGTTTCCAAAACGATTTTTATGCCTATGGTACGTTCAGCGCAAACCGTGCACCTATCTTGCACCGACGCTAACACTGTCTCAAAATATATCACAACGAGATTCCACAGGACCCACATCACCTAGGAGTTCCATCAGGTCCCTCCAGTACTATTTCTGAGCCTACGGCACATTCGACGCAAACCGAGTACCAATCTTGCATCAAGAGTAGCACTATCTCCAAACGTACCGAATCGAGCATCCACTTGAGCCTCGTCACCTAAGGGTCCCCTCGAGTGCGTCCAAAATGATTTCCATGCCTATGCTACATTTGGTGCAAACCGTGCACCAATCTTGCATCAAGAGAAGCACTATCCCTAAACGGACCGAACCGAGCTTCCACTTGAGCCTCGTCACCTAGGAGTCTGATCGAGTTCGTCCAAAATGATTTCTATGCCTATGGTATGTTCGGTGCAAACCGTGCTCCAACCTTGCACTGACACTAACACTATCTCCAAATGGACTAAAACAAGACTCCACACGACCCACGTCACTTGCGAGTTCCATCGGGTGCGTCCAAAACTATTTATGACCTATGGTACGTTCAATGCAAACCATGCACCTGTCTTCTGTAGCACTATCTCCAAACAGACCAAACAGATCTCCACCATACCCTCGTCACCTAGGAGTACCGCGGGTGCTTCTAAAACGATTTATGAACCTATGGTACGTTTGACGCAAACCGAGCACCTATCTTGCACCGACGCTAACACTGTTTCAAAATAGATCGAAACAAGATTCCACATGACCCACGTAACCTAGGAGTTCCATCGGGTGCCACCAATACTATTTGCGAGCCAACGGTACATTCGACGCAAACCGTGTACCAATCAAGTATCAAGAGTAGCACTATCTCCAAATGGACCGTACCGAGCTTCCACTTGAGCCTCATCACCTAGGAGTCCCATCGAGTGTTTCCAAAACGATTTCTATGCCTATGGTACGTTCAGCACAAACCGTGCACCTATCTTGCACCGACGCTAACACTGTCTCAAAATATATCACAACGAGATTCCACAGGACCCACATCACCTAGGAGTTCCATCAGGTCCCTCCAGTACTATTTCCGAGCCTACGGCACATTCGACGCAAACCGAGTACCAATCTTGCATCAAGAGTAGCACTATCTCCAAACGTACCGAATCGAGCTTCCACTTGAGCCTCGTCACCTAGGGGTCCCCTCGAGTGCGTCCAAAATGATTTCCATGCCTATGCTACATTTGGTGCAAACCGTGCACCAATCTTGCATCAAGAGAGGCACTATCCCTAAACAGACCGAACCGAGCTTCCACTTGAGCCTCGTCACCTAGGAGTCTGATCGAGTTCGTCCAAAATGATTTCTATGCCTATGGTATGTTCGGTGCAAACCGTGCTCCAACCTTGCACTGACACTAACACTATCTCCAAATGGACTAAAACAAGACTCCACACGACCCACGTCACTTACGAGTTCCATCGGGTGCGTCCAAAACTATTTATGACCTATGGTACGTTCAATGCAAACCGAGCACCTGTCTTCTGTAGCACTATCTCCAAACACACCAAACAGATCTCCACCATACCCTCGTCACCTAGGAGTACCGCGGGTGCTTCTAAAACAATTTATGAACCTATGGTACGTTTGACGCAAACCGAGCACATATCTTGCACCGACGCTAACACTGTTTCAAAATAGATCAAAACAAGATTCCACAAGACCCACGTAACCTAGGAGTTCCATCGGGTGCCACCAATACTATCTGCGAGCCAACGGTACATTCGACGCAAACCGTGCACCAATCATGTATCAAGAGTAGCACTATCTCCAAATGGACCGTACCGAGCTTCCACTTGAGCCTCATCACCTAGGAGTCCCATCGAGTGTTTCCAAAACGATTTCTATGCCTATGGTACGTTCAGCGCAAACCGTGCACCTATCTTGCACCGACGCTAACACTGTCTCAAAATATATCACAACGAGATTCCACAGGACCCACATCACCTAGGAGTTCCATCAGGTGCCTCCAATACTATTTCCGAGCCTACGGCACATTCGACCAAACCGAGTACCAATCTTACATCAAGAGTAGCACTATCTCCAAACGTACCGAATCGAGCTTCCACTTGAGCCTCGTCACCTAGGGGTCCCCTCGAGTGCGTCCAAAATGATTTCCATGCCTATGCTACATTTGGTGCAAACCGTGCACCAATCTTGCATCAAGAGAAGCACTATCCCTAAACAGACCGAACCGAGCTTCCACTTGAGCCTCGTCACCTAAGAGTCTGATCGAGTTCGTCCAAAATGATTTCTATGCCTATGGTATGTTCGGTGCAAACCGTGCTCCAACCTTGCACTGACACTAACACTATCTCCAAATGGACTAAAACAAGACTCCACACGACCCACGTCACTTACGAGTTCCATCGGGTGCGTCCAAAACTATTTATGACCTATGGTACGTTCAATGCAAACCGTGCACCTGTCTTTTGTAGCACTATCTCCAAACAGACCAAACAGATCTCCACCATACCCTCGTCACCTAGGAGTACCGCGGGTGCTTCTAAAACGATTTATGAACCTATGGTACGTTTGACGCAAACCGAGCACCTATCTTGCACCGACGCTAACACTGTTTCAAAACAGATCAAAACAAGATTCCACATGACCCACGTAACCTAGGAGTTCCATCGGGTGCCACCAATACTATTTGCGAGCCAACGGTATATTCGACGCAAACCGTGCACCAATCATGTATCAAGAGTAGCACTATCTCCAAATGGACCGTACCGAGCTTCCACTTGAGCCTCATCACCTAGGAGTCCCATCGAGTGTTTCCAAAACGATTTCTATGCCTATGGTACGTTCAGCGCAAACCGTGCACCTATCTTGCACCGACGCTAACACTGTCTCAAAATATATCACAACGAGATTCCACAGGACCCACATCACCTAGGAGTTCCATCAGGTGCCTCCAATACTATTTCCGAGCCTACGGCACATTCGACGCAAACCGAGTACCAATCTTGCATCAAGAGTACCACTATCTCCAAATGTACCGAATCGAGCTTCCACTTGAGCCTCGTCACCTAGGGGTCCCCTCGAGTGCGTTCAAAATGATTTCCATGCCTATGCTACATTTGGTGCAAACCGTGCACCAATCTTGCATCAAGAGAAGCACTATCCCTAAACGGACCGAACCGAGCTTCCACTTGAGCCTCGTCACCTAGGAGTCTGATCGAGTTCGTCCAAAATGATTTCTATGCCTATGGTATGTTCGGTGCAAACCGTGCTCCAACCTTGCACTGACACTAACACTATCTCCAAATGGACTAAAACAAGACTCCACACGACCCACGTCACTTACGAGTTCCATCGGGTGCGTCCAAAACTATGAATGACCTATGGTACGTTCAATGCAAACCGTGCACCTGTCTTCTGTAGCACTATCTCCAAACAGACCAAACAGATCTCCACCATACCCTCGTCACCTAGGAGTACTGCGGGTGCTTCTAAAACGATTTATGAACCTATGTTACGTTTGACGCAAACCGAGCACCTATCTTGCACCGACGCTAACACTGTTTCAAAACAGATCGAAACAAGATTCCACATGACCCACGTAACCTAGGAGTTCCATCGGGTGCCACCAATACTATTTGCGAGCCAACGGTACATTCGACGCAAACCGTGCACCAATCATGTATCAAGAGTAGCACTATCTCCAAATGGACCGTACCGAGCTTCCACTTGAGCCTCATCACCTAGGAGTCCCATCGAGTGTTTCCAAAACGATTTCTATGCCTATGGTACGTTCAGCGCAAACCGTGCACCTATCTTGCACCGACGCTAACACTGTCTCAAAATATATCACAACGAGATTCCACAGGACCTACATCACCTAGGAGTTCCATCAGGTCCCTCCAGTACTATTTCCGAGCCTACGGCACATTCGACGCAAACCGAGTACCAATCTTGCATCAAGAGTAGCACTATCCCCAAACGTACCGAATCGAGCATCCACTTGAGCCTCGTCACCTAAGGGTCCCCTCGAGTGCGTCCAAAATGATTTCCATGCCTATGCTACATTTGGTGCAAACCGTGCAACAATCTTGCATCAAGAGAAGCACTATCCCTAAACGGACCGAACCGAGCTTCCACTTGACCCTCGTCACCTAGGAGTCTAATCGAGTTCGTCCAAAATGATTTCTATGCCTATGGTATGTTCGGTGCAAACCGTGCTCCAACCTTGCACTGACACTAACACTATCTCCAAATGGACTAAAACAAGACTCCACACGACCCACGTCACTTACGAGTTCCATCGGGTGCGTCCAAAACTATTTATGACCTATGGTACGTTCAATGCAAACCGTGCACCTGTCTTCTGTAGCACTATCTCCAAACAGACCAAACAGATCTCCACCATACCCTCGTCACCTAGGAGTACCGCGGGTGCTTCTAAAACGATTTATGAACCTATGGTACGTTTGACGCAAACCGAGCACCTATCTTGCACCGACGCTAACACTGTTTCAAAATAGATCAAAACAAGATTCCACATGACCCACGTAACCTAGGAGTTCCATCGGGTGCCACCAATACTATTTGCAAGCCAACGGTACATTCGACGCAAACCGTGCACCAATCATGTATCAAGAGTAGCACTATCTCCAAATGGACCGTACCGAGCTTCCACTTGAGCCTCATCACCTAGGAGTCCCATCGAGTGTTTCCAAAACGATTTCTATGCCTATGGTACGTTCAGCACAAACCGTGCACCTATCTTGCACCGACGCTAACACTGTCTCAAAATATATCACAACGAGATTCCACAGGACCCACATCACCTAGGAGTTCCATCAGGTCCCTCCAGTACTATTTCCGAGCCTACGCCACATTCGACGCAAACCGAGTACCAATCTTGCATCAAGAGTAGCACTATCTCCAAACGTACCGAATCTTGCGTCCAAAATGATTTCCATGCCTATGCTACATTTGGCGCAAACCGTGCACCAATCTTGCATCAAGAGAAGCACTATCCCCAAACGGACCGAACCGAGCTTCCACTTGAGCCTCGTCTCCTAGGAGTCTGATCGAGTTCGTCCGAAATGATTTCTATGCCTATGGTATGTTTGGTGCAAACCATGCTCCAACCTTGCACTGACACTAACACTATCTCCAAATGGACTAAAACAAGACTCCACACGACCCACGTCACTTACGAGTTCCATCGGGTGCGTCCAAAACTATTTATGACCTACGGTATGTTCAATGCAAACCGTGCACCTGTCTTCTATAGCACTATCTCCAAACAGACCAACAGATCTCCACCATACCCTCGTCACCTAGGAGTACCGCGGGTGCTTCTAAAACGATTTATGTACCTATGGTACGTTTGACGCAAACCGTGCACCTATCTTGCACCGACGCTAACACTGTTTCAAAACAGATCAAAACAATTCAACATGACCCACGTAACCTAGGAGTTCCATTGGGTGCCACCAATACTATTTGCGAGCCTACGGTACATTCGACGCAAACTGTGCACCAATCATGCATCAAGAGTAGCACTATCTCCAAATGGACCGTACCGAGCTTCCACTTGAGCCTCATCACCTACGAGTCCCATCGAGTGTTTCCAAAACGATTTCTATGACTATGGTATGTTCAGTGCAAACCGTGCTCCAACCTTGCACTAACACTAACACTATCTCCAAATGGACTAAAACAAGACTCCACACGACCCACGTCACTTACGAGTTCCATCGGGTGCGTCCAAAACTATTTATGACCTATGGTACATTCAATGCAAACCGTGCACCTGTCTTCTGTAGCACTATCTCCAAACAGACCAAACAGATCTCCACCATACCCTCGTCACCTAGGAGTACCGCGAGTGCTTCCAAAATGATTTATGAACCTATGGTACGTTTGACGCAAACCAAGCACCTATCTTGCACCGACACTAACACTGTTTCAAAACAGATCGAAACAAGGTTCGACATGACCCACGTAACCTAGGAGTTCTATCGGGTGCCACCAATACTATTTGCGAGCCTACGGTACATTCGACGCAAACCGTGCACCAATCATGTATCAAGATTAGCACTATCTCCAAATGGACCGTACCGAGCTTCCACTTGAGCCTCGTCACCTAGGAGTCCCATCGAGTGTTTCCAAAATGATTTCTATGCCTATGGTATGTTCAGCGCAAACCGTGCACCTATCTTGCACCGATGCTAACACTGTCTCAAAATACATCACAACGAGATTCCACAGGACCCACATCACCTAGGAGTTCCATCAGGTGCCTCCAATACTATTTCGAGCCTACGGCGCATTCGACGCAAACCGAGTACCAATCTTGCATCAAGAGTAGCACTATCTCCAAACATACCGAATCGAGCTTCCACTTGAGCCTCATCACCTAGGGGTCCCCTTGAGTGCGTCCAAAATGATTTCCATGCCTATGCTACATTTGGTGCAAACCGTGCACCAATCTTGCATCAAGAGAAGCACTATCCCCAAACGGACCGAACCGAGCTTCCACTTGAGCCTCGTCACCTAGGAGTCTGATCGAGTTCGTCCGAAATGATTTCTATGCCTATGGTATGTTTGGTGCAAACCGTGCTCCAACCTTGCACTGACACTAACACTATCTCCAAATGGACTAAAACAAGACTCCACACGACCCACGTCACTTACGAGTTCCATCGGGTGCGTCCAAAACTATTTATGACCTATGGTATGTTCAATGCAAACCGTGCACCCTTCTTCTGTAGCACTATCTCCAAACAGACCAAACAGATCTCCACCATACCCTCGTCACCTAGGAGTACCGCGGGTGCTTCTAAAACGATTTATGTACCTATGGTACGTTTGACGCAAACCGAGCACCTATCTTGCACAGACGCTAACACTGTTTCAAAACAGATCAAAACAAGATTCCCACATGACCCACGTAACCTAGGAGTTCCATTGGGTGCCACCAATACTATTTGCGAGCCTACGGTACATTCGACGCAAACCGTGCACCAATCATGCATCAAGAGTAGCACTATCTCCAAATGGACCGTACCAAGCTTCCACTTGAGCCTCATCACCTACGAGTCCCATCGAGTGTTTCCAAAACGATTTCTATGCCTATGGTATGTTCAGCGCAAATTGTGCGCCTATCTTGCACCGACGCTAACACTGTCCCAAAATATATCACAACGAGATTCCACAGGAGCCACATCACCTAGGAGTTCCATCAGGTGCCTCCAATACTATTTCTGAGCCTATGGCACATTCGACGCAAACTGAGTAGCAATCTTCCATCAAAAGTAGCACTATCTCCAAACGTACCGAATCGACCTTCCACTTGAGCCTCGTCACCTAGGGGTCCCCTCGAGTGCGTCCAAAATGATTTCCATGCCTATGCTACATTTGGTGCAAACCGTGCACCAATCTTGCATCAAGAGAAGCACTATCCCCAAATGGACCGAACCGAGCTTCCACTTGAGCCTCGTCACCTAGGAGTCTGATCGAGTTCGTCCAAAATGATTTCTATGCCTATGGTATGTTTGGTGTAAACCGTGCTCCAACCTTGCACTAACAGTAACACTATCTCCAAATGGACTAAAACAAGACTCCACACGACCCACGTCACTTACGAGTTCCATCGGGTGCGTCCAAAACTATTTATGACCTATGGTACGTTTAATGCAAACCGTGCACCTGTCTTCTGTAGCACTATCTCCAAACAGACCAAACAGATCTCCACCATACCCTCGTCACCTAGGAGTACCGCGGGTGCATCTAAAACGAT